>PISX010000251.1:0-331119 GCA_004024625.1 Mellivora capensis | reverse complement strand
GACACATGAAAAAGTGCTCCACATCACTCGGCATCAGGGAAATACAAATTAAAACCACAATGAGATATCACCTCACACCAGTCAGAATGGCTAAAATTAACAAGTCAGGAAATGACAGATGCTGGCGAGGATGTGGAGAAAGAGGAACCCTCCTACACTGTTGGTGGGAATGCAAGCTGGTGCAACCACTCTGGAAAACTGCATGGAGGTTCCTCAAAAAGTTGAAAATAGAACTACCCTATGACCCAGCAATTGCACTACTGGGTATTTACCCTAAAGATACAAACGTAGTGATCCGAAGGGGCACGTGCACCCGAATGTTTATAGCAGCAATGTCTACAATAGGCAAACTATGGAAAGAACCTAGATGTCCATCAACAGATGAATGGATAAAGAAGATGTGGTATATATACACGATGGAATACTATGCAGCCATCAAGATAAATGAAATCTTGCCATTTGCAATGACATGGATGGAACTAGAGGGTATCATGCTTAGTGAAATAAGTCAATCGGAGAAAGACAACTGTTATATGATCTCCCTGATATGAGGAAGTGGAGATGCAATGGGGGGTTTGGGGAGTAGGAAAAGAATAAAAGAAACAAGATGGGATCGGGAAGGAGACAAACCATAAGTGACTCTTAATCTCGCAAAACAAACAGGGTTGCTGGGGGGGGGGATGGGAGAGGGGAGTGGGGTAATGGACATTGGGGAGGGTATGTGCTATGGTTAGTGCTGTGAAATGTGTAAACCTGGCAATTCACAGACATGTACCCCTGGGGATAAAAATACATTACATGTTTATTTTAAAAAAATCCTCTAAAAACAACAACAACAACAGCAAAAACCCTAGAGCATCAGTGTCTAATGGGTCCCAATGTACGTGTTACAGATTTCTTGAGGGAGAAAAGGGGGAATAAAAAAGTATTTGAAGAAATAATTATTGAACAAATTTTCAAATTTGATCAAAATTATAAGTCTACAAATCCAAGCTTTCCACTATTCATGTATGTAATTTCTAGTTCTATATCTTCAGCAATATGTAGTATTGTAGGTCTTTGTAATTTTAGTTAATCTAGTAGCTGTGGAGTGATATCTGTTCTCTGTCTTTTTTAAAAGATTTTTATTTATTTATTTTAGAGAGAGAGAGAGACAGAGAGAGAGCGCTTGTGGGGGGAGTCAGAGGGAGAGGGAGAGTACCAAGCAGGCTCTGTGCTGAGTGCAAAGCCCATTGGGGCTCAATCCCACAACCCAGAGGTCAGGACCTGAGCTGAAACCAAGAGTTGTCACCCAGTCAACTGCACCACTCACACACCCCATGATATCTGTTTTAATTTACATTTTTCTAAAGATGAATTATGTTCAACAACTTTCATATGATTTCTTCTTCTTCTAACCCATTTTTAAAATGAGTTATTTTCTTACTTTTGAGATCTAAGAGTTCTTTTATATGTTCTAGGTAAACACGCCTTATAGAAATGTGCTTGCAAATATTTTCTCCTGAGACACAACAGAGTCTTTTGAAGTGTAATAGTTTTAGGTTTAAGTTTCCTATAGAAACAGGATGGATTCCTCCCCACCAAATTTGATTGCATTCATATATGTAAAAAGTTACCAAGTTGCACACTTAATTTTTTTTCAGATTGTATACTTTAAATGTAGGCAGTACATTAAATGTGAATTGTGCCTCACAGACAAAGCTGTTTAAAAGTTCTGATAGTTCGTTGCTATCAGTATATAGAAATAAATTTGAATTTTATATATCTACCTGTGTCCTGCAAATTTGCTAAACTCACTTGTTCTAGTAATACTTGTTATTGGTACTGTTATTGTTGCTGTTGTGGTTAAAATCAACAGCATTAACAAAGGAGTTATTGAATGCATGTGCTAGAGCTTTGAAACTATTAATAAAATTATTTTATTAGCTATAATAGAGAAATCAAACTTTTCATTCATTTATTAGCTATAATAGAGAAATCAATCTTTTCATTCTCTCAGGTATCTAAGCAGAGGGAGTTTCTCTGAAGATAATTAAGGCCTGGATATGCTGAGATCCTAATGATCACATGAGACCAGTAATGTACACAGGACTCTAAATACCCAAGGGCCAGGCTACCATCCTTCTCTAACAATTGTAGGAAATGGACTCAGATCCCTTTTCCTTAGAGCTCGTGTGCCAGCTCCCCTGGTGGGGAAGCCCCTGCATCCTGTCTGTTCAGTATTTGATGCTTTGTGATAATAGGCCTGTGCTCTCCAAGAGCTGGGAACTGCTCAGAACAGAAGTATTTATGGGTTCCCTGGAAATGCCTCCTGAACATACTCTGAACCCCGGCTGGAGAGCTTTCCCCTCACAGGCATGCTAGCTGCTGCTCAGATTTTGGGCTCTTGTCAATAACAGCAGAGCAGTGGAGCCCAGCTCACTTTCCTGGCTTGCTGTCTGTAGCCTACAAAAGACCTTCTCCACCCAATGACCCTGCCACCACAGTTCTGCAGTTCTATGTAATAGGAGTTAGTGTTAGAATAACAAGTCCTATTTCTCCTTTAGAAGGAATTAATTATTCAATGTTGGTAAATATTATTAAGGGTTTTCCATGGGCTGCCAACAGCAGAGGATTATGCTAGAGAGCAAATTGGATGTGCTGAAATCCATACATTTATACTCCATTATTTTCTTAGCATTATGAGCAAATATTATTTCATATGGACATCACATTTCTTTTTAGTCCTGTCAAACATTTGATGTGCATTTGAGCTTTTTCTTGCTCTGTGGATGGCAATGTGACAAGTTAGGCTTCCAGCTATTCCTCAGGGGTCTAAGCAAAATTCACATACCTTCAATTTCTTCTGCAGCTCTGATTTCCCCTCTTATGGAGCTCATCTTTGCTCCAAATGTCTTCTTTAGCAACACAGAAACTTTAGCAATGGGTGAACTCATTTTCTCCGAGTGCAGAAATTATTCAGACTTCAAGGATTTTGGAATTTAAAGGGGATTCTTGGTTTCTGCACCAGGTCACCCATAACACAGTGCAACTTCTGTTTTTAAGTGGGATAAAAACCCTTTTAAGAAGCTTATTGAAAGGACTCAGATGATTTTGTGGACATCAAATAGTTTTTAAAGGACAGTATTTTGATGGTTTAATTATAAGAAAATAGGAAACATGCAGATTAAATTGACCCTAAAACACACATGGTTTTTAAAATTAAGGGTAAAGAATTCTGGCAAATACATTTTTGAATCTAAAACACATGAACAAAATCAAAAGGCCTGATGAATTTAGATGAGAGCAGTTGGACTAATGTGATGTGCCATATAGAATCTAGAGGGGAACTATAGGTCACTTCTCTGTGCTGCCTCTGACCTTCTTGTCACCTGGGATTCAGTTTCATGCCTCAGTTTTTGCCTCTGAAAATGGGTAAAGATACTAAATCTTTTCTCTTTTGTTTTTTTAAAGATTATAAAGAAGATCATGTGCTCTTTGAATTCCTCACACATACAAAGTTTCCTTCCAAGTAGATAAGTTTCTTACTTGAAGGAATTTGATAACTTTTACTGTTTGGCTTCTTAGTTGTCAAGAATGGCCACTCTGAGTCATATAATTAAGAAAACTCAGTGTGGGCACCTGGGTGGCTCAGTGAGTTAAAGCCTCTGCCTTCGGCTCAGGTCATGTTCCCAGGGTCCTGGGATCAAGCCCCGAATCAGGCTCTCTGCTTAGCAGGGAGCCTGCTTCCTCCTCTCTCTCTCTCTGCCTACCTCTCTGCCTACTTGTGATCCCTCTGTCTCTCTGTGTCAAATAAATAAACAAAATCTTTAAAAAAAGAAAACGCAGTGTTTATAGTTCCCTAAATACCTAAACAGGTATTTTAATCATTTCTAGCTAAAGAAAATTTTCATCAAATATTCAGTGGGTTAAAGGGCACCTGCTCTGGGGGAGTAGAGCTGTTATCTTCAAGTCTCCTAGTGATCCTTGTTCTCTGGAGCAAAATTTTGAGATACCTAGAAAATAACAAATTTGCTCATGGTGTCTTGTTTCAGTATGTTTGGTAACTTTTGTGTGTGTACTTGTCTTTGAAAAATTATTGGTGGGAGTGTTTGAGACTTGTCACGAAGGCACATTCTCCAGAGAGGTTTTGCTTCTGCCTGGTGCTTGTGGGCACTAACAGTCCTCTACCACTTTACATCAGGTTCAGAGTTTGAGGTTCTCTGAAACTTCCAGGGACTACAAATCCCAGGACTACAAATCCCTACAAACTGGCCTATGACTATGACATCTCGGAGATGGATTTCTCTGTCCTCCCACCCACCTCACCACTTTTCTTCCCTTCTTCACAAATGGGTACAACGGAGGCTAGTTCACTTCTGGTTGATATGTTCTCTGAGGGTGTAGTCCTTGGGCTCCATTTAAAATGAGGAAGGATTTTTCTTAGGCTCTGTCTTCCATTGGCCCTGAGCCTTGACTTTTGTCTACCTCTGGATATGACCAACAAAACTCAGCAAATGCCTTCTGGATTAAAAACATCTGTGATGCTCAGGTCTTTCTTTCTTTTGTGTCTTCTTTCCCTTAGATTTTGGCCTAGTAGTTCCGTACAGCCTTGTCAGCTTATTGATATATTTATGAGACTTTTTGTATTAATATTTTATCCAGTATTTTTCATTGTTTTCTGTAGGAAATCTGGTCTGAAAGAAACCCGCTGCTACCATTTCTGGAAATAGAACTTATCTAGGTATAAAACCTAATTGAAAGTTTCTAGCATTTGATAGCATATCCTACCACAGACACTACATTAAAGTCAGGGTTTCAGGGTGCCTAAGTGACTCAGTGGGTTAAGCCTCTGCCTTAGGCTCAGGTCATGATCTCAGGGTCCTGGAATCAAACCCCACATCAGGCTCTCTGCTCAGTGGGGAGCCTGCTTCCCTACCCCCCCCCCCACCACCACCTACTTGTGATCTCTCTCTCTGTCAAATAACTATGTGGTGATGAATGTTAACTAGACTTTTTTGGTGGTCATTTCATAATATACATATATCAAATTATGTTGTATATCTGACACTAATACCATGTTATATGCCAATTATATCGCAATAAAAGAACCCAACGAAACAATACCAAAGATAGTCCAGCCTGATGTCAAGTGATAAGAGCTCAAGCTCAAAGCCAGCTGCTTCAGCCTCCCGAGTTAAAGAGTGCTCTGAGCACTGAAAGGAGGAAGCAGAATGCAAGAGTTCATGCGGGGCCTCTCTGGAAGCAAGGACCATGTACTTGTGCAATAATGACTAGGACCCTCAAAGAAAGGAAAATTCGAGTAGAAAAAGAATGCTCTCTTCTACATGATGATTCTTCATTCGACAACAGGCTTCTCTGTGGGCTCACCCAGCAGCCACAGGTCTTGGCAAGCCAATAAATTCTTTGTCATAGGTGCTCAGTGGAATCTGAAGAAGGAAGGAATGAGTAAATGAACAAATGAACAGAATTTCCTATCCTTCCAGGTTGGCAAAGTTCCTTCTGCTCTTTGGAGAGCATTTGTCACCCTATTGCTTTGTGTGTAAGTGCTGTGTACTTACAGGAAATAAATCTGGCTTGCTTTACAATTCATGCCCCATGGCAGTATTTTTTCAAAGTGTGGCCCATGGGCCATTTACACCTGGATTACTGGGGTATGATCAAACCTGCAGATTCCTGGGACCCACTCCACAACTATTCAATCAGAATTTCTGAAGACAGGCTCAGGAATCCACTCTTAATACAACCACAGGTTGATTCTCTTGTATAAAGAGTTTGAGAAGCCTTGTTTTATGTGAACTTTATTATCACATCTGTGAACATTTATTAAGCAACCACTGTGCTCATTGCATATTTTAGCTTCTATTAAAATGATCTGTAGGAAGTCTGTAATCTATTTTAATCTACTTTATCAAGTTGTTTGATGCTTTCCAGCATTGAATGCATCTATTCATTTGCCTTATTGCCACAATCGTCTTTATTTAAAAAAAAAAATCCATGCACATGATGAGGTTTCTAAAAGATGAGAAAAACAGGTAAAAATATTTTCCTATAGCCTCTAGACAGTTAAAATCTGAAATATGATAGTACCATTGAGGATGGATAGTGCAGGATTTGAAGAGTTAGAAAGGAAGGGAGTTGTTCCTTTCATTTTTCTATAGTTTGGAAATTCCTCCAAATCGTAATTCATTTAAGCAAGTTTGTCTTATCTTTGTCCAATATGGCTTCATATAATAAATGGAATTTCCTAATCAGCATTCCTTTCATGAATCGACACGGGATGAGTCCAAAATATTTGGCTTGACGAATTCTCTAGTAAGGAAAATCCCATGGCTATAAAATGAGCTGGTATTTTTGTTTGAAAGATAAAAAGAATTTCTTGAAATAGGTCCATGTTCCTAAAAAGTAAGCTTGCATAAATATTGCTCCTTTTGCCAGGTTCAGGAGATTTCTGATGCATGATCAAAAGAGTCAGGTGACACACTGAAGGAAGGGATTTGAATAGTTAATTGCTGTGTGTGAGCAGAAAGTCTCTCCCATTTCAGCATAACATCCCATGTAAAAGAAATGTGGATTAAAAAGACAATGACTTAGTGTAGTAAATCCTTTGTTGCAAACAATAGGTAGGCAATTGATCAGTTGTTTTTTATAAAATGAGGCAAGTCTCAGCTGAATTTCAAACCTCATGTTAAAAGCAATAAAAACACAAAGCAGTACTCATATGCAGACCCTGGCAAAGAACCACATTGCAGCGGATTTACTACTTCCGTTGTATGAGCCTTAGATTGGAAATCAGCTGAACTTGTAGGTTTTGAGTCCTCATTCGTCATGTATGGTGTGGCCTGCCAAAGTGAACTGTGTTGCTGCGCAAACATGAGGTCTCCAGGAAAACAGGGTTCTGACACAGGCACACCCACACCGAGCCAGGGAAATGCTTCAAGCATGCTTTGCCAAGGAAATGAAGCTGATTAAAAGAAAGGCTCCAGGAGCCTTGTGAAGAAGAGGATATAAAGGTGAACCGTTCTGAATCATCCCAGGCTCTGTCACCCTTAGATGCGAAACACTGTAGCTTCCCAGGGGGCCAGTACTCTAAAGAAGAGTTCATGACGCTTCTAAAGAGAAAAGCCAGTTGTACAGACAGAGTTGTAAAGATTAAAATAAAACATAATATCCTTCAGTTTATGAAGGTGCATTGGTGCAACATTGCCTGGTGTCACTCAGAATCTTGCACCCAGCTACGAGGAACATGTTCATTTGTTTAAAAAGAAAAAAAAAGATTTTTAAAAAGATTTGATGATCATTTAACAATTGTTCATTGCTGAAATTACAAAGAGTTTGATTTAGCTTCAACTCTTCCCTCTCTAGAGGCAAATAGAGCGTAGGTTAATAATCATTTTAAATGAAATCTCCAGAGTAATTTATGCATACTGCACATTTTAAATAATGAAAAGGAAAATCCAAGGCATTTCCTGCTTTAATTTTCAATTGTGTGAAGGCCAAAGCAACTGGGAGTTGTGTATTGCTGGGATGAGCATAGCTGGTGTACTCAAATCACCCAGGAGTGGGGCGCCTGGGTGGCTCAGTGGGTTAAAGCCTCTGCTTTTGGCTCAGGTCATCAGGCTCTCTGCTCCGCGGAGAGCCTGCTTCCTCAACTCTCTCTCCCTGCCTGCCTCTCTTGCCTACTTGTGATCTCTGTCTGTCAAATAAATAAATAAAATCTTTAAAAAAAAAATCACCCAGGAATTCCTAGGAGATGGGTTCCATTGATTAGGACTATTTCTCTCACAGAAAGCATCTGGTGGTTGGAAAATTTAAACAAACAACAACAACAACAAAAACCCATCCACCAGCTGGATTCAGCTACCAATTCATCTGTAAAACAAATTCATCTCATTCACATGTAAAAAGGGCAAAAGGAGAATCCTCAATAGAGTGAAACAAATCTCACCATAGTTTCAAAAAGGCTAAGTAGGTCTTGTCTTTTTCTCCTGGCCTGTCTTATGTAAAGATGCTGCTCCTGGTTTATATCTTTGGTATTCTCTTTCATCTAGTAGAATTTGTGCTGTGTCTTAAGAGCTCTTCCGAACTATAAGTAGCATATTAATTAATTATTGGGTTAGTGAAACAAATTGCACATCAGTGTATTTTATAATTATTCTCCAATTAGATTTGGTTTATTGAGTTAGAGGAGGAGGAGAATGGGATTTCTGGTTAGACTAGAGGGAACAGCATGCAGGGTTATGTTCTGAATTGGGAAACATTTTGAGCTTTCTTATTAAGTCAAGTTGAGCAGTCTGTATATGCACAGCAGCTGGAAGAGGATGGAGGGAGGGTAATTCCAAGAATCAGATGCCATGTTCCTTCTTTGCAAGATTTCTCCAACTTTTGGGAAGTCTGTAGCTCAAGTACAAGGGCCAAATACTGTCTGGAGAAGATATGCTTAAAGAGGAAAGAAAAGGAGTTGACATGTTATTGGCATGGGGTCAATAATGCAAGGGGTCAGGAATTTAGACTATTTCAGATGGCATAATAATTTGGGGTCTGGGATATAAAGGGAGGGAAACACCGAAATCACAGTGGACATCATCATGTCCAAACTGTAATGTGCCACAGAGAAACCACTGAAGAAAAACCATCCCTTAATCATTTGCAAGCATCCCACTTTTGTGGGTTCCTGGCATATGTATATGTATGTGTACTCCTGAAATCTCTAGTTACTCATTTTGAACCCTTTTCAATTATAAGCCTTTCTCCCCTACACCGGGGATCCTTCCTCAAACAAAGACTTCTACAGTCCCTATGTAATGCCTTATCTAGGGCACTTGTCAATGCGTTATACATTCTGGCCACTGGTTGCTTTAAAATATCACCCTCCCTGTGTCTCCAGGAGCCTCTTCTCAGCCAGTCAGGTCTGCCCTTTGAACATTCCTAATGCCTTCCTGAGCATTTGCTCAGAGCATAGCCCACTCACTGCTTGATCCTCTGTCTGCTCTCCACTAATCTGGATTCTGCTCAGCCTTCAAGGACCAGAAAAACGCTACTTTTCTCAGGAAGCCACCCCTGCTTTCTCTACCCCCAGAGTCCACGGTGCTTCTTTCGGAGCCATTAGCTTGGCAACTTACTGACTACCATTATATACATCATTGTCTTATATTGTTATTAACATTTCAAGGTTCTCTGCCTTGTCTGTCTTACTTGACTGTTAGTCCCTTGAGTAGAGGGGTTGGCTCCTCTAGGACAGTTCCCACTGTATAGTTCGAGCTCAATAAATGTACAATGATGAATTTGTACACCATGATAAAGTTCTGAAATATATTTCTTTCACTCTTTTCTAATAATATTACATGTATTAAATTTAAATTTTCAGGGGCGCCTGGGTGGCTCAGTGGGTTAAAGCCTCTGCCTTCGGCTCAGGTCATGATCCCAGGGTCCTGGGATCGAGTCCTGCGTCGGGTTCTCTGCTCAGCGGGGATCCTGCTTCCTCCTCTCTCTCTACCTGCCTCTCTGCCTACTTGTGATCTCTGTTTGCCAAATAAATAAAATCTTAAAAAAAAAAAAAAAGAAAATCATTAAATTTAAATTTTCAGGTGCTTAACTAAAAAAAGTAATAAATTATTAGCACTTAAAATGAATTTAATTTCTATTAGGGAGGATTCCAGATATGTGGACTATTTTATCTCTTGACACAATACTTGTATTTTCCTCATAAAATGAAATAGAATATTACCTTAAATAAATTTTATATTTCATCACATTCATGTATTTATTCTTTCCCGATTACCTTTTACCTTCAGAGAATAACTAATAAACTTGCTATGTGACATAAGAAAGAAATTAAGGAGGCAATAAGGATATCCCTTTGGCTTTCTGGGGTCATCCCCACAAAAAGGTCCCGGGTTTGACCTCTTTTCTTCAATTGACACTCACCCATTGCTTCTGCTTTCCTTTTACAGGTTAGGACTAGTCAAGAGTCCAGTGTAATGTTTCATTAAATCACTGAGCCATTGGAATAGGCTGAACACCTCTGGAGGGAACTAAACGGTTAATTGTATTTCATGGACCCAGCCAAACTAAAATGCAGCTCATTCACCAAACCATGCTTTTCCCTCCTTTTCTCTGGATCAATCCCAACTCTAATTAAAATGTAATATTCTCCTTATGTGATTCCTTGGAAAAGTTTGTGGAATGACCACATAATACAGAGCAGGTTTTCCAGATGTTGCCTCTCTTGGCTGGTATTCACATGCATAGCATCTCCGCCCCCAAATTTTTCTTTTCTATACTTACCATATGACCTCCTCTCCCCTCCCACTTCTCCTCTGCTGTCCCTGATATACTGTGCATAACTTCCTGAGTCTTATTGTTGTGCCTTCAGTGTATAAGAGCCATTACTGAAGTGCAGTGGGCCAAGAAAAAAGTAATACTTGCCTCCACAGAGCACTTTAATGCTATTTACAATGGAAAAAACAACTTTGAACTGCTTCCAAAATAACAGGCATTAAAATCACTTCTGTTTGCAGTTGAGATGGATTTTGCAGTAACCTTTCCAAACCTGCTTCCTCTGAATGTTTTTCAGTCCATAGAGTGGCTTTCTCAATGAGAATTTAAAATGGTGCCCACATAAACACTTGACATATGCCTCAAAAGCTTATTTTCCAACATTCACTCAAACAGTTGCTTGTGAAGCCAGGGTCTGCAGTCACACGATCTCAGTGAAGAATGTACAAATACCGTGGTATTATGAAACACTGTTCAAAGCTGTGAATTAATAAAATGGGCCACTATGACATAGCCATAAGGTTTAGGCCCACTTTTGATAATGTGATCCGTGAACATAGTTCCAAAAGTTCAATTTCCTATACTTCTCCCCACACATATTATCCATAAACCTTATATCCCCTCAGTCTTCTGATCTGTGTTCATTAAATGTTATGAGAATTTCTCAGTGAGAGGTTGCAAAATGGCACCCTGTAAGCAAAATCTATGTGTTTTTTTTAATCTGTGTCATTCTTTCAAAATTCATGAATTAGTAGTTAATGTTTTAAAGTTGCAAGATTTCCCTCACAAATCTGGGTTCCTGACTTCCCTTAAGAGATTATTTTTGATGTAGCATCATTCTGTGGGCTTTGAGTCTAATAGCTGCCTTGTCACATGGGATAGGAGCTGTCTGCTCACTGCGCCTTCTGAGTCCAGGCAGTCTTTCCCATCACCTACCTGGTGTTTGACTTGAGCACTCTGAATCATAACTTTTTCAGTTCAAGAATTTTACAGATAGAAATTTAACCAAGCAAAACATATTTTAAGCCATATGCTGTTGATTTTTTTTTTAATCTGAATTCTTCCTCTGGAGTATTATTTCTTATTTGTCTATATTCTTGACACTGGTTTCCCAAGTAAACTGAGTCCATCATGCAACATAACCTCATAATCGAGAGCAAGGGCTTTGGAATCATGTAGCCTTGACTACTTTCTAGCTGTGTGGTCTTCTGGAAATTGCTTAAACTCTTTGTGCTTTAATTTTCTTAACTCTAGAATGGAAGTACTCCATAACCCAGTGATTCTCAACTATAGTGTGTGTGAGAGTCACCCAGAAGGCTTGTTAAAATATGGATGGCTAGTCCTTTCTTTAGAGTTTCTGATTCAGTAGGTCTGAGGTGAGGCCTGTGAATTTACATTTCTAACAAATTCCTGAGTAATGCTGCTGGTCCAGGAACCAAACTTTGAGAACAACTGTCTATTCCATTGGGTGAAGATTAATTGTTATAATTGTGTAAAACATATGGTACAGTGAAAACGAGCTAGCCACTTGATTGAAATAAAAAGTTTTACTTAATTTGTTAGAGGTCCATAGTTCAATTCTTTATAACCAAATGAAGTGTTGCATTTTAATAAATACCATCAATTAATGGGGATTCCAGATATAATTAAACTATTTCATTTCTGAAACCTAAATATTTTCATACTACAGAAGAGAAAATCTACACCTTAACCTTATTTTGATCTTGTTCTTTTCCATTGTAAGGGAAGAATTTTAAGTTTGCCTAAGGCATTGTAAGGAAAGGGAGCAAGAAAGGAATCATCCTAGATTGCCATAGAAAAATCACCTTCTGTTCTCGCATTATCTTCTATGTGCTCTTTCATGCTCTCCTGGAATCTAGACCCAACCATGGAACACAAAGCTACCCATTGTCTTGCATGGAACACAAAACCATCTGTGGTCCACTGGTTGTTTGCTCCCTCCCCTTTTCCCTGCATTGTGTCCGCATTGAGCAATGAGAAACAGGATGACCTCACATCAGACTCAAAAAGCATAGGAATGAGTTCCATGCAGATCTAAAACCAATGGAAAAATAATTTCCTCCCTCCCTCATCCCCTTCTCTCTTTCTCTCTGTGTCTCTCTTTCTATCCTTCCCTCCCCTCTCTCTTTTTTAGAGAGTGCAAGCACATCCAGACAGGGAGAGGGCGGAGGGAGACAGAGAATCTTTTTTTTTTTAAAGATAAGGAGCAGCGGGGGAGGGAAAGAAGCAGGGGGCAGATCTCACCACCTGGAGATCAGACCAAAGCCAAAATCAAGAGTCAGATGTTTAACTGACTGAGACACCCAGGAGCCTCTCTCCCCTTCTTTTCTGTATTTGGATATTAAATATTATAGGGATATAGCATGTGTTTTGCAATATGGGCAACTAACTGATACCTATTAAAAAGAGACTCTAGAACTCAATCCAGCTTGCCTGACTTAAAAAAAAAAAAAGTTCTAGCATGGTGTTCAGACATACTGCACTCAAAAAATAGCCCTTGCGCATATGCAGCAAATAGAAGCTATATAAATAACACCTGGAGTATAATGCATTATACCTAATTAAAAATTTAAGGACTCCTAATTTTTGAAAAGTTTGACCAATACATTATACTCCGCTTCCTCCTATGGTAGATTGTGTGGGATTTCAATGCTCCTCAATTTGGGAGAAACAGGAATGAGTGTGAAGTACAGGGGCTTGGGGAGGTAGAGGAAAAGTTTCCTCCAGGATTAGACTTATTTTAAGGTGAACTTTGTTATCAAGGAAGTCTGTGGAATCCTCTCTTCTGAAGTTTTAGTGCATGTGTTTAGTGCGGATCTACCTAGAGATAATACACTGGACCGAACGATCTCTGGGAGTTCCTTTCAAGACTGTGATCTTGTGAATATTGTCGTTATATCAAACCGCTCATTGCTTCCTGGCATCCAGATGTTTAGAAATCACTGCCTGTTCTCTCCACTGCAGAACTCACTGCCATGCAGTCTTTTATGGACAGTTCTAATAAAACACCCATCCTAGGGGCGCCTGGGTGGCTCAATGGGTTAAGCCTCTGCCTTTGGCCCGGGTCATGATCTCAGGGTCCTGGGATCGAGCCCCGCATCGGGCTCTCGGCTCGGCGGGGAGCCTGCTTCCCCCTCTCCCTCTGCCTGCTGCTCTGCCTACTTGTGGTCTCTCTCCCTCTGTCAAATAAACAAATAAATAAAATATTTAATAAAAAAAAACCCACCCATCCTAGAAAGGCAGAAACTGGTAGGGTCAAAAATGGTTGTCACTTAGAGCAACCTTTGAGGTAGAAGCTTTTGAGTGGCATTTAAATTTAATACTGCATCATAATTCAGGATGCTAAATCAGTATGTAAAAAGGGATCAATACCCATAAAACTACCAGCAAGGCTGGCATGGACCACACTGCTTCCTTTTCCATCTAAACCCTTTTCCCAACCTGTCTCCAGATCTTCTCGACACTGTGTCATTTGACATTACTTAGGTTATAAAACTTGACACATTCATTATGGGCAACAATAAGACTGGGCGGTTATCGTAGCATAAAATGGCAAAAAAAAAAAAAAAAAAGACCAGACCAAATATGGACATCATTTTCTAGCCAAATGCTTTATTAATGATAAGTCAGCAGTCCCAAATTAACACAGATGTGATAAAATATTGACTCCATTGATAAGTTTTCATTATGAACTATTCCTTCAGGCTCAAAATGAAAAGACTCAAATACTCCAGAAACCACTTTCAAATTCTGAATAATGTTTCATTTGTGATACGTAAATAAGAGGCATTTTAGGAACATCTCAATAAATTTCATCTGGAGGTTTTTCTTAAGTAGACCCAGTTGGGTTGGAAGACTCATAAAAATAGATTGATTTTTCCTGGTGCCATTTACAGATAAGCCAGAAGAAAAAGCCGCAAAAAGCCCTTTTCTGCTGACATTTTGCCGGTCTTACATCCTATAGCTTATTTGACATCATCTGATGATGCAGAGTATTAAGAAAGTATAGAAGAATGGTGAGGAAATGCAACGGGAGAAACAAGGGCATATTTGTATCAGAAAATTGGAAGGAAGAGAAAGAATTCTTGTTTTCATTGCACCATTCACCCCCCTTTCTTCCTGCTTAGGATCCAAGCCAGTGAACAGCTCTTTACAAGACATGGAAGCTTAAAATTACACTGCTTTAAAGTATGAGGGCTTCAGAATTCTGGCCTACCAGCCAACCAGTATCTTTTTCAACTTGCGAACAAGCAGTTTGGCAGATCTCTTGAGTTCCAAACTAACCGACCAAAGGAGTTCTCTCCTCTGTGGTTCAGACCTCTCCAAAGAAAGAAACACTGCAGGCCAACCAGGGTGATGCCGGTAGCAGAGAAACACACCCAAGCCCCTATTATAAGCTGGATCCAGGAGATTTTTCATGTATCCTTTAATGATAGTCCAAGGTATGTTTTGACTTGTTGGTAGATTCAAATGTATGTTATGAGTCCCAGAAAAACAGGATTTCATTGTTCTTGGAATTGGTTTGATGCCTCTCCCTACCCTCTTCCCTCTTCATTCAGAGACATACCCAGGCCCTCTCTGCCTCCCACACCAATACTACCTCAAAGCACCCTTCCCTCAGGACCCATGTGTCTGAGTCCTGAGCACAAGCCCAGTGCACCCCATAGTCGGGGTTTGTGGATCACTTTCCAGACCTGGTTCTAGCCCTTTCTGATGAAGCAGTAGCAGCCTTGCAGGCATTTTGCCAGAAAAGAGGAAAAATGAACTGGACTTCACAATCAACCAGGCACAAGCACAAACAGACTCCTTCTCAGGCCAAATCAGCCTTTCTGGTCCCGTCCTGACAACTATAAATTCAGAAGTCGCCACCACATAAAGTGCCTCATGCACAAATACTTGAACTCTGACTTCCTTTCAACAGCCTTAATGGCGCTGTTTACCATATCATTTTAATGTGCCCTGGTGTTGTAATGTCATAAATGACAATCTCAACTACAGTTGCCAAGCCCAACTCCACAACACCTTTGTCATATAACCTGTGGCCCTCTCGGGGCACACACAAGAGACCACCCCTCAAAGCCTTCTGTTCTCCCAGGCCTTTCCTTCGCTATTCAAATAAGAAGGGCTGTGAGCCACCGCTGCAAAGTATAGATATAATTAACCATCTCTTCTGTTCAGCGGTAACTTATGTTCCCTATGAGGAGGAAAATGGAGGAAAAAGAAAAACAACAAGGCCTAGAGACCCACGTTTCATTTGGAACACTAGGGGTTCTTGGTGGAGGTCATTAAAGTACGGTTTGAAATATTTTCCTCTCCTCATCAAGTCACCAGCCCTGTAATGGATGTCATAAAAAATATCTGTGTTCAGTTGCAGTGGGTTTCTCGGGTCCCTTCAAGTTATCAATTATTCACATCCCTTTAAGGGGCTGTAAAGCAACATCCTGAAATCCCACCAAGGAGTCTGAGGGTGGCGTCGTTCATCTTGTGCATTGCACCCACAAAGAGGGTGTTAGGACTCTGTTTTGGCAAGTTCATTTCCCCCTCCCTGTCCTACATTATCTGTGTGGTTTTATTGCTTCTCCTCATAAATAGTCTCATCGGGCTTTTTGTTTGTTCATATCCTCCACAATTTATACTCTCAAAGATGAGAGGAAAAACACTAGTTCATAGCCCCTGTCCTGTGGCTCTCTGGGGCTTGAAACATTTCCTCCCTTATCCCTGCAGTATCCAGGGGACTCTGTTCACTTACCTAAGTTCACACAGTCCAGATTTGACAGAAAACTATGTTTGCAAGTGACAGGATTTCGGTGGCTTTAGGAATCTTTTCCTTCTGTTATTTTTTTCCCACACTTTCTTCCCCAGGACGAGGTTTCATCCTATGACTTGTCTTTGGGAAAAGCAACAGAGAACATTTGGTGATAAGTCTGAAGACTCAGACTTGACTGTCATTGCCTTTAGTGATGTATAAAGGCATCTTGGCCAACACACAACCTGTAAAGCACTTTACAGGGATTGCAGGTACAATCCGATAC
This sequence comes from Mellivora capensis, assembly GCA_004024625.1. Taxonomy (NCBI): domain Eukaryota; kingdom Metazoa; phylum Chordata; class Mammalia; order Carnivora; family Mustelidae; genus Mellivora; species Mellivora capensis. Next base: position 314,788 of record PISX010000251.1, on the reverse strand, counting down.
TGCACCTTTTGCCATCTCATTATGTTCAGGCTTCTTTGGGATTGTCCTTTTATAGAACCTACTGTAATAACTTGAGACCGTTGATGGAATCAGTTACTTCTAAACTCTAGAGTACAATAGGCTTTAGCTTTTCCATCACTCAAAGTGCAGATTTGAATCTATACAAATCTGTTCCTAATCAGCCCATTTTTCTGATCTATAGAATATAAATTAGGTTATTATAAATGAGGTGGCAGGAAAAAGCTTGAGCCCTTTTGAGAGTGGCAGCAAAGCCTTTTCTAGGACTGAGGAGGGTGTATATCTTATTGTTCCCCATCTAGTCAAAACAGAAGTTTTGAGGAATTAGGGGACATGCTGGTTAGACAGGAGTGCAGCCACGGTTCTCTCTTAATGCTGTAGTTGTATGTTCTATATTTACCGTTCCCTAGATATTTAAACATCTAAATTGGCATAAGAGTGTAAGGAAATTCTGCCAACATCCGGATCCTGAAAACCTCAGCAACTTGATTAACTTTGGAGACTTACAGTCCTATTTGCCAATAAGCATTATGCCATCCCAAGTTTCACAACACCCTGTAGCAACATAGATAACTAATGTTCCTCTTTTCTTAACTTCTTGACAAGAAAGGACTCTTTCAAACATAAGGGAATCTGTTCACTTAATGCAGCTGTGAGGAAGGAGAGAGGGACATTTCTGCAAAGTGATGAAATGGAAGGCACACAGCTGGGTGCCTGGGATGAAGGACCCAGCGGTTACATGACTCCTGCTTCATGGTCCAGTTTCCTGTGGGATGGAGGGAAGTCACAGGGCTGAGAGCTCTGTGCTTCCCGTTCAGAGGAAACCAGAAAAAAGGGGGAGTAAGGGAAGGAACAGATGGCGAGGAGTAGAGGGAAGAAGTCCTCTCTAGCTTTCCCTTGATTCCAACCAGGGGCCAATACTCCACAGTCTTTTAAATAGAATGTGGTTCTGTTAAGGACAAAGCAAGTATGACTTAAAGAAACCTGCACACACGATTTCGAAGCTGAAAAAGAGTAGGGGTTCGCTGATGTGGATAAACAACTTAAAATGTTCTGAAATGTGAAAAGAAAGGGGCAAGAATTTATAAGGAGGAGAATGGTTAACCCAAGTTAACCTGATTTCTTCTTAGCTCTACAAGATCTGTATTTTCTATTATAGGTCATGATGAATGCTTTCATTTGTATTGAACTTAATGTTTTCCAAAGCATGTTCACAAACACATTGTTTCTGTTGTTCTTCTGGTAGATGGCCTGGTGGGTGTCCTGCTTCCCAGTTTAAGGCTCAGAGGTGAAAGGGAGTTGCTTGATGTCACGCAGTCCCCACTCAGAAAGAGATGTCTCGGCTCATATTTACGTCTGCTCAGAAGCAGAAGCTCAGTCTGCATAGACTCCTCCGTCCTTCCCTCACTCAGCAGGGCTCAGTGCTGGTCCCCGTTCTTGGTGGCAGCTTGGTAAACACAGATTGATGAATTAATTGGCAACAATGATAATGACTGCTCTCAAGTACCTACAACAAAAGTTGTTGTTTTCCTCAGGGGTCTGCCCAGCCCTGATGTACCTAGGGTTGGCATTAGAAAAATCATGAACAATATCAGTGGATATTAGTGACTGAGGAAGCAGGCTCCCATTTAGCTCTAGACACCACACTGAGATTCACACAATTAGAAGTTTATAGTCAACTGTGGGATGATACAGTCCATTAATCTTTCTAACAGTTACACGGTTCCATTTGGACCAGGCTCAGCTCTTATAAAATGCAGACTCATTACACTGACTCAGATGGGAGTCAGGGGAACATATTCAAGGGCAATGCCACCGTTTGCAAGCATATTTGAAGAACTATTTTAGTATCCTAAACATGAAATGGAAGTTAGGCAGGTTCAACAGAAAATCAGTCCTTGTCCTTTCCTGGCCAGCTCTCTGTTTTCCTGACCTACTTGCTTTGTCCACTCAGCTTGAGGACTTAAATACAGAGAGAAGGAGAACATCTGTAATTGCCTCTGCTCGGAGATCCCAGCCAAGAGATCTCACCAAAAAGGGTTTGAGATGGGAATTACCCTGTTTGGGACGCAGTGGAATAGGCAGCCAGGGTAAATATAGTTACTCTGAGGATGAATTGGGTATTCTGGCCTCTCAAATCCTCTCTGGAGTTGGAAAGATCCAGAGAGACTGTATTAAAGAAATGAACATACAGACTTAGAATAATGAGGAGAACCCTATTCCATCTACGTCTTTTGTAATACAAAGAAGTGCCTCTTGGTATTAAGACATTTGTGAATATACTTTCATTCCTTATTCCCAATCTTTTTCAACTGAGAAACTGTGTCTGGGAAAGGTAAAATAATGCACCCAGAGTCACCGATCTGTGAGGTGACTGGTGAGTGTATGTAAATAGAAGCCAGGCTTATTCTCACCAAAAGCCGGACCCTGAAAGCTACTTCAATCAGCTAGGTGTCGTGCTATAAACTGGTACTAGTCATTTCAACCTCAGGGGGATTCAAGGGGAAATTCACGGGGGAAAGAGGATTGAAGGAAATGAAATGGGGAAGCTGGGAGGTGGAAATGCTTCACCACCTATGTCGCCGTTGGCCAGGACTGGTTGGGCTCTCAGGGCTGAGGGTCAGTGTGGTTTTGGGATGCATTGTGATGAGAAGTAGGACTTACTTGAGGTCAGTTAACAAGTGAGCATCCTAATAATAATGAAAAATGCATGCAAGGCTGGAAAACATACAGGACCTGGAAGAGAATGTAGACGTGCTACAGAGAACTGGCCAGTCCCAGGCATTATTACTACCGTGCAGTGGTTTTCAACCACCATGGAGTTCAGATGCATATGGTGCTGGTCTTTCCACTTAAAACTACTTTCAGGATCTTTTATATTTTCATCTTGTGTTTTCACAAACTTTAACCACTATGATCAATATTTCCTATCAATATATTCTGATCATTGAGCACTGAGCCTAGTCTGAGAAGATGATTCCTGGAATCCCTAACAATGATGAAGTTAGTTCTTGATCATCTGCATAAAGATTGACTGAGGCCAGTTTCTATTGCCAGGCTGGCTTCTCTCTGCCACATAGATCCTTCTGAGCCAACTCCTATTATACTCTGCCACTGGGCACTCAGGAAGGGCACATTAATTTTAATATTGGTTTTAGTCAAACCTCATTAGGAAGGTCAATATACTGCCCAAACCCCATTAAGTAATATGTTTAAAACACTAAATAAATAACACTGAGATTTTTCATAGTTTTGGATCATCAAGGCAGCTTTTTTCTTTCTTCCAGCATTGCAGCTAATTTAAGACTGCAAGGAAGAAGTTTTAAACACATTACTTTTGGCTTAAGCCCAACAACGTTGCAATGTGATATTTAGGGCTCATGAATCAAGAGACAAACATGTATGGCCAGGTGTGGTTTGACATAAAAATTTCTGCAAGACATTTGGTCTCTCTGTATGATAAATGGTCAAACATCTCATTCATTTCTAATGTCTGTGCTTTAAACAGTAAGGTAAATATATAGAAGGCTTCCTTTTCTTTGCTTGGCATTTATCTTCTCAAGTATGGAGGTCTGTCTGATTAATGTCTAGTCATTCAAGGAAAAAGATGTCATCTCTAAGTTGCATGAAACGTGGAATGATTAGGTCATGCTTGTGGGGGAGTTTTTACATTCAATTACTTAAACTTTTTTTTAACTTTTTTTTTTTTTTTTTTTTTTTTAATTTGTGCTTCAAGGCGACCCTTCTATTTCTGTGTAACTTAATAGACGGGGCTGTTTCCTGATGTGGCATCTTCTTTAGCAGGAGTCTCCATCTGTTGGCAGTGATAGCTCTGAATTCTGACAGCACTCAAGTACTTGTGGGTAAGGGTCTCACCCAGTGGGCACCCATATACCAACTTAGCATTCATTCATACTTTCATTATGAAATTACAAAAAAGAAATGTTCTAATTCAGAAATTAGAATTGTTGACCATTTTAACATCAAGGCTATTGCCCTCCCCCCACCCAAGATTTATTTATTTATTTTAGAGAGAAAGAAAACAAGTTGGGGTGAGGAGCAGAAGGAGAAGGAGAAACTCATGCAGACTTCATGCTGAGCTTGGAGCCCGATCCAGGGCTTGATCTCGTCACCCTGAGATCACGTCCTGAGCCAGCGCATGGGTCAGACGCTAACCAACTGTGTCGCCTAGGCACCCAATAGCTGTTGCTTTTTATTATATTATTATCTAGCCTGGGTTTTGATTTTGTTCTGTGTGTGTGTGTATCTGTGTGTGTGTAGACTACCATAGTTCAGACATCATATAAATAATCCAGTTCCCTTTGCTAGTTTCCACAATTCTTTAAAATCAAGATACCATCCCTCTCTGACAAATAAAAAAAAAAAAAGTTTAAAAAAAAATCAAGATACCAGATAAAATAACGTTTTGATGGCTAGAATCTATTATCAACATATGACACAAGCCTGGTCTTTGAAAAGGCATAAATCAGATAACACAGTTCCAGTGATGCTGCACTCTTTTGATTTTTTAAAGCCTTCTATCAAGGCTGCCTTTACCGGCATCTTTTGATAGTGAGAGAATTAGATCATTGGCGTCATCACAAGATGCATCTGGCAGCAGCTTTTCTTCACCATTATCATTACCAGGGCTTTGTGGTGTTGGATTTCCTTTAGTTCCATTTGTTTTATGTCTGTATGTTTCTGGGTTCTCACAGCCTCTATGTGTGTGTGTGTGTGTGTGTACGCGCATGAGCATGCATGTGTGGGCTGTGTATGTAAGGAGACAGAGAGAATGAAAAAGAACTGAAAGAAGTTGGAGGAGAGCCTCCAGCAGTGTGCTGAGGACTCCTTCCTTCCCTAATCACACCCCCCATTCTTTTTCTAGCAAGTAAACTACAGGCCAGGTTAACCACTCCTGGTCCTGTAATTCTCAGCAGAGGGATACTGTGGCTTCCTTTGGAAATATTCTTGGCTTTTCTATCCGTTCTCTGTCCACCTTCTCATTTTCTTTAAGAATCAGAAGCTCTGGGATGTGTGGCATCGAGGATATCTCACACAGGGAAGCACTATTTCTTTGCCTGTCTTTCAAACAGCACATTCTAGACTTAGTGGCATAGGAGGAAACACTTTCTCTTTGTTTCTGATTAAGCTGTCACTCACTCTTCATAATATCAAAGATTCTGCTTTTGTTTAGCTAAGACAAGCAGCAGATAATTTCTCATATAAAAATCCTTGACAAGAATCTGAAATTTAAGCTTCAGTCTTCCACTTGGTTACAGATAGGGATGACTCATTCATTTCTGGACCTCATTAATTGATTAAGAAGCTAAAATATTTGTTGGATTCTTGCTATCTCCTAGATACTTGGGATGTAGCAATGAGCCTAGAAAGACATGGGTCCTGCCCTCACAGAGTTAATAGTCTAGTGTTAACTTTCCACATTTAAATGGAAATCAGCTTAAGTAGGAAAATAATTTGTCCAAGAACATTGGGTAACCAATAGAAAGATGGAAACTGGGCTCAGGAAGGGACTATGGCAGGGGTCTAGGTAGTAGGGTGCAGATAGTAGGAACCATTTGGTGGTCTAAGCTAGTACCCACACTGAAGTGAATATATGGGCACCAACCATTTTCCCCATTCTAGCATCACTCCCCTCAAGATGCAGAGTCCTAGAAGTGAATGTCTTTATAGTTTATCTGGGTCACTTGTCACCTTGGCCAGCAGGTTGCATGACCCCTTGCTTGAGTAATGGTTCCATCAGAATGCACACAATGCTGAAGTCAGAGTATGAATTTCCCTTAAGAAAAGCAGGGGACTACCATCAAAAGAAAGGGGAAGGGATGACACACTGCTAAAAAGAGATTTTTACCATCCGCTCCTGTGCCTGGGCCCAGATTAAACAGAACCAGTCGATGATTTTCTCCCATAGGCAGCACATAAACAGCAAAGAGGAGGCCAGGAAGAAATAGAATCTTACAGGAAAGCAAAAGCACAGATCCTCTTGATCCTTGGTGACCCATTAACGTGACATGTCGCATTCATTCCATTGGGTGTTCTTCACCTACTTTGTAAGTTTAGGTTTGATCCCTGATAGAAAACATTGTTTCAGTTTCTAAAGATGTGCCTACTGCATTTGCTGGACCTCAAATTTGTAGCTGTAGCAATATAACAGGGTGAGAGCATATGCATGGGTATTGGGTGCTGCTACGTAACTGGTGAGTAGCTTAGGTCAACTTGCTTAACCTTTTTGAGACTCAGTTTTCTCCTTTGCAAAATTAGCATAATAATGTTTATTTTTGGATTACTGTGGAGATTAGAGGATTAAAATTAAGGATATAAATGAAGAAGTCCTTCACATGTAGTAGGTGTTCAGTAAATTGTAGATATTGTTGTTGTATTCTTATAGAAACCTTCTTCCTACTCTTCTTTCCGCCTCTATCAATTCTTTAAACCTTTAAATGCCTTTAAACACTTTAATGCCTTTAAACCCTTGTCAACTCCTGAACTTCTTCCATTCAGGCAAAAGCCACCTAAACAGTGAAATAATTTATCATCTCAATAACAATTTGTAATAAATAAAAGAAGGTGGGAGTAGGATAATTGTGAAGTTAATAAATTCTGCAATTGATTGATGGCATCAAGGCCTCAGCTCTATCTTTCATTCTGCCATTTTGTATTGACTTTGTTTCTTCATAGTTACAACATGGCTGCTCTAGGACCAACAATCACATCCTCACACACAGTGGCCAACAGCAGCAGAAGTTGTTTCTTCTTGTGTGTTTCTTTCTGTCAAGGAGTAAAATTTTTTCAGAACCACCTCCCATATACTCCCACTCCTCAACTGAAGAGTTTCCTTCAGGTCCTATCCACCTGAGTGAATTGAGTATATTCCTATATACATCTTAATTACTAGAGAGATTGGGAAGTTGATCAGCATTTCCAGGCTCTGCCTGAAAGAATAAAGGAAACACTGCTAGTTAGGAAACCAATAGTACCTTCCATAGGGGTCACACCACCTGTAAAAATAAGGACTTTGTGTTGTAAGTTACCAAAAGCCACGTTCAAACTCACTTTAACAAGAATGAAGTCTGTTGGCACAAAACTAAAAAATCCAAAGCCGTTTGGCTTCAGGAGAGGGTTAGTTTAGGGGCTTAAGCCATGCCACCACAGATTCAATTTCTAACCAGCTTTCCATTCTGTATTCCATGGTGAAGCTTTCTCCTTGGGCCCTATCTAGCAGCATCCCCACCGCTCTGAGACCTCCCCTTAGGACCACAAAGTTACATGGCAGTCCAAGATCTCACATCTTCACCCTCTTCTAGGGAAAGGAGGAGTATCTCTTGTGGTACCACATGCTTCCAGATGGTCTCTTTCTCTTTAATCTTGACAGGATCATGTGCCTAGACTTTTACCAGTCTGTGCACAAGAAATTTTGATAAAAGACAATTGATGTCTGCCTCTGAAATTGGGGATAGACAAACCACATGCTAAAAAATGGAGGCACTACCCCACCTTAGGACACCTTTGGTGAGAGACGGGGATTAATGGCTGTGCTTAGAAGGCAGCAAATAAAGGTCTATTTCTACCCCTGTAGCAGTCTCTGAACTTAGAGGACTTAGTAAGGAAGGTTAGTCAATGTACTTCTTTGTACTATCTGTTATAGTCCATTTAATTCAAGTCAACTACATGTATCTGTGCCAACTTAGGCCATGCTATGTGCATAGCGTTGGGCTGCAAAGAAAGCCAAATCCCTGTCCTTAAAGCTCAGGGTGATATTGTCTCATATTATTAAATGGTCTCTGGGTATTTATCTTTCCATGTATTCTCCCCTTAACTATTCTGTAAGCAGCATGATGGCAAGTACCTGGTCTGAGTCAGGAGATATTTGCCCAAACCCTTCCCTCTCCTCCTACAGCCCCCAAACCACACACACACACACACACACACACACACACACAGTGGTTATTCTGAAGATATGTGGACTGTTTGATTGGTGGCCAACATCCACATATATTGAGTGACCCCCAAGGCAGAACCCTGCCTGTCCTCCAGCTCTCTTCTAGCTTCTTTTTTGGGGTTGCTTTCTATATTGTGATAGAGATTGCTAGTATTTACCAATCTCATTTCTCTCTCCTTCTTGAGCACACTGCTGAAATATTCTTCCTGCCCATCTGGTATCGAAGAGGGGCCACAAGACGGAGTTCTGGCCAATGAAATGTGGGTAGATGTTAATTTGGCTATCATCAGGCCTGGTCATAAAATCTTCTCCATAGTCTTTCCTTAGGGCTGAGAATTAGATGCCTTGGGGATCCTAGGAAATGGGGGATCCTGATAATGGAAGGGGCCCATACCCTTGACTCACTGCTTTGAAGAGGTGTTCCTAGGAGAGCTGTCCTGCCAGCTCTGGACTCTGAGTAAGCAAGTGCTTGAGGTTTAGGGTGTGTTGTTACAGCTCCTAGCACCACCCTCCCCCACTTTTTAAAGAGAGCAAGTCCGGTTTTGATACTTTTCAAAAACATCTTTTGATTTATAAGAAACTTTAGAAAATTGCTATCTTTGAAAGAGAATACCTTTGAGCAAAATATTGTTAACATCTTCAGATATGATATCCAACATTCTGCAGGATGGTCAATTTTCAAGAAAAATACACCTTTTCAGTAATAATCAGGATATTTGCATTATCCCCAAATTTGGGAAGGAATTATTGTAAATGGTTTGGTCTGTACATTAGTGAAATCCCTTAATCCCATTGTGTGCTTGTCATCTAGCTGCTCATTTGCAAGTATTCAACATTTCCAAAAAGAGTATTCCCTTACCTGCTTTTAAATCATTACTGGTTTTATATGGCTTCATTATTTCTTAATTGTCTTAATTTTCTTTCTTACCTATTCTTGTTAAAGGCCAATTAAAATATGAATAATTTTAGCATCCTAGGCACTTTGGAAACAAAATGAATTTCAGGTTTATACTCATTTGTCAGTGAAAGCCAGAAGAGGAAGGCAGGATGGACAATTCTAGATTAACCTCAACTGAATTTGATTGGGCTTTGCTGCTGCATCCGCATGGCACTCAGAGTTTGGTAGTGTTAGGGCCAGGAGGGATCTTAGTGATCATACAGTCCTCACCTCTCAGTTATGATGAGGCAGCAAAGGTCTACAGAAGGCTGCACAGTTGGGTCATGATGAAGAGAGGATTAATCCAGGGCTAAACAGTTTCCATTAAATGAGCTGTGTGGAATTAAACCCAGGTATGTGAGTGAGCTTTGGCTCTCTGTGTCATCTGACTCTCTGGTTTCCTCCTTTGTTCCCAAGCAACAGTCCATAAGCTAAAAGCACTAACAAATACCACTGACTTATTGGTAAGTTGATGTCTCTAGATCCTTAGCCCAAACAGAGAGCCCAAATAAAGCTGTTGAAAATATATTTTTGGAAGTTTCTTTTTATCACCACTGCTCCATTCTCTGGTCCTCAGTCCACTGTCTCTGGGCAAAACAAGACAGAAAGGAATCTTCTATTTCCCCCATGCAGTTATTAAAGTATCACCCTGTTCTGCATGGCAGCCATCTTCTAATCGATTAGGAGAGTCACTACCATCCAGTAAACTTTCTTAAGCAGATGAACAGATTTTCCTCATCTCAGGAATATTGAACTCTTGTCTTGGATATCCCTCTAGTTAGCTTTATGACTTCGAACTAAACTCATCCCCTTTCTGTACATTACTTTCTCATTGATAAAATTAGGGGTTAGTTCAGAAAGCCATTGTCACTTCTAGTTGGGATTAATTAACCAATGAATTCAGGAGTTTTGGATAGCCTCTGTGGAAAGCCCTAGGAATTAAAAAAAAAAAAAAGAAGAAGAAGAAGAAGAAAAAGAAATATCTCCTGCCCTTGAGAAGTTCCCAGTCTGTCTTGAAGTCCATGCTTTTTCTGGATGGGGTAAAGAAAATGGTTGTGTAAAAGATTCTCAAACTCACACTGGGAGATGTGGAATCCACGGACATCTGAAACTGTCTGAATTTTTAAGCCTCCATTGGCACTTCTTTTTTTAAAAATCATTATTCTATATCATGTTCTTGAGACTTGAATTACCTCTCACCTATATTAAAAATCTTTTATTTTTTTAGTTTCATCTGTTTCTGTCCTGCTTCCCAGTTTTCTTAATCTGTAGATTGTCAACATTTAAGAATTAGGTTTTAGATTTTCAATACAGGTCCCTTTTTTAAAAAAATTTTTTAAAATTTATTTATTTGTCAGAGAGAGAGGGAGAGTGAGCGAGCGAGCACAGGCAGACAGAGTGGCAGGCGGAGGCAGAGGGGGAAGCAGGCTCCCTGCCGAGCAAGGAGCCCGATGTGGGACTTGATCCCAGGACGCTGGGATCATGACCTGAGCCGAAGGCAGCCGCTTAACCAACTAAGCCACCCAGGCGTCCCTACAGGTCCCTTTTGATGCACTTATCCTGGCCTCCAATTTTTCCTACATAAACTTTTATTCTTTTGTATAAACAAGTATGAATTTACTACACTAAAATTCTGCTTATAGTTTTATTTTACAAAGCAGTCCTTTCTTAATATGTTGTTACAAAACAGCATCCAATTGATCAAAGGAAAGTAGTTCTTTCTCTTCCTCTATTCTACCTTAATATTCTGGATACTTGTTGATCATATCAGACAGAGGTCAGAAAGAGCTTGAGGGAATGACAGAGGCAACTCAGGAAGGCCTGCCTATCAAAAGCTTCCTGGAAGTCTGTGCTTGGTCTGATGTGGAACCTCTACAGTACTTTGTGTTCTCTCCTTGCAGACTGTTCTGATGCTCTGCAAATCCAAAACATGTCCACCAGCTGGTCTCTATTTCTGTCTTCCGTTTTCTTCATTTGCTGTTGGCAGTTTGCTGTTGGCAGTTATTTGCTGTTGGCAGTTAAATCAGATTTTACCTGTGTCAATTTGGACTTTAGTTTCTTAATTGTGATAAATCATCTTAGCCTGGAGATGGTTTCTCCCCAATATGACCACTGCAGTCTTTCATGGGACCCTTCTACCTCTGGCTGACTCTGTATTTGGCTCACGGATTTGACAAATGAAGGGTCTTGTTCATCTGGGGCACAGATCAGAGTTCTTCTGTATCATCTACCAGAGCGCCAGACTCAGACTTCATATTCACTGGCCCACTGTGGTTCATGTTCATTATTTTGGAGTGTATTACTCAGGACCATCTTGGTTATAAGGAGCCCAACCTCTAAGGTGAGTTATATTAAAACAAAAAGAATGCAATAGATCACATAATAATTTAAAAATCTGTGTACATTTAGGCATGGCTTTGGATGCTAGAGTTCAAATGTATTTGGACTCAGGTTTGCTCTTTTTCTCCCATTTGTTCACTTTACTCTTGGGTAAATCCTCTTTGTATGATGGCCCCTAGCAACTTCAGACTTTTTTACTCTTGGGTTCATATTCAGCTCAGCAAAGAGCCTGGTTATGACTGGTCAAACTGGAGTCATGTGCCTATCCTTGAGACAATAATTATGGCCAGGGGGAGGGAATATATTGATGGCAAAAACCCGTCTACCTTAGGAGAGGCAATGTACCCAATCTCGCTGTGTCCTGAGATTGGGAGTGGATGGTTTCCTCACAGGAGGTTAAAGATATGGCTCCCAGGAAAAAGAAAAGGGAATTCTGAGCAGACCAGGAGGTCTACTGCATAAGACCATTGCCTGACAACCTGTGTGCACGATTCATGTCTTTTTCTTGTTATGATTATAGTTTAGGGTCATTGTCTCATAAACTTTCCCCTTGCTGGTTTTCCAGATGTGTCATTACCTCTGGTTCTAACTCTAAGCTTTGATGCAGTGAAGGGTTCCTCATTTCTTTGAGTACTTCTGCTTATACTTTCAAAAATCAGACATGCCCCAGGTTGTTTCCATCCTGTGAATCAGTGGAAGAAAACCAGCATTGTTCAAGATTTCAACTGTTTCTCTAATCTAGCATACACATGGCAATGTCTTCAGAGTGTTTACTGGTTATTAACACAGTATTACATTGTCCATGACGCAAAGAACACGTTTTGTACTTAAGTTTTATAAATTATTTTCTAATTTATCAATTCATTTATCTGTGTTCATCTAGAGACTGTTGACATTTAAACCCTGGGAAAAAACAGACATACTACATCACACAATTAGCAAGTTTGGTAAAACATGAAAAGAAAAACATTCATTACGCCTTGCAACCGTCTAACTAGTCTACAAATGCTAACGATCTATTGCCAACTCTGTTTGTTTACTTGATTTATAAGATGGGCTTGATGCATAAAAACATCATAGAATACATATAATAAAATATATGCCTGTCTTAATCTGTTGGTTCACAATGTCATGTTTCTTACTATACTTTGAATTTCCCTTAGCACATCTCTGCCACTCAATGTGTATTTATTAATAGTGACTCTTTTTGTGATTTCACATAAATACCAAACAAAAAGAGTAATGGGGGGGTGGAGGAACACCTATAGATATCTTTAACATTGTTGTATTATTCTGGTTCCTTCTCAGTGAACCAAATAGAAGTGAGTATGTTCATCATTCCTTTTACCTTAAGAGACATGATGTGATGTGTTCTTAAGACCTTTTAATTCGGTAGGATTCTAGGTATGGTTTCTAATTGTTATTCACTGATCTTACTGTTTATCTAGTCAGGGATTAAGTTTCTAGTTCCAGAGGTGGAACGTGAAATGGGTTTTTCTCTCTCTTAATGAGTGGGCTTTTACCCAGAGTCACAGACTCACAGACATGAGGCATAAGTATGTTTTAATGCCACCTGCTTCCCTCCCATGACCCATTGGAGAATGGAGAATGTGTATTCAGAGAGAAATATAAAGGGTTCCTCCCCATCCAGGCGGGGCACTATACGTCCTGATGAGTGGTTTACTTGGATGTCCCCAAGGAAACGGGGCCTTTCCTTTTTAGTCAAGGATGGGTCTTAGAAGGTGTAACCATAGCAACATGGACAGTTCCGTTCCTATTGCCTCCTGCTATCCCAGAGTCAGATACCAGTTCTTCTTTTATGGGGCTAGTTGAATGAAACTCTGACTTATACAGCTACCAGTCTTTCAAGGGTTAGATTGTCTAGGCACAAAAAGCTATCAAACCCTTTTAAAAAACAGTTAAAACACGATCATCTTCATACATTTCCAACATGGCATGGTACACCGCCAAATTAAATTAGGTTGTGTCAGCCAGTTTTACATTTAAGGCCCATGGGATTTGACTAGTTTAGAAGACAATCTCATAACTAAAAGAAAAGTCTCATTATAAGTGGCCTTTGCTTCGGGGCACCTGGGTGGCTCAGTGGGTTAAGCCTCTGCCTTCGGCCCAGGTCATGATCTCAGGGTCCTGGGATCAAGCCCCACATCGGGCTCTCTGCCCAGTGGGGAGCCTGCTTCTCCCTCTCTCTCCGCCTGCCTCTCTGCCTACTTGTATTCTTTCTCTCTCTCTCTCTCAAATAAATAAATAAAGCAATAATGAGCTATTCTTCATCTTAGTAAATTAGCATACAATTTAAAAAAAAATAAATGGCCTTTGCTTGGCATTTCAGGTCCTGTAAAGGGGGTTGTTCTTACCAAGAAAGTCTCTTAGACTGAAAGAAAGTGATCACTGTTACAGTGTTGGCTTCAACCCCGAGTCTTTGATTTTATTTCCTCAGCTATTGCATTGATTTGGCAATACTTATGATCAAGCGTGTTAAACCTCACAGGAATGCTCTGCCGACCAATTGAACAACTCCCTAGGTCCCTTGAATTCTTTGGCATGTCCCTAAAAAGCTCCCAGAAATGAAACAATGTCTGACCAGATATAAATTGTATATATTTCTCTTTTTGTGTATATGGACAAGTGTAAAAGACTCAGAAATACAGGAGTATGGACAAAAACAGCATCTACTAATCTTTGGGAGATGTTTCTAGGCAACAAGCATTGCATGATACAGAGATCATTAAATCTGTTCTATTTTTATGCCTGGAGTTCCCAAGAGGTTCAGAGATCTCAAAACATTCTAAACATTTTACTGAGTCTTCCTTTAGCCTTATTAATAGGAACCAAGGACATTTTAGATGCAGGAACATTGCTGCTACAACTTCACCAAAAGATGGAAATCTTACACACTTCAGGCTTAACTATTAAATTAACATCGTGATGCAAATACTATTACCCTATGTCTCTCACATCCTGGAATCTCCAAATGTGTGTGTGTGTGTGTGTGTGTGTGTGTGTGTGTGTGTTTTAATTGCAGTTTAGCATTAGAATTCTCTTAGCTTATCATAAAAAAATATGAACATCCCTTCCATGTGAATATAATCTCCTGCCAAGCAGAACGGGTTGTCAGAATGACCACTTGGGCCCGAGGATTCCCTCAAGTGGCCCCTGCATCCCTTCATTTCAGTGGCCGAAATTTATGAGTTCTGGCTTTAGAATGATAAGAATTCCCATCACAGGATCCAGGTCTCTTTTGGCTGAAATTTTGATTTCACATGATTTCTGTTGGAATGCAGGCATATGTCAGTCTTGTTCATTACAGGAGGTCTGATGAGTCCAGAAATTCTTTGCATTTCGTGGTTCTGGACTCTGATTTCTGCTCCCAGTGGGCCAGGTGTCCATTGCCTGCAATATAGATGCACATTCTTCTATTTCTTTGGAATACAGTATATTACAATTCTCTGGATGTTTTAAATAAGAGATTAGCTGTCCCCAGCCAGGGAGAATCTGGGCTGTGGATCAGGATGACCTCTTGAGGCTCTTTCCAACTCTGTGTCTCCATGATTCTGATTTCCTCTCTGGAAAGCAGATATTACCCACATTTCTTCACTTTTTCAGCTTTTGTATTTCAAGTGTCTATTGATCGTGCAGTTGCACACTACTCCTTTGTTCTTTACATCTTTATTGATGCAAAGCAGTGCCAGAAACTGCTTTTTAACAGTTATTCAGTCCCTGATGCCCTTCATGTATCAGATTTGGGATTTCATTTCTTAGAACTACTGGGCTGGCTACACAATTAATCGCTTCTTATTAATAAGCCATTAGACTCACTTGACCAGCCGTCAACAGCTGAAGAAAAGCACGCATCCCCTGCCTTTGCCCATATCTCACTCTCTTTTGACGTTGAAGCTGTTCTCCTGTGTAATGGGAGACTTGCTGGAGTGTCTGGGAGTCTCTGGCTCATTTAAGTGACAGGAATTGTAATCTCCTGATAATGAACAGATTTCTGTGGCCATCACTGTGACCTTTATCACTTCACCCTTCAGAGAGATTCCAGAAGGCCATTGACACTTAACTTTGGGTAATCACATGGCTATTAAGAAAAGGGGTTGTATGTTTGAGTGTGTGTGTGTGTGTGTGTGTGTATAAATATCCAGTCAATGGCACCGGCAATCTATGTTCAGGAGGAACCATAGCATACGGGGGAGCAGAGCCAGCTCTGGGGACAGACAGATGTCAATGTGAAATCCAGCTCCACCACTGATTACGTTTATAAGACCTTGGACAAATTACTTCTCCTCTGTAAGCCTCAGTTTCTCCTTCTGAAACATGGGATCACAATACACCAATTCAGCTTGATTGTTTTGAGAAGTAAATGAGGTGTGTGCATATAGAATATATTCCATAAGAATTAGCTATAATTGCTCTCTCTAGTACTCAGCCCATTGACTTATATTCAGTGAGAGAACGGCATGGTGTAATGGGCAATGAATGGGCTTTGGAGTCACACAGACCTGGTATGATTCCCAGCTGTGCCATTTACTCCATGATTCTTATTTTCTCTTCTCACAGGGCTGATGTGGGGAATAAAATGAGGTAATGAGTTGTGCCTGGCATGCAGTAGACTTTCAAAAAATATGGGTTTCCTGGCTGGAGACCATCAGGGCCCTTCAAACCTCCCTCTTACAAGAACACAGAGCTAGGTTCAGCCCCAGGCTGATTCACAGCCCCTGACTGAGACTGCAGGCCCCATATCTGCCCCCATGAAGATGGACATCTTGCCCAGGCTGTGGTCTCTGCATTTGTTCTGTGTCAATCGTCCTCATACGGTCAGGAATACAGTTCTCTTGACCCCTCCCCCTGTAGGTTCCTAATGCTTTATCCAGATTCTTGGGGCCAGATGTTTTTCAGAATTCAAAATTTTCTGTATTTCAGGAAGATAACTCAGTGTCACCTGCATTACAGTGTCTGATACTGCAGTAGGGTCCGGGCAGCACTCTGCAATCAAACATTAATATTTCTGCAATAAGGTGTATGAATATTCACCTTGAGGTGAGGTAATTGTGAAAAACTTTACATCTGTCTAGATCAGGTTTTGCAGCCAAATGTGTTCAGGTCAAGTCAGAACTGACTGCCAGTAAGTTAAGGGAAAATGTTCAATTTTTAGAGCTTTTTCGATTTGGGGATTTCTGACCAGGGGTTGCAGACCTGTACAAACCCTGGAGCTAGAATTGACTCCTCGGTCTCTTTTTGTTTCCATCCCTCTAGTATCTAAGCCATTTCCAAGTATTCTACTTTCCTGGGCTATAAATATCTTTCTTAATCTGTACCAAATGGCAGAACTCTCACTTTAAAACCCTTTCTTGAGAACCCTCTTCTTGGTAGATACATTCCATTCATTCAGTTAACATCCTTGTCTTTTACTGCTCCTTTCCCCCCAAGTCTGAACATCGAACTTTATTAGGAATAGATTTGTATTATTGGCCTTGGGTGAAAGAACACTGCCTTGATTTGTCTTTAATGTGTACATTTGCTTTCCCTCTCCTTCTATATTGAATAGCCCACAGAGGAAGGAGCCTGTCATCTGATTCTCTATTCACTAGCTGCACACAACAGGAGATTTCAACAGGTCATTTGGATGATGATAGGAGCAGAACAAAGAGGACCAGACATTGACCCCAAATGGAAGCTTTAGTCACTTCCATGACCAATGGCTATACTCCTAACCTGTGTTCAATCTTCTTACAAAAGGGATTGAAAGAGAGTGAACAGATCAGTCTGCACATCTGTCTTTGTCCCCATGAAAATCATTCAAACTTGTTCCATCATAGGTGAAGATCATCTTAAAAAAACAATGAGAAAACTACATTTTTCAGTAGTGCCCTGAGTAGAGTTACTTGATGGTGACAGTGATCTTTATATGTAGAAGACTACTGAGAGGAGTCTGACCACTGCTAATGAGTACCAGTGACTGGGGAGGAGTAGTTGGCAAGGGAAATGAGGCGTTGCCTTTATTCGCACATGCTGGTCGCTGTCCAACTTGGTTTAATTTGGCTTCCCTCATCATTGGAAAAAACTTCCCCAGAGTCACCAGTGGCTTCCATGTAGCTAAATTCAAGGGATATGTTTTAGTCTTCATTGAACTTAAACTCTCAGAAGCATTTTATGCCATCATCAGATCCTCCCACTTGAAATATTCTCCTCCTGTGGCTTTCATGACAAACTGCTCTCCTAGTTTTCTCTTCCACCTTTCACCTTTTCTATTTAGTCTCCTTTGCCGGCTCATCTTTCCCTACCTAATCAGGAAATATGGGTGTTTGCAAATTTGTATTTCCAGTCCATATCCCTCATTTCACCTCCAGGCTTGTGTACCAGCTGCCTCTTTCAGATCTCTTTATGGGTGTGAGCATATCCAAAGTGGAGCTCATGACCTCCCCTCCCAAACCTGGTCTTCTCCCTCTGTGTCTGGAAACAGAATCATTATTTGCTCTCTTTTGCAAATAGGGCACCTGGGCATTGTCTTGGTCTCCTAGAATATCTTCCCCAGTCCCCATATTCATTGACCACCAACTTGTGCTGGTTTTACCTTTGGGACAGCTCTCTTGCCCACTACATTTTTTCATCTCCATCACCACAATGCTAGTCCCATCTTCCATCATCTCTCATTAAGAATTGCAGTCCCATTGCTATGGAGGGGGGAAAAAACGGAAGTTAGAAAGAAACTAACAGTCTCTGTTTTGATAGCTATAGGTCCATACCTGTTAAGTATAATAGCCAATATGTTTCTCATATTTGCATTTTACTGTTTAATATTAGACTATTTGGAAGAACAAGGAAGGGTAATACATACTCAAGGCTTTTGGCAAAAGAGTTCCTAGTCCTATGTCTAAAGGACCACAGTGGTGGTGGGGTGGTGGCGCCAAGTCTATGGTGGGAGAAACAAGTGAGACCTAGTTCCCTCCAGAAGCCCTCTTTGCCCAGGGATCCAGGAAAAACTGCTATGTCCCCCAGGTATCTTGAGCCATGTATTGGCTCAACCTAAAGGATTCCCTCAGCTCGTCTGTGACCTGTAACCCTGCCCTTCAGTGTGGGGGTGAGGTTTGGACAAGTTCGTGTGCTGTCCTTTCCTGGTATTCCCCTGATAGCTGCCCAGCAATGGATATTGCCCCTTGAAGTAGATTTGCAACAGGAGCCTAATCCAAGCCCATAGTACCCTACATCCAAAAAGTCTGACTGGAACTGTACTGGTCTTGCTGGTTTTGTCACTTATCCTCATCACCTACTGAATTTGTGTATGATACACCCAAAGTCTCACCGCAGAGAATAGTGTCATGGTCAGTCTTAAGATCAGCCTCATAGAGACAAGTGCAACAACAGTTCCAAACAGTGGTTCTTATCTCCCAAATCTGCTCTTCTTCCACCTATTCCCCTTTTATAAATGCCACATATGGACACTAGTTATTCACACTGAAAACCAGAGTCATCCATAATTCTGTCTTCTCTCTAACCACCTCCTTCCACCCTCATTAAAACACTGAGTCCTTTTGCTTCCACCTGCAGAGGATTCTTGGACTCTTTTTTTACTTCTTCCTACTTTCACAGGCACTACGGTAGTTGAAGCCACTGTTTTCAGGTCCCATCTTCTATCTAGTCCTTTTTATCAACTCTCACCCTCCCTCTGCCATTCATTCTCTGCACAGAAGCTCCAGTGATATTTTACAAATATGAATTATATCATGTCCTTTCTTTGCTCACTGTACTGTAACTCCACTCACTTCTTTCAGTTATTTTAAAATCAACATCCAGCCTCTCTGCCTACTTGTGATCTCTCTGTCAAATAAATAAATAAAATCTTTAAAATAAAATAAAATAAAATAAAATCAACATCCTCTTTCTTGCCTCACGGCCTTTGCATATAATACTCTTTGCTCTGTCTAGAATCTTCTATCCTTTTCATCATCTGGCTAACTTTTTCCTCATTTCTAAGACTTAGATTAAATGTCATTTCCTCAACTTCTCAAGCTAAATTGAATTCCTCTCAGTCTTTTGAATTACCTTTCAACTTTTGTATTTCACTGTTATAACTGAGAGCTATACTCTTATTTTTATGATTAATTGCTTAATGTCTCTCACACCAATGAGACCATAATCTTCAAGAGGGCAAGGACCATATCTGAACTGAACACCACTGTAGACCAGCAAACAGTAATATCTTTGACACAGAGGAGGAGCCCGTATTAGCTCAAGCTCCCATAATAATTTACCATAGACTGGGCGGCTTAACAGAAATTTCTCTTTCACAGGTCTCAAGGCTGGGAGTCTCAGATCACAGTCTGGCAGCTGATGAAACTTCTTCTTAGCTTGCAAAAGGTCACCTTCTTGCTGTGTCCTCACATGGCCTTTTCTCAACACAGATTCATGGAGAGTGAGAGACAGAGCTATCTCTTATAAGGCCTTATTAACTCTTATAAGGCCTACCAATATTATCATATTTGGACCCTCTTATGACCTCATTTAACTTTAATTACCTCCTAAATGCCCTGTCTTCAGAGACAGTCACACTGGGGGTAAGGTCTTTAATGTATGAATTTTGAGGGGATACACTATCCAGTCCATAGCAGAACACAAAAGTGTTTGTTGAAAATATGATTATAAAATAGTCATTAGTGAAAAATTACTTCTGATAAATTGACAATTGGTTGCTTATTATAGTTAGATTTCATGAATGTGAAAGAATTTTTTTTTGGAACTTTGCATTCAAGTGCAATCATCTTAATAAACATTTTATGTTTACTTCTTTTTTTCTTCCCTTTATTTTGGTAGTTTCCCATAATGCAGAATTGGTATCTAGATATGTACATGGCAAAGTAAAAGAGAAAACATTTTCGAAAAGTTGATCAGATTTGAGGGGGGATTTTGAAAGTTAGATTTCTTTTGTCACTTGAATTGAAGATAGTTAAATCCTAAAGTCCCCTTAATTCTGTTGCATAATTGACTTCCTAGACAAACCAAGAAATAACCCTGGCTCATTAAAAGTTCATGGTTAGTATTTGTCCTTAAGGTAATACCATGAGAACCTCCACAAAACAT
Organism: Mellivora capensis; assembly: GCA_004024625.1. NCBI lineage: Eukaryota > Metazoa > Chordata > Mammalia > Carnivora > Mustelidae > Mellivora > Mellivora capensis. Next base: position 294,440 of record PISX010000251.1, on the reverse strand, counting down.
TTTGTGCTCTGATATTTATTTTTACTTTCTAGAGCTAATGCTTCCTCTGGGTTTATTTCCTGGGATTGCTTCTTCTCTCTGCTTCCTTTTTTTTTTTTTTTTTTTTTGAAGGGGGAGGGGGCTATCTACTAATAGTGGCTTCATTCCAACTGAGGAACCTGGTCTTCCCACATCCATTAATGACAAACTGTAATACTGTTGCTGGACTAGAAACTATCCATTAGAATCAATACAGCTCCCAGGGTTATTAGGGAGCACATATGTTTTCATTGTTTCTCCCTCCACCCCCTAAGTCAGTGCCCACAAGGCATTATGTGAAGTTTTAGCTACTTTGTGTACAATTATGCAAATGGTTTAAACTTATTTTGGCAAAAGTGTAATGTATATATGTGGTGTGGTAGAGGGTAGGCATTTAAAATCTCTTGGAAAAGATATATTTTCATACAGAGTACTGTTACTTACAGTTTCTGGAAGTCACTTTCATGTAGATCACAATGGGTGGTTGATATATAGTCTCATAGAAGCTAGTGGACTCTGACCAGGCATTATGTAGAAATGTGACTGTAAGTGCGTCCAGAAGACATCATAAGGGATTACCTGAGGTAGTGTTTGGAGCCATCAGCCTTAAGAGGCATGACTGTCAAGGGCCAGTACCTCCCACCACAGCATGTCTTTCATCTTCTGTTGTAGTCTTTTGTCAGAACATAGCTCTGGGCTGAAGAAATCCCTCTGGGCAAACATTCTGTGGGTCTCTGGTTAGCATCTTGACTTTGGGAAGACATTTCACAAATCATAAGATGGCAAAAGGTGGTCCAAAAAGGAGAAACTGGGTGATGAGGGTCAGAACTTCAGCTTTGGTCCTGATTTTGTGATTGCTTCGATGAGTGACCGTGGAGGTAGACTACCACTTACAAGCTCTGTGACTGTGGGCAAACTATTTGACTCTCTGCCTCGGTTTCTTCATCTATCATTGGAATAATAACAGTGCTTACTTCGTAGGGTTGTTTGATAATTAAATTAGCTCATACCTAGAAAGCACTGAAAATGATGCCTAGCATATAGTTAGCAGTCAATGTTAGCTGCTTATTTTCCTCTTTTTTCATTTATTCAATGATTATCTCACTTACTTGCCATCAGTGAATGTGGCTAATAAAGCATTAATACCGCCCTGAGAAATGTCTAAAGTAGAGGACAGAAATGATCACTTCATGCATTAGCTTCTAACATAAACGAGCAAGGAAATATTTTCAAGTGTGAAAAGTTGGGCACCATCTGGTCAACTTCTCCCTCCATTTAAAAAAATTCTCCTCTGGATGCTCATCAGTGATTTCTACCCTTCATTTGGGCTCTATTCTCCAACTTCCCTTCCATCCCAACTCCTTGGTTTTCTTAAACTTTTTTTTTCCTTAGGAAAGTGAAAGAATAACAGCTCCAGCTAGAGACTCTTGCCTGAAATAGCACTGGCACATAGCAGCTTCCTTTGCAGGTTTCTGCCAATGAGCCCAGCAGGCCCACAGATCCTGGGTATGCCACTGGGTCCCCAGGAACAGGCCCCTGACCTTGAGGCTTGGCAGCAGGCCCAGGCTGTTCTGAAGAAAAGGACGACCCCCTCCAGAGACTAGACAGGCACCACCCATCTTGCTGTTGCTGGAGTCCTGTGCCAAGTACAACACCAGGAAAATCTCTTTTTCATTGTTTGATTTTCCATGGGCTTTGAAAAAGTTCCCATTTCTTATAGCCAAGTCCAGAATTCAATTATACTTCACTGATAGCTGATGGGAAAAAAATCCCATTCAACTTCCTGAGTCTCTTCCAACAGGCTTTGTTTGTGGCCTCACGGATGGTGTTTCTGACGTGCTTCAATAGCTCCTTCCTCAAATCCCCTTCACACATGCTGACCCTCACTCTGCTTTCTGGTATAAATTATTCATCAAATTTCTTAAGCACCAGGCAGACATGGCTGAGGACTGTTTCCCTCTCTGAACATGAAGTAATTGATGTTTTTCTGCTTTCCTGCCATGTGGTTAGGGAATTATTAAAATGGGCTTGTGTTTAATAGTCAGTTTTTGTTGGGTATTATAGCTCCATGGTTAAGCCATACACTTCCTACCTCCAAGTGATGTGATGGCCCATGAGTATAGAAATTCTCCAAGAACTCTATCTTCATACTTCTCTATTTCCTTTCCACGTCATCCTTCTTAACACAGAGAGGCAAAATGGCAATAATATGGGAATTTTATGTTTAAAGAAAAAAAACCAACCCTCACAATCCAAAAAAATCCCCTAAGAGATTGCTTTCAATTTCCCTTCCCCCTCCTTATAGCCCACGCCACCACCAACAGTGACACCTAGTGGTCAAATATAAGTTAGTCTCTTCATTCTGAGTTGAGGGGCTAAAAGCTGCTACAGAAAATAGTACTTCCTTGGGAAGCAAAATGGATGGAGCTTTATGCCTTTCTGTGAATTCACAGACAGACAGATTTCTTATAAAGCATAATATGTTATTTTGGGGGTGGGAAAGTGCACAATTTCTGTTAAGAACATATTGGACCTTTTTATCTGTTTTCTTTATAAAGTTTCTTTAGGCTTGTGCTTCTATGTTTCCCCCTTTAGGTAATGGCCATTTGATTTTATTATAACTTTAATAGTTGGCAGCTGCTCAGCAACATTTTAAATTCTAACACCTATACTGTATAGCTAAAGATAAAATATTTTTAAGTGAGTGATATTATAAATCAGCTATTTGTATAAATCTGTCTCAAACTCGTGGAACCACATTTACTGGCAGAAATGGTTCCTGTTTAAACAATAATAATCTCCAGGAAGAGATGAGAGTTTTTCTCTTAAGTTTTTTTCAGTAAATGAGGAAACCTAAGAACATCTATATTTTTAATGAAATCGTTTAGAGGTTATACAAATATGGGAAAGCCACGAATCCTTTCTTACAACCTTATTTTTAAATAATTTTAAATAATTTCTAGTTATTTAAAATAATTTATTTTATTTTATAGTAATAGATGCACAGGCAGTTGCAAAAAAACAGTATAGAGAGGTCCTCCGTACCTTCACCCATTGTCCCCATGTAACATCTTACATAGCTATGGTACGGTGTCGAAACCAGGAAAATGACATTGGTACAATCCATGTAATTCATTCAGATTTCATCTGTTTCACTGGCAGTTGTATATGTGTATAATTCTATGCAACTTTATCACATGTACAGATGTGTGAAACACCACCACAAACAAGATACAGAACTGCTCTATCACTACAAAGATATCTCACATTACACCTTCATAACATTAAAATAAATGATTGAGCCCAGACTTCTTGTCGATGGCTGGGAGAAGGCATGTGTATATATCATCATTATCATCATCACAAGCATTTATCAAATGCTATGGCTTGTGTGTGTTAATTGCTTTATATGAATTATGTCATTTAGTTTTTACAATAATCTTATGAGGTAAAGATTATTTACCCCCCCCTTTTTTTTCAACTTCATTCATTTAAAAGAACAGTGAGAGTAGAATTAAATAAAGAAAAATGACGGTTCATCTGATGTCTTGCCCTCTAACACACCAGATGAGGTTTGCTCCAAGCTCAGTTTTAAATTTGATACAGATTTAGTTCAGTAAATACGGGCACTGAGCTAGGTGATGAAGGGATTCCAGGTGTTGACAAAGTACATTGCTCAAGGTAAGCCCTCAGTTCCCCCTGTTGGTCTTCTGAGATGCTCCTGTCGCCAACTCCAGCCCCAGCTCTCAATAGCACCAAAGACAAAGCTGGTTTCTCCTAAATGGCTTGACACAGAGTCACTTCTGACAGGAATGGAAGGAAAACTGGGTTCGGTCTTCTCAATTCCTCCTTACTGGTTCTATTTTGTCATTTTACATCTTCAAATACTGGAGTATCTATGGAGCCACAACATGCTGGGAAATAGAACATCATGAAATACCACGATGGTTTTATTAACCTACTTTACATCCACTGATGTTAAGAAAGAAAATGTATTATTAGAATGCTGAGTCACTTTCTTGTCTTCTTTCCCATATGGCACAGTCAAATAATAATGCCATTGTGCAGTACAAGACATAAAAATATAAAAAATGGCATGAAAGTTCAGCTGGCAAGAGCTGTAATCACAGTACTAAATGGTTGGCTCCGGGTATAACTTTTTCAAAATATGAGATTTGCGTATCCACCTTTACCACCCGGGAGCCTAGCCAGTGACACAGAATAGTCCCCTGAATTTGCTCTCCTACGTAATGTCATTGCCAGGACTAGCATTCTGCAAAGGCAATCTTGTGGTTTTTAGCATGCAGGGAATGGAGCTCCCTAACCTACTTCCTGCGGCCACTCATTCCATTCCTAATTACCTAATATTTTTAAAATATCTCTAGAGAGGTAAAAACTGACTTAAAGTTATACTTATGTGTAAATGACTGATATCAAATAAGAGCAGGTTGTACAGGGGGAAAAGGTTAGATGAGGGTGGGAGGAAAGAGGCTCTAAAGGGGATACCTGGGGGAAGGGGTTTAAGGAGTGGTGATTGGGAGAACAGCATCACCTCCTCATGGATTTGCCCCAAGCCAGCTGTTTATGCAAGGCAGGAAGGGACTATAATTGAGACAGAAAGTGACAGATTTTGGAAGGGAATATACAGGGGGTGGGGGAACACCTTTAGCTCTACTTCTTCCCCTGAAGGTCTCCTGGAGTCTGCAAGCCCCTCATGGCACCTCAGAGCCCCATAAAGGATGGAGGTTGCACAAGACATGTCCCCATGAGGAGCTCTGAAGTGAGGTGGCTCCTTAGTGCGGCCACTGGATAATCAGCTCAGATTCGCCTGCTGAAGGGACTAAGGGGACTGAACATGGCCTCCCACAGGGAACCATGGCTCTGAGACCTGGTGTGGGGGAGCACCAGGAGAGATGATTGTTCAAGCATGAAGAGTGCACCCGGGAGTGTAATCCAGGAGGACCCAGTCAGGGTGAGATGGAGCCAGTGTTGTTCCTGGGACAACTGACAGGACCTTCAGTGTCTAAGGGAAGGCTAAAAACAACGTGGAACAGGGAAGAACCTGAGGATGAGCCCAGAACTAAGTTGGTTAGCAGAGACAACATGACAGGCTCTTTTGAAGAGTCGGGAGTGGGGCAGAAAGTGAGTACTGGAAAAGAATTTTCCCAGCATACTAGTCCACAAGATAGCTGCTCCATAAAAGGGCTCCCATGGTCCTCCTGCTAAAAAGAAACAGAGAAGCCCACAAACAATATTCTTTCTTACAGATTAATTAGCCTATTAAAAGACTCAAGAAGTCCTACAACCCGTGTAGCTTTGCTTAACCCATAATTTTCCCAACTAAGTTGATCTTGGACTCCTTTTCATGAGTTATACCTACTCCATTCCTAGGAACACCCTCTGGGAAATAGTCTCCTACAGTTCTTTGCCCCAATCCAGTTACATGGACCACCACCCAAAGTCTCCCTGGCCACTGAAGGGATGTCCTGCAAAGCCCTTGCTGTTAAGCACAGCTCTCCTCACCTCCTGACCTGCGGTCCACTGGACACCATCCACGTCCTCTCTCCATGCGGCCCCGGTACTGAGAACATTTGGGCGTCTCTTGAAAGGGAGCTCAGAGAACATCAACAACCTGCCACATTGACTTGAAGACTATTGTGACTCTACCACGGGAACATCTTTGATCCATTGGGAATGGTGTTTCTCTTCCAGCTGGAGCAAAATGCTATTTGAACTGAGCTTCCCTACCTGTACTTTTCAATTCTGGAAGGTTTTTGTCATTATCGTTTTATTGTGACACCACCCCCAGGCACAGCTGTCAGTTAGGAGCACTTTATTACAAGCCAGTGCCGGCTAATAGACCATGAACCCTTCATTGATAGCTAATACCCTTAGTTACACCTCACCCCTACCGAATAAAGGAGCCAAATTGCTAAATTTGTTTTTCTGAAAGACATTGATTAAAAGAGTTGACAAAGCCCCTTGAATGCAAAATTTCCAACTGTCTCAAATGAAAAGCTTTCCGATCTTCACGTTGTAGGCTGGGGAGGTGGTTTATTTTCCTACTGTGTGTAAGTAATGGATTTCGCCTTTTCTGGGAATCCATCATCGAAGAATATGTTGAACACTCAAACAATGGCAGTCTAAATTGTCCTGCAGTGACACTAACTAGCTGGAACTAATTCAGAAATGTGCACAGAGCATGATGGGGATAAGTTCGTGTGTGGGGAAGAAGCAGCACACCTCACCTGCCTGCATCATAGCTCATCTCAGGACAGATGCTGGCTGGGCCCAGGCTGCCCAGAAAATATGGGAGCCTTGTTATAAATTACATCCAGCTTTGTTTTTTCTTTTCTTTTCTTTCTTTCTTCTTCTTCTTCTTCTTTTTTTTAAGAGGCTCTTTGTCAGATAGAAAATGTAAAAGCTCAAATACTTTTTACTCCTTTTCTTGCTGAGAGCTGCAGGCATAACCAGCAGCAACAACCAGTAATTAATCATAGCTCTGCATATGGGAGCACACGTTCAAAGACATTTTCAACCCACAGAAACATGTCATGGGTTTAAAATTTTGCCATAGAGCAGAATCTCTGGAATGAAGCTTTACATTCTTTCAGATTTTGATGTACCTACTGAGTATGGCCAAAGGCAGCTTCTGTAAAGTCATCAAGGATGACAGAATTCCTTTCCCCCCGAGGGATCTAAGATAGGCAAGCGTCTCTGGACCACCTTGGAGACAAGCAGCAAGATGGGCAGAGTCAAGCACGTGACATTGGGCTAAATATTAGGCGAGTATTTGGGTAATTCTCTTTTGTTGCAATGAACAGAGATGCTCAAGTTACGGAGGTGATTTATTGCAAGGATGCTTGTGCAACAGCATTTGAAATAGAAAATGCTCAGGGCTGGAGACAGTTCTAGAAAGTACCTATGCTCTCTGTTGCTCTCAGGAACCACAGGGATACCTTCTATCAGTTTATCTGTTTCTTTTTGTCACCTGTTGCCTTTTATCCTCTCTGCGGACTTGCTGCTCTTGCTTTCTCATAACTTCCTCTTCCTTATAACCAGCTTACACATGTTCCCTCTCACTCCATTCTTTTTAAACTTCAACTCTTATTACTAACTGACTCATTCTCTTGTCATTTTCATAGTTTATATTCTCAAGAGAGCAAATTTAACTGGTCCAGTTCATAGTGATATAGACCAGGCCACATCACAGGTTGCTGGCCAGCCTGTGGACAGCCTGCCTTTGGGTCAGGAGTTTACCCTGGGTCTCATCAATTGGGGCCAGATAGAGTAGGGGTACCCTGTTTAACACAGGCTCCTCTAGACCTGTCCCTTCAGCAGGGGCTGTGATTGGGTAGGCACCATGATTGACATCTGAGGTCACCATTGTATTCCTGTTCCGTAATTAATGAGGCCTTTCAGAGCAGCCCATGGCTCTTCCCATACACCAGCCCACATGGCTGTCAGATGGCATTTCCACTTCTAAATCAGTCTCCACTCTGTTCAGACTTTTCATCCTCACTGCCACTACTCTTGTAATTACCCCCACTCACTTGCTTCCTAATTGGTCTCCCCAGGGATACACCCATGCCCCTTCAGTCTTGAATCCATCTTTCCCCAATTCAAATCTGATCACACCACCCCTTGCTTATAACATTCAATGTCTCCCAATTCCCACAGGAGAACGTCTCCTTTGAAAGATCTAAAGGTTTCCATGACCTGGTCCCTGCCAGCCTCCTCCCACAGCGTCTCTCACCATCCCTCCTTTGCTGTCTACACTCCAACTTACTCCCTTCAGTTCCTCTTACATGCTGTACTCTATCTTGACTTGGGTGCCTTTGTACCTGTGTTTCCCTTTCTCCATCCCCAACTCCCCATCTTCTCAACTGAAACTTCCCATCTCTGACTTTTCTGACTCCCTAGATGCGTGTGATGAGGACAGAGCACATCTGCTGTGTTTGCGATTATACCCTGGCCCTGGCCCTGGGGTGGCACTCAGTTGGTGCTCTGTAAATATTTCTTGTTGGTGTGTTGTTGATCCCAGAACTCTGAGGGGTTATTTCTATGTGAAGATCAAAAGTGAAAGGTAAACAAGAGTGATTTGGATAGAGGAAGAGCAAAAGAGAGTGAAGTGAAATAAAGAAGCACATGGTATAAGGATTTTAAAAAACTCATGGAATATAGATAAACCCCTGAAGAAAAAAGATGTATGGACTCTGATTACTGAGCGAAATCTGCAGCCCCCAGAGGGCCAGCAAGATCAAAGGACTTGCTGAGGAATCCATCTCAAGGATATCTAGCATTAATAACAAGCAGGATTTAGGATCTGGATTAATTTGTGTAACAGAGAGGAGCTTAACTCCCTTCTATCCCTTTGGAATAGCTGTGGTATTTTGGATGGGATGTGAACCTGGACACACCTGTCTCCTGTGGTTTCCCGGGACAGTCTGCATTCCAAGGTGTAGCCTACAGCTCCTTATGCATTCCAAACACCAGAGCTCTCAAGTGCTTCCTGATAAACATTCACAGAGGCTGTGACAGAGACTTTCCTCCTTGTGTTCTGCCCACCCTACCCCCATGGGGACCTCAGGGGAGACAGAAGAGCTGGTCAACCTTGACACACTTCTATGAAGGGTCATGCTCACCCCTCTCTGACATTAGTCTTCTCAAGGAGGGTCATGGAGTCAAGCAGCCATAGTTATCTCTACCTTACTGGCATCAAGTGGATATTACATTTTTACATTGTCTGCCAGAAGCCTACAATTGACACAACTTCCCACATGTTTTAATGTGAGAGCCTAAATTCTTGAGGTAGCAAGACACACTGGAAACCAAAAAGAAAATGGCTACCTCACTGTATTTAGCAAGTAGGAGATAGAGTAGGAAAGAGAGTGGGCAGTTGGCTAGTCAATTAGCTAGCTCCCTTCAGGCCCACAGATTTGCCACAACCTCTCATGGAATCCGTTTCCTGCCAATAGCTGATGATAACTGGGAGAAACAAGGCTCACCACAACCTTGAGGAAGGAGAGGATGGCAAAAGTCAACAGGCACTGTAGTAACTGAGGACTCGTTTCCTCTGACAGGTGTCAGAGAAGGAAGAAATTGCTCCTGGAAGCTCACAAGTGTTGTCATGGTCTGAATTCGAAAGGCTTGTAGATCACACCTTCACTAGCATGTCCCTCCTAATGATCATCCAAATGTCCTGACATCTGTGAGACTTGGACTGAGCAATACTGGTGGGAAGCCACCTTCATCCTCACATCCAGAGGCAGTGGGTGGCCCTATCAGAAAAGCAAGGCTCTAAGTTTTGTCTCTTTTCTGGATAGTTCAGTCTGAAGAGATGTGCGATTCTCACCTCCTGGCTGTCCAATCTAAGGCTGATAGAAGTAAACAATAGCTACCTCGTTTAAGACTCTTTTTTCCCCTTCACTTCCTCTGTAGAAAGCAAGCAAGCCAACAAACAAATAAAACCCAGACCAAACAAACAAGCCCCAAGCGGGCTGGGTTATCTTGATCAAGATACCTAATCTCTCTGAGCCTGTTTTTCCAGCTGTAAAATCCAGGGATTGGACTTTGTTGAAAAGTCCCCTCTACTTCTAAAGCTATGCCATTTCATATAAAATATTCAGAAGCCATAGGAAAGAGGTGGGAACACATTCTTTTCCCTGATGGGCCATCAAATAAGAAGAGTAATGAGTATTTGGGTGCAAGGTTCACAAGAAGCCTGACTTACGGATTTAAGATGCCTAATTAAATAGTGGCCTCCCCAAGGTCACAACCTCCTTCCTGTCGGTGTGTCTCTCCACTCAGTGCCTGGTACTCCATAATGCTATGCATAGGGTGGGCTTCCTGACCGCTGTTGACTTAACTCTTAACAGATTTTGTTTTTCTCCAAGGTGGATCCTAGACCTGTACATCAGGCCCAAGGAGGTGTAGGCTTGGCTTGCTGTAGACATGTGTATTTGTTCTATTCTCTTCCTCGGTGTTCAGACCAACGTTGGTGGTGGGAGCTAGATTTATGAAGGGCTGCTCTCGTTTTTGGCTGCCTGGCTTCCTTGCTCAGAGTCAGGCTGCCTTGGGATGTTGATTTTTGTTCTTTTGCCCATTGTTTCCCTGCTCCTTATTTCTAATTTCTTTTTTTTTCAGAGGCTGACGTGGTTATTTCCACCCCAAGTGCTTGGCCCCACTCTCCGGCTCTGGGCTCTGTAACCCATGGCAACAAGAGAAGGGAAGCAGGTGATCACACACCACACACATATTCGCTCTCTCTCTCTGGCTCTGGCAGTCTAGGGCACACAAAGGGAAGAGTCTTAACGGGCTGCAGTGCCAATTAGAGACACAGGCCTCATGGCTGGTGCCGAGGCTCAGAGCTTCCGGGTCACGAGGCAGCAGCTGGTGGGAAGCAGCGTGGCCTCTCCTTCTGTTTGCTCCAGCTCCTCGTATTTCTCCAGGGCAGCAAAGTAAAATCTGACCTTGCATACACAGTTAAAAATGGCTTCACGGCAGTCCATTCCCTGCTAGCCTGGCCTGGAATCTTATTTTATGTGACCATGGAGATTGGCAGAATTGTGCCGATGAGTCATAAGTGAGCTTACATATATGTAAGATGAGAAGAAATTTCTTTCCACCTAATTTTCCAAGTAGAAATCATAATTAAGTCATTTAAAATATAAACTCTCACCCCTGTCTCCTCTCATATTGATTGGCTCTACGAAGTTTCAACCCAGTTCAACAATTTTTTTTGTTCCTTGCCAAATTTTCTAGTTAGTTTGACCTAGGGAGAGAAGAGTCAAGTGATTGACCCGTGCTCAAGTAGTAAAAATCCCCATTCTGTTCAAGGGCTAGAAATACATAGTGGACAGATTCTTATCCTATTTGATTGTAGGTTAATGAATAAGTCATTTTAAATAAACATCATAAGTAATACATATGAACCCATGTAACATTTTATTTTCATTTCAAACTTACCAATATACAGTAATTTCCCACTTTTTTGGTGTAAGGCCAAGGTCTGATGCTTGAAGGTCAACTCAACTTTCTTGTACTATAAGCTGTAAAAATGATAATAATAATTAATAATAATAATCAACTGTCTAGATTTTTATGGTTTTTACCAATATTATGCAATAATCTCATTCCCATCTCATTTGAAGGCAATGTAACTTGTCTGTTCTTTCCAAATAATTCAACCTATTTTTCAAGGAAAAGCTTTATTTCCTTTACATTCACATTTCATGGGTTTACATAGTGTTTAATAAAATTATGAATTATAAAAACAAATGCAACTGACAAAAACTTGTTTGGGAATAAGCCCAAGTATTATTGATAAATTGGATACCCAGCTGTTGGGAGCAGAGGTGTGTAGACATTCAAGAGAGCAGCATTCAGGGGCACCTGGGTGGCTCAGTGGGTTAAAGCCTCTGCCTTCGGCTCAGGTCATGATCCCAGGGTCCTGGGATCGAGCCCCACATCAGGCTCTCCACTCTGCAGGGAGCCTGCTTTCTCCTCTCTCTCTCTGCCTGCCTCTCTGCCTACTTGTGATCTCTGTCTCTCAAATAAATAAATAAATAAATAAATAAATAAATAAATATCTTTAAAAAAAAAAAAAGAGAGAGAGCAGCATTCAGCATCACAGGGCAATTAGGAACTCCTAGCCATTCCAGCTACGAATGGGATTGTTGAATGTGATTACTAATACTAGAAATGCAAGAATATGATTACTTATACCAGGAAGCTAATATCAGCATGGAACTAGGCAACCCCTTACACCAATCCCCTCCACATTCTCCTGAACCTGTACCATTTCTAAGATCATTTCTTCATATTTAACATTTGGACAACTTCACATTCCCATGTGCTTCTCAAATTCACCATCTCCAAAAAAAAGCCCTTCTCATTCTTATAAGATGAAATAGGACATGCTGGTTTTGCTAATAGGAAAACTCTTCACTACAGGAAATTTTAAGCCAGGTTGAACCAAGATGAGACCCCAGAGGCTCAATGTCCATCATGCCCCTTCAGGAGATCCCAAGGAGCCTCTGAGGATTTCTAGAATTCTTTAGAGCACAGATGGAAAAACCTTTGAAATGGAGTATAGACTTTGAAGCCAGATGGAGCTGAGTTCAAATCCTCACTCTTCCACATGCTGTCTGTGTGACTTTGGGAAAATTGATTATGATCAGAGTCCTAGTTTCCCCAGAAGTAAAGTGGGAATAACATAGCTTCTAATAAAAATTGTGAACATGAGATGAAATTCTGCATGAAAACCACTTGTAATGCTGAGATACTCAGCAGTGTCTCTAAATCAGTTCCTTTTTTTCAATGGTCTAGATTTTTTAACGGCACCCAGTTCCCAAGGTTTGAAGTCTCAGTTGCCACTGGCCCTTCCTTCCTCTTGTACTACCACCCTTCACCACATCACTTAGTTATCTGGGAAGTTCTGCCTTTTCTAGCCCCTTAACATCAAACCTTCAGCTTAGCTTCCATTTCATTTTCCTGTTACCATTTTAGTTCATGCCTTCGTTATCCCCTAACTTCCTGCTACTCTCTACCCACAAATTCAACATTGATGGTCAGTGACCTTCCTGAATCACAGAACTGACTGGACAGATTGTGCTCAGAGCTCCTCAGTGGTGTCCAGTAGTCTACCACATCAAATCCATTCAAAGTGTTTCAAGCTTTTAGGCTCTTTTCTTTTCTAGGCTTGTCTTTGACTATTTCACCACCAAATCCTATGACCAGCCCACTCAACTCCTCTCTGTTCTCTGACCAAGTCCGTGCCTCTGTCCCCACCATCTCCTCCACCTTTCCCTCACCTTGCCTCTGGCTCCCCAAGTTCCACCAAGACTTCAAGCTGAAGTGGCTTTTTAAAAAATATAATGTCTCATCTCTCCATCTTTTAAACATCCTCCTCTGACCTCACCCCCCCAAGTTTGTGTCAGCCTTCCTGTATTGTTAATATTAGTACATTTATTATACTCTCATTTATAAGTTATCTCTCTTGTGAACGTGACCCAGGACTTGGCCATAGTAAGCTTCAGAAAATATATCTTGATTGAATACTTTTCGATAAACATTTCAGGGTATAGATAAGATCCAAAAGAAGAAACAAAACCAAAGTAGATAGCAAGGCTTACTGTGGGCTCATAGTATATGTACTGTCATCTCCTTGGGGGCCTGGCAAAAGAAGACACTGCCACCGTTCAAGTCTTGGTTTCCCTCCCAGGAGATTGGGCATGAAGGCAAGGACAAAAATTAATCCCAAGGAAACAGGGTTTTCCTTGACTGTGTGTTTTATTGATACAAGTTTACTCATTAATAGTTTAGAAAAAGAAAACAAACTTGTGTAAATTGCTACCTTGCAAGGAAACAGAGGAAGATCCACATGTTCTTCCATATGCTTCTTGCTGCCATTTTATTTTCTATCAAGCTTGTCATGGGCTGGCAAAGGCCATGATTTTCTGAACACGTTAATTATAGGGAATTCCTATAACTATAGGAAATTGTGACCCCGGTAACTGCTTCTGACCTGCCTGCATCCAAACCCTTGCCTTTTTTCACAACAAATCTAAAACTTCATACGATATTATTCCATATTATAACCATGAAAAACACGGAACATTGCAATGAAATAGTAGAAGGAGAACTCATTTGGCATTACAAACTGAGGAAACCCAAATCTCCCTTATCCCTTTTTATTAAGCGGACAGACTGCTGACGGAATTTGGGTGTTGGGCTCTGACTGCTGAAGGAAACCACCATTATCAAACAAACATCTGCTTGCTTCCCTCTGCAGGCCCTACCAGCTGTAGCTGAGGCACAGTAAATTACTCTGCTAATTCTATTGGCTCATGCCTGCACTTCTCTAATGTAGAATATTGATTTGTGGCAGAGATCCTGGGCCTGCACAGACTCTAAAGGTGCAAGTGGGCAAAGTCTGATTTTTTTTAAAGATTTTATTTATTTATTTGTCAGAGAGAGAGAGAGAGAGCGAGCACAGGCAGACAGAGTGGCAGGCAGAGGCAGAGGGAGAAGCAGGCTCCCTGCCGAGCAAGGAGCCCGATGTGGGACTCGATCCCAGGACGCTGGGATCATGACCTGAGCCGAAGGCAGCAGCCCAACCAACTGAGCCACCCAGGCGTCCCAAAGTCTGATATTTTTAACACCAGAAAAACCTGCGATATGGGGAACTGTTGCCAGAGTTGAAAGATAACCAGGGACAAGTATCGGAAGGACAGAGCTAAGATTGAAAACAATGTATCAGTTCATTGAAAGAGTTCCCTTTAAAGGTAAAATGCTAGGAATCATAGAGAAGAGCACCTTTTAGTCACTAATGGAAGGCCGGGTGATGTTGACCCATTTTGAAGGATAATGAGAATGAGCTGGAATATGTAATGAGCAAAAATAGTCATCTTTAGCTGATTATTTTATGTAGAAATTCTACTCAAAAGGAAAAAGAAGAAAAATGTTCTATAGCATGTCTATTCTCAGGCTGTTCCTGATTTTCAGAAACACTAGGGTGTGATGACAGAGAAGTCCGACTCTGGGGTTTCCTGGTACCTAGTAGTGTGACTTTGGTAAGGCTGAAGTTTCCTCGTTTCAAAGTGGCCGTGAGAACGAAATGGAATATTACATGGTAATCACTCATCACAGCCACAAGCTTATTGTTCAAGGTATTTCAGGGCTCTCTGTCCTTCAGTCAGAAAGGTTATAGTATAGGCAACGGAATTCACTCTGAAAGGCCTCTGTGGGCAGAGCAGACTGGGTGTTGGAGATGAGGACCCTACTGAGAAGAAGCCACCCACTGGCATCCTCCAGAGTTTGATAAGCACTTATCTCTCTGGGTGGATGGGGTGTGAAAAACCTTACTCCAAGGGAGATTAACCCGAATATGTAAGGCTAGTGGGATTAATACCACCAGGCATTGAGGAGTTATCAGATTGTTTATGAAGTGTGAGGAGCTTGACAGAAGCTCCCCTGGTACCTACTTCACTTCCCAACTTCACAGCTATTGAATTTCAAAGAATTATTCTCTGTGTCTTCCTGGTTATTTTCAATTCTACTGTCCCTGGCAGAGTGAGGTATGGAAACGAGATTCAAGACATCTTTCGAAGATGAAGCTGACATTGATTCGAAGTAGAAGTTTTGGTGGGATGCCCTCACCTATGTGGACAGCTGGCTTGTTTCAGGTGTGGCTTTTCTGGAAGGTGACCAGAAGCCCAGAACGCTTAAAATCGTGGGGCATCTCAGAAGATTCAGTGAAGACTTAGGGTCCCTCCTTTCTCAGTTCTAAACTACTGATTTTAAAATAAACCTTTGGAGAACTATGCTTTCATTAGGTGGGACACAGCCCTGTCTGAGGCACTGTACATGGATTACACATTTAATACACACAACACTCCAAGAGTGGATACCACAATGCCCTTATCTAGGTGGGGACATTACAGGAGAGGTAAAAGCATGTAATTTACCTAAGGGTTCACAGCTGATAAAGTGGTAGAACTGAGATGGAATTCATACATGCCCATTTGACTTCAAAAACTGTTTTAAATTGTCTACAACATGCATTAAGATATATGAACCACCTGGGCTTCTCAAGCTCAACTGATTTTGACCTACAAAATGGCAGTTTCATATGGTTCAACCAAATACTTCATTTGACACATAGCATATATTTCATCTGACCTATGGCTTTGATCTAAACATTTGGTGTAGATACTATAATGTTATCCAAACAGGAATGCAAGTAAATGTGATTGGATTTGCATTTCAGTTTCTTCTCATTTTTCTGCTAGACTACTAGAGGACCTGACTAATCCTACCTCAATGATTCATGCATTACTTGATGTTTTTCTAATGATTTTGAAATTAATCTTTGTATTTTTTTTTATCAGTTTTATTGTATTTTGACCAACTGAGCTTATAATTGTGTTTCCCTCTCGTTGGCTGCTGAACTTCACATGTCTTGTAATTATGACTTTTACATTTTTTAGTTTGTTCCATGCTCAGTAGGTTGCTGGACTAATTGTTGCTCTTTGTACCTTCCAAACAAGAGTATAATTTAAAAAATAAATTATATGAAACTATATTAGATTATCTGAGATCTAGGAAATATTCTCAGTGGGTACAAACCCAGCCAGAGTTATATGTACCTAAGATGCACTTTAATAGACATTTTATTTAAAAAACTCGTTAGGATGGCATGAGAAGGTATATTTACATTTACATGTACACCTGAAGGGATGAGTGTTTGAAAATAACTCAGTATCTTTATCTTTCACTATGACCAGGTAGACTTTTTTCAAGGACGTTCACCATCCCTCTGCCCCCAGGTCTTTATCTCCAGTTCTCAAGAAACCACGTGCCCTTGTTATCAGTGAACTCTTGAAAGACATATTTTCCAATTTACAATTATTGAGACATTGATAAGATGAATCCAGTTACCTTTTTTCCAATCCATCCAAGGAGAATGTTGGTAAAATGATATTTTTCATTTGCTTAGCATTTTTTACTTTTGGTGAGAGACTGTTATTTGTAATGAATGTTGCATGTCTATCATAGCTATGTCTCTGTATATGCTTTTTAATTTAAAAAATGGTCTGAGTGTTCAGCAGCAGCTAGGTTAGACTGTCTAGGTTTCTTATTTGGGGGTAATTACTTAGTTTTGGACCCTTTCCTAGTTTTCAGACTTTGGACCTGCTCATAGGAATGTTCTATGTCATGTTTTTGCTTGTTAATAACAACGCGATTGGATCTAGTACTCCCTCACTTCAGCTATGATATTTCAGAAACAAACTTGTTCTGACAAATGCAAACATTTTCCTGTATTGACAAAAACCCGTGTTAGGGGTATGCCAACCACGTTGTCAGGAATGGTTACATCAGGAGCTGCAAATTGCCAAGAGGTCTGCCAGAGCTGAGATGTTTTCAGGTGGTCTTCCTCAAGATCATTTAGATTTAGGCATTTGAAAAGGATCTTCTAGAGACAATTAAAAAAAAAATCTCACCAATGATGGAGAGGTTGCCAGAGAACTCTCAAAATCACCACCGCTCCTGCAAAAATTTTCACATCCTGTTTTTGTCTCTCTGCCCCAGCAGCTGCCTCGGTAGTTCCAAGGCGCGTTCCTGCACGCTTCTTGCAGGATGTCACAGCCATTTCCTCAGTTTGTGTAGATGTTTTTATTAGGTTGTAGACAATGTGCATGCTGGCTTGTGAAGAGTTAACCCTCAGCTGTGTGGTTGATGTGCCCGTATGCACAATATGTTTCCTTTGAAGCGAGGGTGCAGTGTTTCAAGAGACAATCGCTGTAATGCTATGCAGATTTTTCCTGATTAATGAATAGGAATTTTCAATTGAGTCTTTAAATAAGTGAAACAGGGTAAGGAGTGGATATAATCCTTAATTTTTTTGATTAAAAGGCGTTTCAAATTTGAAAAATTTGAAGGCATTGTATACATATCTGATTTATTGTCAGATCTGTGTCTTGAGTCATAAAGCTGTTGTAGAAGTTATATAAGGCTTGCAAAAAAATAGTGTGGTCTCTTTGTGATGCTAAATGAAATAAAATATAAAGTTTGTGATACATTAAATCACAAACATAAATATGCACTTTATGGCCGGCTGTTATTTCTAAATGTGCACATTTTAAAATAGAAACATGTACCCAACATGCTGATTAGCAATTTCCCAGTTCCAAAAGACCCAATCACATTTAAGATGCAAAAGATTAAAATGCCTCAATGGATAAAGTTAATAGTTCATCTTCCTAAATGTTTTTATATATTTTAAGTCTTATAGTCCCTTCCAACCCTGTAGACTCAAGGGCTGTACCGACTTTGATGTGGATTTGTTCGGTCCATGTTTTAATTTCTCCCTTGTGTCTGGGACAGAAATGTTCTGCATAGGAGCGGAGGCTGTGTGGCCCCATGTGACTTCACACTGTGTGAGCAGGTTTTTGGAGAAAGTGAACTGCTCCTTATCATCATATCACAAGTATTCAACTTCAATTTTGGCTAAAGATCATCTCAGTTGCTAATGTTCCATCTCTGAGTGATTTTACTCCTCCCCGGCATAAAAATTGGTCAAGGAGAGCATGCAAGGTTATGTTGACTCTAAAATGTAATTCTCTGGGGAGAACTTATTTGCTTGTCCATGTGGCATCTCTGCTTCTGAAGGTGGACCGGAATTGTTAAATGCCGCTAGTCCTTTAGAGCACATTGGCAATTGGCAGTTCAAAAGTTCATATGATGCCATATGTCCTAATAATTTTTATCTACATCTAAAACAATACGGGACTGTCAAATAAAATCCTGCATGCAAACAAATGATGGAATGCAGGGGAACCCTCTGCTTTAGCCTTTTCTCCTTTGTCCAACGAGCTAATGCAATAAGGCCAATAATAAAAGGTTGTGTACTAGGCCTAAAGCCTGTGACAGATAAAAAAGAAATGTTGGAAACCAATGAAGCTTTTGCACAATTAGATTTTTTGAGGCTGTGCTGTAAGGATTGCCCAGAGCCTGTTCGGTCCTGATTGATGGTAAAATCATAACTACATCATATTAGCTGTAGAGTTCACTGACAGGTTACTACAGATTAATATTGCCACTGCTGTTCGCTTACCATCAAACCAGGAAAATATGAATTGAGCGGTTCTTCTAACAAACCCTGCATATTAAAAGGTAAGGTGTCCTACTGAACAGGCTCCCCTGTCACTGAAGAAAGACACAAACGATGCCTACTTGAGAGATATGCAGATATGCCGCAGCATACTAATTAGTCTGCCAGGAGAGCCCCCTCACATCCGGCCGCCTAACGAGCCTTCGTGTGCGCTTGTTCCTTCAGAGCTCTTGGCCGCAGGACTGCAAACAACACCCTAAAACGTGGAGCTGCGAACCTTGGTGATTTAAATGCCGGCTGCCAGGCAAATTGCAGTGACATAAATTTGGCCCATGTGTTCTGCATCGTGTGAATAGGAAACAGGGGAAGCCGCGGAGCTGCGATTTGTTGGCTTTGGGCTCAGGAGGTTGGGTGGATTCTTTTCAGAGATGCTATCCACAGCGAGGTGAGGGCACCTGTCTTTGGCTTTACTCTGAAAATATTGAAAATGCAGGAAATAAGCATGTGCTGATAATAACGACATCCAAAAATGAAAGCATTTTAGCCTTTTAACACCCTCAGCCTTGGCTAAGAGGTCAACTGTGAAACAAAAATAAGGCTCACCCTTCAGCCTGGGAAACAGAAGGGGGAGTCCGTCCTGTTGAGGAATGGCTGGAGGAAGAGACACTTTTGCACTGCACCTAGGCTTGCTAACACAAGCCCAGCCTGGAATCAGGCAGGAGACCTGTGCTTTGGGCCCTTGGTCAAGGCACTTGTTCTTCTGTGACTCAGAATATATCTGTCAAGTGAGGGGTTTGAGCTAGGTGATGTCCAAAGTCCTCTTCTGCTCTGTTATCCCATTCCGCAGGCCCTGATGTCTTATAGCTTAGGCCACATTTCAGTTACTGTCAATCTTACTGTTGTTTTGTAGAGAATATGCAAAGAGCTAAAGAATGAGCCAGAGCCTGGAGGAGAAGATAATAGTGTCTTTTCATCTTTGGAGAAAATGGTGACCGTGGCAACCGTAAACGGAAAGCTTCATAACCAACATTAATAGACAGATGACAGACTGGGAGAAGAATTTGCAATGCTTAAAACTGCTTCTAAAAAAAGTGACATTGGATTATTACATAAAATATAAAAAGAAGTCTTGCAAACTAGCCAGAAAAAGGCCGGAAACCTCAAAGAAACATGCACAAAGGGTATGAAGAAGCTATTCTCAGGAGAGGAAGCTCAGATGGTGAACTGGTATCAGAAGGGTCACTCAAGGTCACTGGTAATCGGAACAACACAGACCCCTTCAGACACATTAGAATGTCACAACTGGAAAGCTGGATAATGCCAGGTGTTTACAAGGACATGGGGGTGATGGGAAATCTTTGACTATTGGAAGAACAGTAAAGAGTATGATCATTTTGGAAAACAATCTGACAATCTTAGTGAAATTAAAGTGAAAATGAAAAGTTAGCCAGGAAGGCAGGGAAAAACCCGAGGTTTAGCCATAATTTACTAATAGTGCCCCCTTCACTTCCCAAAATGTTCCATTTAGGGAAGACAATAAATTATATAGTCATCCTACGTCTGCAAGTCCACCTCTGAACACATCCCAGAGATATTATTGTGAAGGGATCATGCACAAGGATGTCTTTTTAGCGCTATTTGAGGTAATTGGAAGTTGGAATTCTCATGGGTGCCCTTCATAGGACAATAAATAAGTAAGTGGGGTGGTTGTATTCTATGGAAAACTATGCACCAAACAGAGGCAATATCATCGATATTTTGATACACAGTATTTTAATATACAATATGGATGCATTTTAAAAGCAAAATTATTAGTGGAAAGTAAGAAAAATGAGATTTAAAGTATAATGCCATCTGCCCAAATTTAAAAAACAAATTCAAATTTGTTAAATACAAAACAATGCAGGATATATAAAGATACACATACTGACAACATCAGAATGCCTGTGTGGAGGCGAGAGGAATGGTGTGAGGATTCTGGGGTGAGGAGGAGAAAATAATGAAACGAGGAGGGTCTTATGGGAATAATGTGACAATGTGCTATAAAGTGAGGTGTAGGATTATTATAGGTCTTTTCCCTGGAGGTCAAATATGAAGAATAAAAGACTATAATTTTAATTTGCCTCTGGGAATGTGATGGCAATACCTTCCTTCAAATCAAGTATGAGGGGTAGCAGGAAGCAACAGTTCATAGATAGGAAGGTTTATGAGTCTGTCCTATACAACCTGTTCCCCAAGATGATGGCAACCTTGGTCTAGATAATTCTGCTATTTGATAATCTCCTGACTGACAGTAGAGCCTCTGGAATTGTCATCAATGAGTGACTCAGATCTTACAGCAGAGTGTATTGTAAATGCCATTTGCAAAATACGTACTTGTAACTCTCTCCTACAACTTAAATGGCTCCCTGTGTTATATGAAGTCTGAAGGCCTAAGCTTACAGTAAAGGCCCTCTATCATGTAACATCAGACTCCCTCTTCCCTTTTATCCCCTACCTTCTCTACATCGATCCTTCACTCTCCTGGAACAGTCCTTCTGCCTCTGTCATTGCTCCCCCTGTGTGTCCCACCTGGTGTGTCCTTCCATCCCTCTTCCTAAGTCTCATCCAGTCTAGGGACTAGTATGAGGTACAGCTCTCCTATGGAGCCTTCCTCTCCCATCTCAGCCCCAGGGGACCTTGACTTTCTCCTTCATGTAGCTGTTGGAATGTAGCTACTTGGAATCATAAGTATCTTTTTATACACCTGCTTTGTCTGCAGGGACTTTGTTACCTACTCTCAACTCTCATGAATACAGGCATACCTCACTGCACTTTGTTCTTATTGTGCTTCCCAGATATTGCATGTTTTTAATAAATTGAAGGTTTCAAGCAAGTCTGTGGGCACCATCTTTCTAACAGCATTTGCTCACCTCATGTCTCTGTGTCACATTTTGGTAATTCCCACAAGATTTCAAACTCTGTCACTATTATTGTATCTGTTGTGGTGATCTGTGATCAGTATAAGACAGTGTACTTAGGAAAATAAATGTTGTGTGCGTTCTGACTGCTCCAATGACCAGCCGTTCCCCTGTCTCTTTTCCTCTCCTTGGGCCTCCCCATTTTCTGAGACACAACAATATGAAATTGGGCCAATCCCGCAATGGCTTCTAAGTGTTCAAGTGACATGAAGAGTCAGTTGATGTGGTAAACTTCACTGTTGTCTTATTTTGAGAAATTGCTGCAGCCATCCCTGCCTTTAGCAACTAGCCCCCTGATAGGTGAACAGCCATCAACATCCAGGCAAGACTCTCCACCACCAAAAAGATTTCAAGTTGCTGAAAACTCAGATGATAGCGCTTTTTAGTAACATTCTTAAATTATTACATTGTGAGTTCTCTTTAGTTATAATGCTACGGCTCACTTGATAGACTACAGCAGAGTGTAAGCATAACTTCTATATGCACTGGAAAATGAAAAAATTCATTGGACTCACTTAATTGCAGTATTCACTTTATTGTGGTGGTCTAGAACTGAACCCTCATTATATCCGAGGATTGCCTGTAGTCCTAAACCTTTTCTAAAGCATCATCAAATAAACATTTATTGACTCCCTGCTTGGATACTGAGGGAGTATACGATAACCCCTGGATACTGTCCCTTACTTCAAAAGAGCATACAGTCCATTAGAAAGGTATGTCAATGCCCTGATAGAAACTGAGTGAGGTATGCTAGGGGATGGGCTGGAATTGGGTGAAGTGATACCTGGGACTGGTGTGAATCATGGCAACCTCCAATTTCAGAGCAGAACTTAACCTTTTCTCTATGCTACTTTCGGTCCAGGCCTGGCTTCTTAGTTTAGGGAACAGGAGAGTTAGATATATAGCAATGTTTCAGCAAGGTCTGCTGGTGATGGTGATTATAGGATCATGAAGTCATTTCCTTACTACGGAGCTAATGCTCATTTTTTCTGTCTCATGTATTTGAGGGCTAAAATGATTACTGAATGAATCTGAACTTTGCAGAAGGAAATATTAACTGATGACTGAAAATAAGGAGTGGTGTCCTTAGCTAGGTTAGGATCACAGACCTGATCTTCATGGCAGCCAAATTTGTCAGTGGCTTGTGTTGCTGTTTGAAGTGGGAAGGCATTGAGTCATAGGATACCCACCAAAGAATGGGCTGAATAATAATGATATACAATGATCTTATATATAAAGATGTTTGGAATAGGGTGATGCCATGAAAGACTTAATGATAATCATAGTACTGAGGACCCAGGTTCCTCCTTCACTTCTCTCTGCCATCCTTAGCATGTTTTCTTTTCATCCTCAAATTTATTGTATCTTGGGCATAAGATGGCCACCAAATTTCTAGACTGCACACCTTTGCAAAGCTGTGCTCAGGGGCAGGGTGGTAGAAAGCTTTTCTCCGAGGTCACTGTTGGTCAAAGAAGGACCTATTTCCCAGAAATTCCTAGGAGATTTCCCCTTACATCTTTTTTTTTAACATTTTTAAAAATTTATTTGACAGAGAGAGAGATCACAAGTAGGTGGAGAGGCAGGCAGAGAGATAGTAGGAAGCAGGCTCCCTGCTGAGCAGAGAGCCCAATGCTGGGCTGGATCCCAGGACCCTGAGATCATGACCTGAGCCAAAGGCAGAGGCTTTAACCCACTGAGCCACCCAGGCGCCCCTTCCCCTTACATCTTATTGTCCAGAACTGGGCCATAGCCATGACTAAACACAAAGGAATATTGGGCTGGTTTAGCACTATTATAGAAGGTAAGCTCTGCTAGCATGGAAGAAAAGGGAAGGGATTGGTGGTAACATAAGCAACCAAGAGTTTTTCACAGGCCAGAGACATTGGGTATTCAAGAAACTTGGAACTTTTCTGCAGTTTCATGCCTCTATCTTTTGGAATAAAATCATGTTCATGGGCAGCAGGTTCTCACAACTCTCAGACCTAGAGTCACACCTTCTTTCCTTGGTGGATTATAGGGAATTCTCTTTCATTTAATTTAGTTTCTTTCATCCATTTATTTTTCTAACTAATCATTCATCATATACTTATTGAACTTTTAGCAGATGTTCTTAAAATTTTTTATGCCACAGACTCCTTTGGCAGCCAGATGAAACCTACAGATGTCTTCTCAGAGTAATGTTTTTAAAATCATTCCAAAAAGTAGACAGAATTACAAAGGAAATGAATTAAATTTAAATGCAGTTTACATTTAGACCCTGTGGCCAGAGCCTGTGCTAGAGCTGGTATATAAAATAATAGGCACTAAGCAAGGACTTTACCTTCATGGAGTAGCCCCTTTGGCTGCTCCACAGCAGCCCAATGGAGGTGACACCCAAGCAAAAAGCAATTTAAAGCTCCAATAGAAGAGGTATAAGGTGCCATGGGAACACACCTGAGGGGACCTCGCTCAATACGGGATGGGGTTGGAGGAAAAGAGAAAGATTCCTGGCTATCAAAGGAGAGAGTCAGCGGAATTAACAAGGAAGGAAGTAGTGGGAAGACAATTCTCGTGAGAAAGAAAAGTAAGTGCAAAGATGTATAGATGAGAGAGATCTTGGAGGCTTTGGAGAACAGTTACTAATTCACTGTTTCTGGAACGTAGAGGTCAAAGGGAACTGGACAGTGATGAGCTCATGACAAAACACTCTTAAAAGAGACTGATGCTGGGCTGAAATCCACTCTGAATGAGTTTATTATATGAGGCAACTTGACCAGTAAAGACATGTGACCAGACTATAGTGACCTTGTTGGGTTTTTGCTCACTGTAGAACTGTAGGACTCAGCACAGTGCTGTATTAAATGAGGGGGAGATGAAGGGAACTCTAGGCCTTTGGGTTGCTAATTCCTAATGCACGTTATAGCAGTTCTGTGAGAGAGAGCCCCCAGTGCCCTGAGAACATGCTCAGTCAGCCCCTGAAGCAGAGTCCTCTACAACTCTCATCCCCTCCACCGCCATGTTCCTAGCCAAGAGTGGCTGCCCCACCTGTCCAGCTATAGCCAAAAGTCACATTCTTGGCTGCAGCTGTGGGGACTAAGACCTACAAGTGTGGATGGAGCTGGGGTAGTAAGGGCTCATACAGGACAAGTGGGAAACTGAGTATGAAAATTTGCCCCTCAGCCAAGGCCTTCACACAGTCAACCAGGCTCTCACCTCACTCTGTCACCCAGGCTCTACAGCGCCATCCAGTGGCTGCTCCCTTGGACCAGCCCTTGGACCAGCCCTTGGCCCTCTTGTTTCCTATAAAGGATATCAAAGCCATGATAGATTTCTAGGATGACCTTGACCCCTTCCACCAACAAGTCCCACCAGCAAACTGAAGAGTTCACAATAATGTGGCTTGTGATGTACCTTACACATTATTCTACATCTGTCTCCCCGTGTTGAAAAAATGAAACAAGAATGAATAGAACATCAAGTGGGAAACAGGGGACCTGGATATTCCCTGATAAACTAATAACTATTTGGACTTTATAGTTGGAAGGGAGCCCAGAACATAGCTAGTAAAACTCTTCCTCTTCACTGAGGCCCAATTTATGGTTGAAATGATTAGATGAACTTGATCATGTCAACAGTGGCCCTAATTATGGTTGTAGAAGTTAAGTTGTCTATCCTCTCGGAACTTAGCATCCTCATTTCTAAGATGAATGATTGAAACTCTGTCTTTGAAAGTCCTGGCTAAGCATAACTTCTGTGATTTTGAATCATTCCAAATTCTTTCCCTGTACATGAGTCTAATTCTCACTAAAAATGTATCCTTCTCATTTATTTCTAAGATGGATTGACATATAGCTGAAATTTAAAAATTGACCTACTTTTTGTCACATGGACACTATTTTTTTATGGTTACCCTATGATTCATGAGTCAGTTTGTCACACAAAGCTCAGATAATGTGAGTGAATTATTCACATTTCATAGCAGAAACATAGGAGATTTTTCTTCCCATGTCATTTAAAATATCTTCTAGATTCTATGTTTGCATTTTTAAAAAAGCTAATGAAGCTGAACATTTTTTTTTTCTGTTTTGGAGTGTGCTTGAGAACTTTGCACTGTGTGCAGTGTGCTTGAGAGAAATTAACTGAACTTGGTAAAATTCACATAACTTGGCATTCCTTGTTCTAGGAGGTAAGAAATGGCATTCTTAATGATGGAAAGATCCTGATGTCAGTAGCCTCTTGACTTAGTTTTATTGGAAGCCTCAGCTCATCAGTTAACTTCACTGTGTCTGATCCTTCATTAGTAAAATGAGAGATAACCTATCTGACAACCAGATAAAGAGGAATAAAGTTTGCAAAGCACTTAAGACATCTACAGGATGATTTGAAGAGAAACAGATAATAATCCACTCGGATTTTTCTTTGATGACATGGCAGATTGTCCTGGTGACATAATTTATTGGCCCCTTTCTTTGTCCACCGAGGGTTCTCAGGACCTGGGACAGTGATTCCCTGAAACTGTAATGATTTTTGGCACGTATAAGGCATTGACCATGACCTAGATTTTGAACACAAAATCAAGTGGAACCAGATCTGACCACCAAACTTGTCCTCTTCATTTTTTGTCTGATAAA
The DNA here is from genome assembly GCA_004024625.1 of Mellivora capensis. Classification (NCBI taxonomy): domain Eukaryota; kingdom Metazoa; phylum Chordata; class Mammalia; order Carnivora; family Mustelidae; genus Mellivora; species Mellivora capensis. The sequence goes on along the minus strand of PISX010000251.1, from coordinate 268,236 downwards.
TGCCACAGAACACAAATATTGAAAAAGAAAAACATGAAGAAGGTATCTTTAAAGCAAACTGACTTTTTGAAAACTTTGTCCAAGAATTGTTGTAGATGGACACTGAATGCAAGCAAGGTGAGCTGTTCTTTGGTAGCACAGTTTATAAAATATCAGTGAGAAACTGTATATATCAAAATTACACAAGAAAGGATCTTACAGAGAAAGCCAGGCACATAACTATAGGTTTCCAAAATATAAAAGTCATTGAGTACAGTAGTGCAAATATTCTAGAACTTTCTAATTCAGCTTTTTTTGACTGTAAGATTTGCCTTTGCCTGAAGCAAGGAGCCCAGCTGTTTTACAACAGGGTCTTTTGCCTCGCCACACAGCAGACAATGTGTGCCTTAAACAGCAAGTCTCTTTTCAAGAGCTACGTCTCTTGGTTGTCTATGGTTTTAATAAAATATTTTCTGGAGTTATCAATTAATTTTGCACAGCATTTAGTGCTTTTATTGTCTATTCAAAATGTTGGCCACTATTAAATTCTTACAGTTTTTATTTTTTGATGCATTAAGTTTAATTGGAGCCCAGGACTTCCATTTTGAGGTTTTGGTATTTAAAAAAAAAATCATTGGTTTTTAAATGGAAAGGTTTGATGGAATATTAAATTTGATGAATCATAGCAAGTGTCTGTGTTTGTTAGCTTTTATAGACCACATTAAAGCATTCATTAATAAAGTCACACTACACTGCTTTGAGTAGGTCCTAAAAGGTTAACGACTTGATGCAGGCTGGTGTTCTTAAGCTCTACAGTTTGAGAGTAGCGTGTGCAGAACTTAGTTCCCTTTGAAATTGGAATACAAAAGAGAGATTTTATTTTCTGTCAAAGGAGTTTCTTGGTCCTCTTGCTCTTTTCCTTCTCTTTTCTACAACCATCACGCAAAATCTTGCTCACTCAGATATATGTGGTATGAAGCCAGTGGCTGCTTAGCTGCAGGATGACCCTGGAGGGGCTGTGATGTCACAGGAGAATGTCACCCTCCCTCCTGGCTGCTCCTACGGTGACCTTCGAGCATGGAGAAGCTGACTCAATTATGAATCACCCATTTTGGAATAGGAGTTGTTATTTGAGAAGTATATTTTTAACTGTTTGATTTTCTTTCCCTTGGAGAATGTTTCGGAAGATGGGATATAGAAATATCTGCAATATTCAGACGAGAATCACTTACACAAACATGCTTACAAAATCACATATCCAGAGGACACTGGCTAACCACGAGACTCAAGAGTCAGCGACCCACATCCTCCTATTCTGTGGCTAGGAGCCCTTGGCATAATATTACATTTGAATGGTTTACCCCAGAGCATTTCCAAAGTCAAACTTTTATTTCCCATGTCAGAAACAGCATCAAATTAAACTATATTGGAATTGTGAGGCTGCTTTTTAAAAAAATGCTGAATTGTGCAATTCCTTAATATTAAGTAAAAGCTCTATAGACACTTCATGAAAGAACATGAAAACTGTGTCTTTTCTAGAGGAAACTTTCTTGGCAAAGTCACATATGTGTGAGAGTAAATTTTTCTTAAAAGGAGACTTTGTACAGTGCCTTGATTCTGTTGGGAGTTGTTAGTCAAATAAATGACTCAAATTGGTTTTGTGTGGGAGACAAATCAAAGCATTTCCATGAGGTCGGAGGGCCGACCTGCAGTAGTTTAACCATTTCCTGAGCAAGTAGAACCTGCTGGACTGGATGGATGATAGTTCCCGTGTTAGTCATTGTGAAGAGAAAAATAACGGTTCATATAAAAGAGGCCACCAAGGGTTATATGGCTGCAATTGTTTCCAAGCTGAAACAACTTTGTATCTGTTTATTATTGCCAGTATCTTGTTATATTGTTCTTTTAGAATCAATAAAAACTAAAATCCCTCCATGATTTTACTACCAGACTCTCCTGGAAGGACGCGTGGTACTGAGTGAGAGTCAAGAATGCCAGAACAGGGAAGGGAACAGAGCTAATGATGAGTCAAAATTAAATCCACTTTATTTGACAGTCTTTTTCCAGAGAGGAAGTTGCTTCATTAATGTAAAACATATGGAGAGATTCTTGTCGTTGTTTTTTTAATGTATGAGGTAAGTTTTTTCTTTAGGGGAAAAAAGGAACAAACACACATAGAGAGAGATTTTCTTGATTAAAAAAGGCTGTTTTTAGAAGACTTTTCCACACTTCTACAAAATCCTAGTTGTCAGTCATTGCCATGTGAGGTTCAGTTTATCCTCCCTAACAGTAGTTTTTCTATTTCGTTAAAGGTAGTTTTGAGAAAAAACTTGATTAAGCATAATCTTTTTGCATTTTTTGTCCCCAGTATCACATCATCCCTTCATATCTCTTTAAGGCATGAGCATACCAGATACTATTCGAGTACCTAATGTATCTCAAAGACTGGTGTCCCCAGAAATAACCTTCCTAGCTTTAGGGTCCAGGGCTGAATCCATGGTCCTATTAAACTGATGGTGCTTGGTAAATATTTAGCAACCAGCTCCTAGGATGGTAGGAGGAAGAAGCATTTGCCAATGTCCCAAGTGTAAATACTTCACCCTGCCTAATTTGAAGCTGTGGAATTTGAGAGGGGAAAAGATATGCACAATTAACTCTGCCAGCCATTCATAATTTGGCTTCGGGACATTACCATAGACCTCTCCAAATTACATGATTATGATTTTAGGATTATTTAATAGATTGGGAAAGGAGATTTTGATTTAAAACCTTTTTTATTTTTAAAACCTCCATTTGATTTAAAACCTTTTCTTTTCTTTTTAGTTTTTTTTTTTTTTTAATCAAAGGGCTCTGAAAGCAATTTTACCTAAGGCCTCTAGGTCTTAATATTTGCTGACCTTATTCAAGCACTGCAAGAAACCAGAGCCAACACTTTTCTTTTTCTAGAAGCTCTGGTTAAAACCACTTTCTTCAATAGAATATTATAGGGCAAAAAATTCTCTACATGAGGAAAAATAGAATAGCAAATTATAATGTGTGATCTAATTCTGTAATTTTTTAAAAGTTTACTTTTTAAGAAATGGTCTCATTGTTGGGCCATGAATCTCTGTAGAATGAGGCAGCTTTGAAGGACTCATTCATAGAGTCAATAAAAAAAATGGAGGAGGTCACTGAAATCTCTGGATCTTTCCCAGGGTGGAACAGGGAAAATAAGGGTCTATCATATATATGTATATGGTTAATCATATCTCCAAGGTGCTTTAAAGAAAATTATGTAGAGTAAGGCTTATCATTTGCAGCTGTTTAGGAGGAATGCCAGCACTGCAAGTAGGCCAGTTTTGAAGATAATGGATTTATGCCTTGCAGGAAGCCAAATGTGTGATCACTCAGACCAGAATCTGTTAAATATCATGTTGCTATTTCTCCCCTTTCTTCCCCATGTTAGGTCACATCTCAAATATGAGCATCACCCAGAGGTTTCCCAGGTGATCCTAGACCATCCTGAGCATGCAGCTGTGCAGGGCTTGACCTTGAAGGACAGATGGCATCAAGGGGAATTCTTTTATACCTTGTATCGGCCGGGGTTCAGCTTCTGACGTTTCTGTCTACAGACGACAAAAGGCTTTCATTGTAAGCTGCTTTCTGATGCGTGCTTAAAACCAAGTTGAACACATTAAAAGGGAGAAGAGGCAGAAACATACTGACTGTGCTCCGTGAAGAATTAAAAAATTTTATGGAAGTCGATGAAAGGGAAATAGATTTTTAAAGTCTTTATGCCCTCTCCCCCCCAGGATTGGACTTAGTATTTATTTCAGGTTAATTTTAATTCTCCATTCTTTCTAACACACATTTATATTATGTTCCATATTTTATTTCCTTGAAAAAACTGACATTTAAAATGTTTCACACAAATTATATTTAGCTGAGTTTACTCTCTATTTCTGATTTGAATAATATCATGATTCTTGCAAGCCCAAACCTTCCCTGAATAAAATTTACTGTCACAGGAGTGATATGCTTTCAAGCGTTCCCCTTTAATTTTTTCCTTTTTCAACTGTAATACTTTCTCAGACCTCCTTCTCTATAATGTTACTAAGTTTCTTTGAAGTATTATCTGATTTCAGAACTAAGGCTTAACCATTCCTCTTCAGAAGACTTGAAATAACTCTCTGTCCTTCTAATTTAGTCCACCATGTACCCACTGTTGTTCTCTTGACCCAGCATAGTTCTGAAAAGTACAAGGCAAAACTTCTGAAATTCAGTTGTTGATCTGATTGCACAGGGGCTATGTGCTTGAAAGAAAAATAATAATAGCTAGCATTTATTGAGTGGTTTTAGTGTTCCTGGCATTGTTTTAACTGTCCTACATGCATTCCTCCCTTAGTCCTCATTTTCCAGATGAGCAAAGTAAGGCACAGAGTGGCCACTGAACTTCTATAAGGTCCCAGGACACATCAGTAGCATCAGGATTCTAACTCAGGCAGTCTACCTCAAGAGTCCACATTTTTATCCACTGTGCTATCCTTCATAGAGCATTCTTCCAATCTATTTTGAAAGCTGTACTCATGACTGTGTGTGCAGTAGAAAACACATGCACTAAGGACCAGAAGATGAACCTTTAATGCAGTTTTGCCACTAATTTGTTGCGTGAACTTGGACAAGTCGGCCTCTCTGGAAAAAGTTAGGCAGAAATCCATTACATTAAGTCCTTTTATAAGCAGCTTATTTATTTTAAATAAATACTATGGCTCTCAGTGGGAGGCCATTTAAGCAGTACCATTAAGACCAATGTAGACTAGTGTCTGGAGTCAGACTGTGAGGTTGACACAGGGCTCCATGCCAGACTTCGTGGACTGAGTGTCCTCTCTGTCTCTTACCAAATGTGAGATGGTGGCAAGTTTGTCACCCTACTGGAGACCCCATTCATTCATCTGTAAAGTGTGAATAATTAAAACCCTCTACCTCAGAGGGTCATGGAAGGCAGAAGAAGAGTGCACTTAAAGCATCTAGTGCAGTATTATATATGATTACATGGTCCCATGAGATGATTATTATGCCCATTATATGGATGGATAAACCAAGGCCTACAGAAGTAAGTTAGTTTGTCTAAGAATATTTATTTTGTAGATGGTAGAGTCAGGATTCTAGCCTGGGCAGATGGGTATTTAACTAAACATCATCTTTCTCCCAGGCCCAAGAGGATACTCTATGTCTGATACTGTATGTTATCTATTACCTGAGCAACTGGCCCTCCCCAGTATATCTTCCACCTTCCCACAGTTCAGCATCTAAAGAGTTTAACTGGTGCTTGCAGAGGAGTTTTCGGATCCTGCCCCAGCACTAGACCCCAGTTCATTCTCATGGTCTGGGCTTTCCTCTGTTCTGATTGGTCAGTGCCTGCCCTCCATCCCTCCACCCCTCCTCCCTCTGCCCTCTACCCCCATCCATCACACATACTCTATCACCAACCATTGGTCTCTTTTCTGGAAAACAAAAAGGGTGAGCTGGAATGCTCTGCCAATGTTTTTTGTTTTTGTTTTTGTTTTCCTAAATGTCAAGTTCTACGGGCTGTAGTAGGCATCCACCCTCTCAGGCCCATCCCACTTCCCACATGCCCACATAGATAGACGTTTTTCCCTAAGAGCTAATTTCCAACGTGACACAAAATTTTGAGATTTAAAGTTTCACAGACCAACTATTGAAATGGATTTAAGATGTATTGGAATTTGCTTATGTCATATAGTCAATTGATTAAGAAAATTAAATGCTGTGCCCCGGGAAATTAGAACATGGACAGGCAGGAATAAAGAGTGCCTAGATTTCTCTATATGTTACAGGTGCATTTATTAAAGGCTTCAGAACTTTCTGACCTTGAACTATCATGTACTATCCATAGAAGGATGCAAAGCCATTTGTGGCTTGTAGTGGTTGCCTCGGTTTCTCTGAAAATGCCTTTCCTTCTTAATTGATAGCTAAGATATTGAATTTTTCTGAAGAGTAGAATTCCTATGTTCTGATACTTGCTTGATTTCTCAAAGTTCCGCAAAGGGCCTTATCACTAACTGATTCTAAAAGACTTTGGTCTATTCAGATTCCTCTTCGTTGAAGAACACTGGCAAGAAATGTTACCAGTTGGTACTTCTGTATGGGCACCTTCTGCCCAGGAACCCAGGTAGTTTTGGGCTTTTACAATGACGCTTATTTGAGTCTGGGGTACTAGAAACATGGCTTTTTGTAAAATGCTCTAGATTCCTAGTTATTCCCACTGCTGTCTCTTCTGCACTGAACATCTCTGGAGCAAAAACTGAGAACTGGTCTCATTCTTTGTGGTGGGTCTTCCCCTGTGACCTATGCGATTTATTTCTAACTGAGGCTCTCTTCTTAGCTTCATATTATGTTGTGTTTCTGGAATCCTGCTCTTCCCTCTTTGCTCCGTGTCCTGGGGCTGGTGCAGGGGCATCCAGAGAGGGCCTCCTGAGCATCTGTTCTTCTTGATGAGCTAAAGATTCCCATCTTGACTGAGGTCTTCCCGTTTTTAAACCTCCACTTTAATCTGGTGATGCTTGATAATAACAGCAAAATAATACGAATTGGTAAGCAAATGTTAATATATGCTTCAAATACAAAAGCAGTTTCTTCTGCAATAGATAATGTAAGAAAATGTACAATAATAATATTTAATTTGCAACAGTAGGTGAGAGCCCTGAATCTTTCATTACGAGGTTAAATCTGATTTTTGTTTGTGACCAGCATGAACGCTGACCTCTGCCCTTTGAATGATCTTTCCGTCTCCCAGAAAGTTCATGAAAAGGTCATGGAGCTGCACCGACTTCCTCTGTGTATGCATGGACGTGTCTTTGCTATTGATCTGGGAAAAGACCTTGCTTTGTCCATTCAGTGGTTTGGTTCACTTTATTTTTCACGGAAACCTGATTAGTGATTATAGAATTTTTCCACAGGAATCCACACCTGAATAAGTGTAGAAAGCTAACCTCTTTTCATGCTGTGTTTTACCTTGGCCATAACTCCCAATTAAATGCATTTCTTGAACTCTTAACAAGGCAAAATATGGCGCTTACTGGTTCCAGGTCCGAAGCAGGAGAGAGAGGGAAAAATGGCTTAATAGCTAGAAATAAAAACACTAGTGAATTCTTCTTACAGATTCCTTCATGTCAAATTCGTATCATGAGCGACTCCCAGTTTTCCCTTTAGATTATCTTGGCGTGATCGAGGAGTAAAAATAAAAATGATTTCTGGTATATTCTTGAAGTGATTCCTTCTTTTGATACTGCCTGTCAACGTAAAAGGGGCAATGAATCTCTGGAAACCGGCTCTGCTGACACCACCAGCAGCATAGGCACCGGTTTTCAAATCAGACTGCAGTGACCAGTACAGCTGGAGGGTTTTAAATCTCCACCGGAAAACTACTGCCATTTACAAACAACAGCATTGTACCGAAAATGGTGAAAAATGCGTTGTATTTAGAATGATTGTGGAGGGGATAGAACCGTACTTTTCAAGACTGTAGGCAATACGTATATTCATATCTTGCGCTATTTATCTTGTAGATATACAGCACTGGAAGTCCTCGGCTGCTAGCTGTTAGGTTAGCATCGAGAAGGAAAGATCCTGAGGTTTGTCATCGCTGTATATCACCCCCGTTGTGCCCTTTGATTACACTGGGGCACCAACAGTCCTTAATAACAGGGAAAGCTTTTTGTCTGGCAAATGCATCGCCGTACAGTCCTTTCTTAACACCCAAGCATCTTGGTGTGGTAGCAAACGTAAATTAAGATGAAGATTGTTTATTTTATAGCCACACTTGTGAATAGAGGCGGCCTTTCCAGAGCCATTCAAGAAAAGGTATTTTTCCCTGTTTTAAAACTTGAAACGTTTTCATATTTTGCAATTCGCTCAAGGGAACCCAGTCATTAAGTCTCACTTGAACACACAATATGAGCACAATGTAATTACACTTTTAATTTCATCACTGTCACACTCATTTGGCTACCAGAGGGTTACAAAGCAAGCTATCATCCAAGATAACAATTGCCGTACAGACTTAAAGACCCAAGAGCGCCCATGGTTGAAGATTTCTTTAAGAGCGTGATGTGAATGGAATTTGCAAATAGAATGCTTTCCAACATAAAAGAAAAAAAGAAAGAAAAGAAAAAAAGAGAAAGAAAAGCCCAAAGTGATCAGATTTGATGCTTATTGAATATGTTGCTTTGCAAGGCTGGTGCCACCAGCCAGTTTTCCCTGAAGTTCTACTTTATCTTCAAAAGTCACTCAAAGTTGAGCAATTGCTGTGGAACGTGAGTCACATTAAACTAGCTCACAATAAATGGATTTCTAAATTCCACCTACCTATGTGAAAATGTTACAACATTTAAAGGAGAGTATAACCACACTGTCAATTTTATCTCTATTACATTTCTGTTGCCACTAGCATCCGGAGGACCCAACATTTCTTGGGTAGACCCTGTCCATGTTTCCTTAATTCAGAGATTTTCAAACTATGCAATTTTTTACAAACAGGGGGTGGTGACATCAATTGAGCATTCTCCCATCGTCATTTAAAAAAAGAAAAGAAAGAAATGACAACAGAATGGTATAAAGCCTAGTGCGGCACACTGCCCAGAGTAAGGGCGACTTACTGCCTGGCTCTTTCTTTAGTTGTGTGCTCGTGGGTGCAAGTGTGCGTGCTCCTATTCTCATTGGTTCCAGATAGAAAATGTATTTCTTCTATAGGTCTTGATGAAAAAAGTTTTAAATCCTTTGCTCTAATCCATGGTTCCCAAAGTGTAAGATGCTTCCAGGCAATTTGGGCTCATAACATGGATCATGTGATCAGAAAGTTCATTGCTTTTTCTGTTCTTTCTCCAGTTTATCTGATTGGATCAAGAAGAAAGTCTTATGTTGGTGTTAGTATATCCTTAACATCTGCCTGATACTTGCTTAACCTGTCTTTGTTCTTGTCATTTTCTTGTTCCAACTTAGCATTTATTGCACACTCACTGTAGGCAACTGCCAAGTCCTTAAAAATACAAAGATTTGCAATGCACAACATCACAGTCAAGGACTGCAGAGATACACCAACTATAAAAGCAATTTGGTGGAAACAAGTGGGAGAGAACAGTAATTTGGGTGAGAGAAAGAGGACATTGGAGGGTTTGGGGTGGATATTTCAGCACAAACAAAGGTTCAGAGGTGTAAAAATATGGTCCACATGAAAATCTCCTATCCCTTAGCCCCCATGCCTGGAACTGTCCTTTTACCTCTGCTTCCTTTATTTCTGTTTTTCCCCACTTCATACTTGCAGCTTATTCATTTCCCTTGCCTCCACTTCGCCCACTACAACTTTTCTGAGGGGGCATTTTTAAAGACTACTTTGAAAGCATTAAAAGTCAAAATTAGAATTGTCTTCAGACTCAGTGTTTTTGAAAATTGTGTAGATTGGATTTCATAATACTGTTTTGTTAATATTGCTTCCATTATATTCACTTTTAAGGCAAATGACACTGACTTTCCACATATACTTGTGATTTAAACCTTATTTTAAAATAATTTTGAGGAAAAAAGGCAGCTAATTTAAAAAAATATTAAGGAATTTAGAGTATAGGAGATACTCTATGTTAAGGCAAAAAGTTGTGATTGGTGTATGCAAATAACTAAAGTTTTTGCTGAAGTTGGGATGACACTACTAATCAATTTTTAAAACTACTGCCAGAATAATCATTCTAAAATACAAATTAAATCCCATCATTTCCTCTACATAAAATCTCTCTACATGAGATCCCAGGATCTGACGCCTGCCTCCTTTTCCAAACTCGTTTCCTACCACAACCTTGTAGACAACCAAGCCAAATAATTTGTTCCTTTAACCTGTATGCTTTAGCTCCTTCTGCTCCTTCCTTGGGAATGCCAGCAACTCCCTTTTCCTGCCATCTATAAGGTCTTGCTCACCCCTTGAGACTCAGCTCAAATATGAAAATTCTAGGTCCCTTCCAAACAGCTGGCACTCTATTCTCCATTATTCTTATTTATATCACTGAGATACCATTTGTTACAATGACCTCCAAGTCTTTTTATTATTATTATTTTATTTACTCTAATGCACAAAGTGCTTTATTCATCTTTGTCTCTTAAGTATCTAAGATAGTTCTTGGTGCATACACACAGTAAGCACTCAGCAAAAAATGGAAAATGAATAAATTCCTTATAATGAAGATATACTTGGTGCAACACCAGGACAAGACATAATGGAGGAGTCATTTACAAATTTTTTTTTTTTTAAGCAGGCTCCCCACTGAGCAGAGAGCCCGATGTGGGGCTCCATCCCAGGATCCTGAGATCGTGACCTGAGCCAAAGGCAGAGGCTTAACTCACTGAGCCACCCAGGTGCCCCTCATTTACAAATTTTAAGTTTGCTGCATCAACTCACACAAAGAAGGGGATTTGAGATGAGTAAAAATAGTGATAATAATATTAACCAACATTTAGTAAGTCCTTACCAAGTTGATGGCTTTCTACAATGCATTATCTCATTTAGTCTTTATAACAATCCCTAAAGGTAGAAACTGAGGCTCAGGGAAGCGACGTAACTCATCCAAGGCCAACAGTTGTTCAGCAGCAGAACTGGGATCCAGAGCAAGGGCTTTCGGCCCCCAGATCCTGCCCCTTGCCACCAAACCCGGGGCCAAGGTAGATCAGTTGCCTCTCTACTCTCCAGAGAGAGTGAGATTTGCATCAGATGTGTTTGGTGAGAACAGTCTGGCATCTTTGCCTCAGTCACAGCTCTGTCTCCCCAGCTTCCCTAGTCCTCTGCCTCCCTGGCTCCTGGTCCTGGCTTGTTCCCCAGACTTGATTCTGCCCCACTGGCCTGACTCCCGGCTTCCCTCGTAACAGCCTGGTTCCCGAAAGCAGCATCAGGTCCCATTCACACGCAGGACTCTGCAGCTCCACGGCTCGGCCGTGCAACTTAGCTGTTTGACTGCAGGCACATTGTTTCACCTCTTCGTCTCCTCAAGACTAAAAATGAGTCATTATCTTAAAAGTGCAAAGAATCATCCCTGGTACCCAGTAAATATTATGAGTGTTGTTTAAATACAGTGAAGACCCTCTGGATTACGCCCTTCCTACTGTTCCAGGTGGGCTATCTAGAGGCCACGAAATCTTCGCTCCTTGTAGGTATCCCTAGAGGCCGTCAGAACACTGATGTCTCCTTTCATTCTCAGACAGTTCCTGCTTTGGGGCCGGCACTGTGCTAGGTGCAGCAGGACAAGAACAGATGAAAATTGCAGTACTTGCCCTCAAGGAGCTTAAGAGAGGTCAACAAGCGAAACAAAACCAACAGAAAGGCTTGTCTCTGTCAAGAGCCATGCTGGGAGTCCCCAGTAGGGACAGCAGAACGAGTTTGGGCACGTGGGTTGGGGTAGGCTCTGAGAGGGACATGGGAGGGCTACAGACAGGATCCTTTCTGGGAGAAGTCAGTGGTTTAATCGGTCCCATATTAGAGGCACAGCAAACTCAGACATGACCTGGGCAGTGTCACTATTTAAAGGGTGGGAGCTAAAGGAGTGGGGATGGGTCCGGGGTTGGCAGTGGGGACTACTGAAGGAGGCAGTTCTTGGGGTCAGGGGAGATGCTTAGTGTTGATCCCTGAGGCCCAAGGAAGTCAGAAAAAGGTCAATCATTACCCAGCATCCTTCCTATTTATTGGTTAATATAATGTTTAATTTTATTTGTCAGTCTGACTGGGCCACAGGATGCCTAGTTATCCAGTTAAACATTATTTCTGGGTGTGTGTATTGTGAGGGTGTTTAGGAAAGAGATTAGTATTTGAATCTTTAAACCGAGTAAAGCAGATTGACCTCCCAATTGTGGCCAGGCCTCATCCAATCCATGGAAGGACTGACTAGAACAAAAAGAGGGTAAAAGGGAAATTCCCCTCTCTTCCTGTTTGAGTTGGGACATCAGTCTTCTGCTTTCAGTCTGGGACTTAAACACTACTGATAGGTTTCCCATTCTCAGGCTTTTAGATTTGGACTAGAACTTAGGCTGTAGGTTTTCCTGGGTTCTCAGGCCCTTGAACTTGGACTGGAACTCCAACACTGACTTTGTGGATCTCTAGCTTGCAGAAGGCAGATCATAGGACTTCCCAGCCTCAATAATCATGAGTCAGTTCCTTCTAATGAATACATAGATATGTAAAATACATAATATTTTTTATTTTAAATTTTTTAAAAAATTTTATTTATTTATTTGACAGACAGAGATCACAAATAGGCAAGAGAGGCAGGCAGGGAGAGAGAGGAGGAGAGAGAGAGAGAGGAATGTGGGGCTCGATCCCAGGACCCTGGGATCATGACCTGAGCCAAAAGAAGAGGCTTTAACCCACTGAGCCACCCAGGCGCCCCAATACATAATATTTTTTAAAGTGAGAACTATTTTGGTTTAGCTAGAAGAACAGCTACTGCTACTTTATTTTAAAATCTTCTAATAGAATATTAGTAAAAGCTACTTTGACAATGAATTATGAATCATTCCAATAACTGTGTATTGCATACTTACTGTGGAGAAGGAAGGCAATGTGCCCAGAAAGCATGGGATATAAATGAGTATGACATAGTCCCTTGCCTGGAGGAACTCACAATCTGATGGGAATAATGCTTAAACACACAAATTGGTGAGGCAGGTTGATGTAATGGTTGAGAGGGTGAGCTTTAGACAGTGCTGTACTGGTAAATGTCCAATTGCTGGTGTGGAGTAAAGTGAGGGCTGTCTTGGTTTGTAGCTCATGTCTATTCCCATGGCATAGATACTCTCGCTACAACCTATGCTAAGCCACAGACATGGCATTCCTGAATGCAAGGTTGGAAGAAGATATTAGCAATGTGCTCTCTCTAGCTGGTATGAGACAGCACATGCACACCACTGGCTCTAGAGGTTGAGTCAACTCTGGCATGTGCTGGCTGTGTATTGGTTTGTAACTCCTTTTGGGTCCAGTACCTTCGTCTGGAAAGTGGGATTACAACAGTACTTTTCTCATAGAGTCATCTGAGGGCTATAGGATAAGCTATATGAAACATTTAGAACAGTGTCTGGTGCATAATCTCAATAAATGCAAACTATAATTGCTATAATCAAATACAAAGAGGATGGAGAGATGGCTTCCTACTAAATAAGTAGGATTTAAGAAGAAGATAATTTGTTTAATAGTAGGGATGATGAGGTTGTGGAAGGGGAATCTCAAGAGTTGGGGAATACATGGCAAAGCTAGACAGGTAAGAAAGTATCAGACATAGTCAGAAAATTCAATTCAGTTTGACTGGAATATAGTGGTTACATATAGAAGCAGAGAGATTACACCCTAGGAATTGGGCTGGGCCATGTTTTGGGGTCCTGAGTGCCAGAAGATATGGGATCAGGGAACCACAGACTATCTAGATATAGAGGAGTGACATGACATGAGGCCTGGCATTCCTAACAAAGTTCCCTAAACTAAGGTGTCATGAACGTCCAAGTGAAGTGAGGTGACTGCTTGAAATCTGTGTTGGGAATACATGCTTGTTCTATCATGAAAAATAAGTACTGACTGGAGCTAGCTGAGTCTGGCTCACAACTAAAGAGCATCTAGGTGGACTCTTGGGTTCCATTTCTTGTTCGGTACTCCATCTGGAAACACAATTGAGCCAAGGAAAGTTTTCAAATGGGTATGTCTTCTGTGATCTTGAACGCACGTCAATGCAATTTCATATCTGGCAGATATTACAGAGATATATGATCTCACCGAGTGGGGTCTGCAGTTCACAGAATCACTAATACAAAATAAATTGCTACCCTTTAGAAAGGACTTGCAAATAGAACTTGAACTTCCTCAAATATTATAGGGTAGGGGAAGAATAGTACTTTCTACAGAGGTGATTTGGGAAAAATTGCTCAGTGGATATTATTTTCCAGAATATCACCTTTTTAGAAAACATTTTATTTCAAAATGGTTCATTTACTTTGGATCTAATTTTTATCATTTCCAGTTTTGTTTTCTAAACAATATTCAAAGAGCCAAATTTTATTTAACAGTTTACAAATTGCCCTAAATCACACTCTATTTAAAATAGCCTTGGGGCGCCTGGGTGGCTCAGTGGGTTAAGCCTCTGCCTTCGGCTCAGGTCATGATCTCAGGGTCCTGGGATCGAGCCCCACATCGGGCTCTCTGCTCAGCAGGGAGCTTGCTTCCTCCTCTCTTTGTCTGCCTGCCTCTCAGCCTATTTGTAATCTCTGTCTGTCAAGTAAGTAAATAAAATCTTTTAAGAAAATAAAAAATAGGGGCGCCTGGGTGGCTCAGCGGGTTAAAGCCTCTGCCTTCGGCTCAGGTCATGATCCCAGGGTCCCGGGATCGAGCCCCGCATCAGGCTCTCTGCTCAGCGGGGAGCCTGCTTCCTCCTCTCTCTCTGCCTGCCTCTCTGCCTTACTTGTGATCTCTGTCTGTCAAATAAATAAATAAAATCTTTAAAAAAAATAATAAATAGCCTTAAACACTTACTGACTTAAACACTCACATTACATGATCTCATTTCATGCACATAGTCACCCTGTGTGATGGAAGTCATAGGGTTTTAGAGTTGGAAGGGAACTGCGAGATCAAGTTTGAGACTCTCCTCCTTCGTTAATTCACTCAACAATATTTGTTGTATGTGTGCTTGACAGAAACTATGCCAGGATGATCCATGGTGAATAAGATAGAGGAGGTTCTTGTTCACAAGAAATTTACATTCTCAGTTGGAGGCAAACAATAAACAAATAAATTGTCAAGTTAAGGGCCATGATGTGTACTCTAAAGGGAAAATAAGGTCTGAAATAAATGAGTTGGTAGAGAGGGTGTGGGTGGAAAATTGTAGTTTAGATTTCATTGTTAGGAGGTAACATCTGAACTAAGACTGGAACAGTAAGAAGGAGCTTGTCACTGAAGACCTTGGGGCAGAGCATCCCAGAGAGAACAGCAAATGCAACGGCCAAGAGTGAACAAAGGAGGCCAGTGTGGCAGAGTGAAATGAGCAAAGGGGAGAAAAGTACCAGATGAAGTAGGAAGCACAGACAAGGAGAGATCCTCAGGACTTTGGATTTCAACCCAGGGCACTGAAAGAATTTGAACAGTGGAGATATATATATCTGTTGGGTGGAGAATGGACTTGTAGCAGTGGAAAGAGGGTAGGCAGTGAGACCAGTTGGAAAACAGAGGCCTGGATGGGGGAAAGAGTATGGTTGGTAACAAGATCAGTTCTGAAACCAAGTTTTCTCCTCAAGATCTAGTGTGCTTGCCATTTTGCAAAGAAGAAAATATCCAAGGGGCTTTAATTACTTTTATACAGGAGCATCTGGAAAGTCTATCATCTTTCCAGTCTTCAGAAAAAACATTATGCAGAGCTTTTCTCTCTGTGTGTGTGTGTGTGTGTGTGTGTGTGTGTGTGTGAAAAATGGAGAGCAGTCTCAAAGTCTTTGCATCATCTATAACTCATGCCAAACACATAGGGCAGAGTCACCAGGTATGAGCCTGACAGTTGTACATACAACCTGTTGTCTACCTAGTCTCCGGTCCTTTCCTTTCTCCCTGTTCTCAACCCTTGTTTTGTTCGTGATGGCATGTCCAGGCAACACCTGTGTTTTCTACTCTTAACTTTGCAGTTAAGAGTAACCTAGTTTTGACCAAGTAGAATCTTGCTGAGGATTTCTGGGCAAGTTTTTCCTTTTCTGAAAAAGGTCCCATTTCGTCTTACATCTTGCCATTTTCTCCTTCCTTTGTGAAACCAGGAGGATGAAAACTACATGTTTAAGATGGCAGAGCAAGGAGCTGGAAGGCGGCTGGCCTTTGATGGTTTAAAGTGACCACAGCAACTGTGCACACATTACTTGTGAACTTTAAGACAAATGAGAAAATATTGGTTAAACCATTGAATTTGGATTTTTTTTTTTTAAATGTAGCTTGAACACTTCCTAACAAATTCACTGGCTTGGAGAGAGGCAGAGATAAATTAATACGTGGTGGCTACAATCCAACATAAATAGCTCATGAAAATATGAGATGGGATGTTAACTAAGTTCTAGGGTCAGGCATAGTAAGAGTTGATTTTCCTAAACAAAGGAAGTATTTTTCCTCTTTTTTTTTTTTTAACATATAATGTATTATTTGCTTCAGGGGTACAGGTCTGTGAATCCTCCCTCAGTCTTACACAATTCACAGCACTGACCATAGCACATACCCTCCCCAATGTCATAACCCAGCCACCCCATTCCTCCCCGCCACCCTCCAGCAACCCTCAGTTTGTTTCATGAGATTGAGTCTCTTATGGTTTGTCTCCCTCCCAATCCCATCTTGTTTCATTTTTTCCTTCCCTACCCCCCAAACCCTCCACTTTACCTCTCAAATTCCTCATTATCAGGGAGATCATATGATAATTGTCTTTCACTGATCGACTTATTTCGCTTAGCATAATACCTTCTAGTCCCATCCATGTCGTTGCAAATGGCAAGATTTCGAGTTTTTGATGGCTGCATAGTATTCCATTGTATATATATACCACATCTTCTTTTTTTGCCACTTTTATTTTTATTAACATATAATGTATTATTTGCCCCAAGGGTACAGGTCTGTGAATCTTCACGCTTACATATTTCACAGCACTCACTATAGCACATATCTTCCCCAATGTCCATAACCCAGCCACCCTATCCCTACCTCTCCACCCCAGCAACGCTCAGTTTATTTTGTGAGATTAAGAGTCTCTTATGGCTTATCTCCCTCCTGATCGCATCTTGTTTCATTTTTTCCTTCTCTACCCCCCCACAACCCCCGCATACCACATCTTCTTTATTCATTCATCTGTTGATAGACACCTAGGTTCTTTCCATAGTTTGGCTATTGTGGCCATTGCTACTCTTAACAATCAGGTGCAGGTGCCCTTCGGATCACTACATTTGTATCTTTAGGGTAAATACTCAGTAGTGCAATTGCTGGGTCATAGGGTAGCTCAATTTTCAACTTTTTGAGGAATCTCCATACTGTTGTCCAGAGTGGCAATGCCAGCTTGCATTTCCACCAACAGTGTAGGAGGGTTCCTCTTTCTCCACATCCTTGTCGACATCTGTCATTTCCTAACTGGTTAATTTTAGCCATTCTGACTGGTGTGAGATGGTATCTCATTGTGGTTTTGATTTGTATTTCCCTGATGCTGAGTGATGTTGAGCACTTTTTCATGTGTCTGTTGGCTATTCGGATGTCTTTGCAGAAATGTCTGTTCATGTCTTCTGCCCATTTCTTAATTGGATTATTTGTTTTTTGGGTGTTGAATTTTATAAGTTCTTTATAGATTTTAGGTACTAGCCCTTTGTCTGATATGTCATTTGTGAATATCTTTTCCCATCCTGTCAGTTGTCTTTTGATTTTGTTAATTGTTTGCTTTGCTGTCCAAAAGCTTTTGATCTTGATGAAATCCCAATAGTTCATTTTTGCCCTTGCTTCCCTTGTCTTTGGCGATGTTCCTAGGAAGATGTTGCTGCGGCTGAGGTCGAAGAGGTTGCTGCCTGTGTTCTCCTCAAGGATTTTGATGGATTCCTGTCTCACATTGAGGTCCCTCATCCATTTTGAGTCTACTTTTTCTGTGTGGTGTAAGGAAATGGTCCAGTTTTATTCTTCTGCATGTGGCTGTCCAATTTTCCCAACACCATTTGTTGAAGAGACTGTCTTTTTTCCACTGAGCATTCTTTTCTGCTTTATCGAAGATTAGTTCACCATAGAGCTGAGGGTCCATTTCTGGGCTCTCTCTTCTGTTCCATTGACCTATGTGTCTGTTTTTGTGCCAGTACCATACTGCCTTGATGATTACAGTTTTGTAATAGAGCTTGAAGTCTGGAATTGTGATGCCACCAACTTTGGTTTTCTTTTTCAACATTCCTCTGGCTATGCGGGGCCTTTTCTGGTTCCATATAAATTTTAGGATTATTTGTTCCATTTCTTTGAAAAAAAAAAGATGGTATTTTGATAGGGATTGCATTAAATGTATAGATTGCTTTAGGTAGCATAGACTTTTACAGAATATTTGTTCTTCCAATGCATGAGCATGGAATGTTTTTCCATTTCTTTGTGCCTTCTTCAATTTCTTTCATGAGTACTTTATAGTTTTCTGAGTACAGATTCTTTGCCTCTTTGGTTAGGTTTATTCCTAAGTATCTTTTGGTTTTGGGTGCAATTGTAAATGGGATTGACTCCATAATTTCTCTTTCTTCTGTCTTGCTGTTGGTGTATAGAAATGCAACTGATTTCTGTGCATTGATTTTATATCCTGACACTTGACTGAATTCCTCTATGAGTTCTAGGAGTTTTGGAGTGGAGTCTTTTGGGTTTTCCACATAAAGTACCATATCATCTGCAAAGAGTGCGAATTTGACTTCTTCTTTGCCAATTTGGATGCCTTTTGTTTCTTTTTGTTGTCTGATTGCTGAGCCTAGCAGGAAGTATTTTTCTAAATAAGAAATAGAGTACTTTCTTCAAGAGTAATTAAGCCATCAACTTTTACAATAAAATTCCCTACCCATGTAGCCCTGAAAATCAAGGAGATAAAGGACCATGGACATCAGAATCACACCGAGAGAGTGAGCTTTGGAGGGTGTACAATTAAACTGCAGTCAGTCACCCACATAGTAACTTGAAGAGGTGTCGAGAGGTCTAGGCAATTTGAGCTTCCTTTGCAGGTCGTGAATTTCTCTAAGGTTGCATCTGGAGTCAGTTCAAAGGACTCTTAGTTCCTTTTTTTGGATTAGGTTCATAGTACAACTTTCTTCCAGGTTTCTCAAACCCCAAATGGGGATGGGTCTCTGAAGTTGGGTGAACTTGAATTCTCAATCATGGCATCTCCATGGCATCTAATGCAGATATAAATAAGAGCTTCTGTGTTGTTTCTTTTCATGTCTACCTGAGAATACTGTCTGGCCCCATTCGAGGCTTTTAACAGCTTATTAAAAGGCATAATTTGGATGAGGAGCAAAGAATATATTCATGTCCTCATTTTCCCCCATTGAAGTTACTCTTAAAATCTTCATTTTCTCTCTTACACATAGACACACATGGACATTGGACTATAAACCTGAGGGCAAAGCCTATTTGTAACGATAACTATGAGATTTTAAGGCCTAGTATAGCATAAATATTGTGTGTTATTCTGTAAATACTCATTGTACTTCTGATTCATGGGCATAGATGTTGTTCTCTCACTTTGCATAGAAAAATCTGGATAACAGGTTATTGAGAGAATTTATAGGGACAAAAGGAACCCCATGCTCTCCATCCTCTTAATAGTGCCCCAAATACAAGACCACTGAATAACATCCATAAGATCCAGTCTAACTCTGGACTGTTATAAGAAACCCAAGTGGGCATTACCCATAATAACAAGCCCTGACATGGAAGAGCATTTTACTTCCTAGGCTTCTGTTCTTTTGCTGCCTGCCCATCAATCCATCTAGGAAGCCCACATTTATTGTGTTCTGGTTTCAGCTATTCTGAAATGCTGATTGCTTGCAGGGTATCTGGGAAAATACAACAGTAGGATGATTACAAAGAAAGCCTGGCTATGAGAGAGCAGTCTTGTAGAGACACAGCCTGGCAGGCCAGACTGTTGTTCTGAGAACCAGGCACGGAGGGGGCTTGCTTTCCATGGGGTCACAAGGTTGATGATGGAGTACTTTCACAGGTTCCAGTGGTTACAATACCCCCTCTCAGGCCACTTCAGTTTGGGTGTTAAAATATTCTTTGTCAGAGATGTGAAAACTGGTCATGGCTCATGATTAGGGAATCTAGTCCTGGCTTCTTGTCCAAAGGATGTCCTGAGGAATGCTGGTTTCGTGGACCCTGCAGGTTCTAGGGTGGGGACTTGTAATGATTTCCAAGCCATGTGGGAGGGACGGAAGAAGAGATCAGTGAGTTTGTTACCAGGCAGCAGGGATATACTTTTCACAAACACACAGTGTCTTGAAAGTTTGGTTTCCCATCACCATTTATATTCCTGAGGAATAGACGTGTCTCTCACTTTGCAGCAGTGTTTCGTGACATTTGGATTTACAATGTTCAAGTTGAAGTCTCTAGCCCCTTGCAGTCTGTCAAAAACAGCTTCTTTGTCCATTTATTTTTGTCTTCCACACCCAGTCTGAATATCTTTTGTAAATTTATACTTGACAACCCTCGTATTTCAGTAGCTGGCTTTGGTTTCACAATCTACCTTGCTTGCTCAGTTACATTAGCTGAAACAACAAATTTAATCCATGATGTCAATAGTAAATTATAGCAGAGAAGTAATATATGTCTGACATCATAAAGGTCAAGGCCATGGTAAAAACACTGCAAATTCTGGAGCCATTGTGTGGAGCAAGCGGTGGGCTCTTGCTAAACACTAACATCATGAAAATCAGATTAGCACTAAAAGCTGCATTTGGCTAATCTTATTTTTTTAATATCTTTTTTTTTAAATGGAAAATTTCTAAAAGCAGAAAGCTCTCCTATTCTACACTGGCCTGTGGATTTTGCTCCCATGGACATTGGCTATGTAATTATATTTTATATTTGGTAGTGGATAAATAATTAAAACTAGAATTACTTTTCTGAAAAGATTCATTTAGAGCACACGTTTTCTATTACCATAGCGGTTGGATGGGGGAGGGGACATTGCTTCCTACCTACCTAAACTACCTTGCCATTAAAGTATCTAAATTACCTCGGTGAATTCTGAGCACAGAAGTGGTTGATGAATTGCTTTTGCATAAATGCACTTTCCCTTTGCTAGAATCTAATTTTATGAAACACACTCGTGTGTGTGTGCGCCTGCACACACATACACACACACTTGCCAAGAGACACACATATACCAAAGCAACCACTGAACCCTCTCAAGAAGAAAAATTGAAGGCTGGAATTTTCTCTGTATAATGAAGTTTTTTTAAACGTTGCCAGTAATAGAAGCATCTCTGAGGAAAGCCCAAATGGCTTCATCTCCTGTAGGGAAGAGCGGTTCATGAATCATTGTTTCCATGCAAAAGTGTTTCATTCCTTAAACGGGTGCTATCAATTGTAATGGCTGATTTTTTTTTTTTTTAAGTATCGAAATTTGATTTTGGCTTAAACTCATTTATTACAAGTAGGGGGAAAAAAAGTCTTCTGCAGAGTAAACTGAAAAACCATTCTGTGGCTAAGAGTCTGAAAATCCCATCCTTTTTGTGGTCATAATGTGTTTAGATGGTTTGATCTGTCATGGGCAGCCCTAGAGGCCAAGGAGGCCTCTTAAACAGCTGACAGCTCTCACTTGGCTCAGATGCATTTTCATTTGCTAATTAGAAGCATTTATTTTAGTTTCCACGTGTTCTTGTTGTGTATTTTTTTTGTTCTTTTTTGTTTTCGTTTTCATTTTTGTTTTTGTGTTTTTTGCTGTGTGTTAGATGTAAGAAAGATGGTAGTATCTGAGCTCCAAAATACAATAACGTGGCGTTGGCTATTATCTCCTGACAGAGTCATTTACAGTTTGTGTCACTGAGAAGGGAGAAAATGTTGTCAGCCCTCCTTTTGCCCAGTGAGAATCAGCACTTTGCAAGACTCTTCCTTGTGGGGTCTGGAACAATGGCTCTGAATAATCTGAAGAACGCAAGGAGGCCGAAAAGAAAGTGGCCTCCAGGGAGGTCTGAAGCTGTCCAGTCTCTCCCCCAGTTGGGCCTCTCTGGTTTGCCTACCTCCATTACTACAGGGGGTGATGAGTTGACTGTGAACTAGAGCGGGGAGAGAGTGTGGCGGCCAAGGTGGCCAAATCCTCCATTCCTAGTCCAATTTCTTTGCCTCACTTATAATCACCACAAGCAAGCTGAAGAAACCTAGCCCTCAAATTGACCTTGGGCCTTAGGAACACCTGGCTTGAGATCATATAGCACTTTGAAGAAAGAAAAGGTCTCCTGAAAACTAAGGTTATTACAATGAATAACTGTACATTTTATATTTCCAAGATTTCCTTAATTTGGCAATTGATACCCACAAATATATCCTAGAGAATATGAACGAGATATAATTCCTGCCTGTGAGAACCTTAAAGTTGAAAATCCTAACAAAATACATAGCCCTCTAAGTAAGTCATCTCTCAGCCTTTAATCCCTCTTTATGTCACACTGCCGTGAGGCAGATGGAAACATGGGGACAGGTTCACATCATTCACCGCAGGCTTGGTCAGTCTCTCAGGTTGCACACTGATACACCAGCAGCATTGTCAGCATTCACTTATAATGACGTACATGTCAATGCAAGATTGTTGCATTGTTAGGCATCCTGCCTTATATCATCAACATGTGATTGTGATATTTTCTCTTCATAATCAAATAGAAAGATGATTTACTTGCTCTAATTTTTGTTGCAAAATAAAACATTAGCCAACAAACTAAGTTTTGATCAAGCCCACATAAACTTCATGGACTTCTCTTTCACCCTGATAGTGACTAATACTTGGAAAAAGCCTCCCTCCTAGTTTGGCCTTACGGACATGGGTTCTTGACCTCTGGGCCACGTAGCCGCGTCTTTGGTTTTGTGGAGTGCTGTGGATTGTCCCGTGTCCCAGGCACTGTGCCTGGCACCTCATTTGCTGGATTGCACACTTCATACAGTCCTTGCACCAGTCCTTTGAGTTAGGTGTTGTTATCTTCTCATTTTACAAAAGAAAAAGTAGACTTAGCAGGGCTAGATCGACTTTTAAGGCTACATACACAATAGGTTGGCTGCTAGCCTCTGGACCCATTTCCACTGGGTCAGGTGCCCACCCCTGCTCCAAAAATCTGGTCCTGAATCCAAACCTGACTGCCTCCAAATGTCACATCCCTAACTGCTACCTGGTCCTGCCTTATTGCATGTTCACATTACAAAGGTCCTTTGTATGCGTTATTCTCCCTGTTGCTCCTCTCAGTCCTAGAATGACCACTATGCTTGCTTTAAAATTTGGAAAGCCATAGTTTGTAGTTTCCTGGGCTCATCTCATCACCCCAAGCAAGCCTGTTAATTGCTGCTCTCGGCAGGGGGAACTGGGAACATGATGAATGACAGCAGTCTGCTCCAGGAATAAACAAACTCTTCATTATTCCATTAGCTAATTTCCATTTCCTGCTAATCCTAACAATTTATTGGCACTATTTAAGTTAATGTATGGCTGTATTATTTTACGTATTTACTTTATATTCTTCACACAATGACATATTTTAGGTGTTCACATCCTCTCTGTGTCTTTTGGAAGACCAAATTGGATGCATTTGAGACAGTAACTCTCCCAGCACAGGTAGGACCACTGCGAAATCCTCTTTAATGGAGCACATTTTTCCTAAAAGCCTGAAAAGAGATCATCTCACAGCCACTGTGAATCAAGTGGTTTTGGAATATAATGCCACTCTAGGGGGACACATTTGGGCTTGCTTCTCAAGCATCCTATGCTGGAGGTAAATGTTGTGTGGTGTATTGGAAGCAGCATTAAATGAGACTCAGGAGCCCTGATTTCCAGCCCTTTACTATGTAAGGGTTTTGTGAAAATCCAAAAGGCATGTGGGCAGTCTCTGCCAAGCTGTTCAGACTATAAAGAAGAAACTCTCAGTCTTTAGCAGAAAAGGCATTTTTCTCAGGGTCACATGTAGACTAGGAAAGAAAGCACAGTCCCAAAGGACAGAGGGCACTGTGAGATCCTTTCTGGCCATTTCTTTCTTGTTCTTCTCTCACATACAAGTGACATGGTCTTGACTTCATGGTATCTGTTCCCTGTGACCTTGCTGTTTGTTCTCTTGGTAGTCCCATGGCTCTCTCCATGCTGACTGGCTTCTTCCTTCCCTATCCTCTAGGATTTAGAAAAATGGAGGCCAAGAAGCCAAACACAACCTGGAGAGGTGCTTTATTTGGCTAGCTCAACATTTAGAGCAAATTTTGAATACAAATAAAATTTTTTTGGCAAAGCATGTGTTATTGTCATATGGTTACAAATTCACTGATTTTCTTCATTCAGAGAAAAATATTTGAGCTTGCAACTACTATATTCTACTTCCTTCTGCTTACTCATAATTTTTTTCTATCTCTTAACTTTCATTTGGTTTTCTTTGACTCTTTGTGCTCTTGATCTCTATTGAAGTAATGTGTTATGCGATTTTTTTTCCTGGCATTTACTGCTAACCCTCGTTTGATCTGTTTCTCTCCATCTGCAGTCTTGAGAAAGAACCTTCTTATACCATTCTACATTAAAAGGTCAGTCCAAGCTACAAAGTACTTTGTAATGTCTACAATGGTATACAAATGCAAGGTGTCCATTATTATTATTGTTATTATGTGGTAGCATACATGAGGGTCATATAGATACATCAAACTATCACAAAAAAATTATCTCCTGGCACATGTGATGATTTATTGCTTTGGAGGTTATCCAAAGACCTTAGCTAAGAAACACAGCAGTTAAGCTATGGACCAATTTTCTTACAGAAGTGAGCATACACATGGGTCTTCTCTAAGCATCTATGGGGGAATAACTTCAGATTCAGACAAATGGCTCAGAGTCTTTGTTGAGTGGTATAGTGTGTAGGCACAGACAAGGCACCCTGGAGAGACCTGGGGAGGAACAGGTCATTTAGGGGTATCTTAAAAACATTTTCTCATTTTTGGGTACTACAAAGCCATCAGTGTTGAAAAATGTCATGTAGTCTTCACTTAGGGTTACAAATTTGGCCCATTCCTTATCTTTTTACACCCACCACCTCTGATACCATGGCAATTTACTTATTTCACTCTGCTCCAACCTCTCCTGCTCACACAGGCTCCAATTAAAAATAAATCACAGTAACACGGAGGACATGGGGAGATGGAGAGGAGAAGGGAGTTGAAGGAAATTGGAGGGGGAGATGAACCATGAGAGACTGTGGACTCTGAAAAACAATCTGAGGATTTTGAAGGGGCAGGGGCTGGGAGGTTGGGGGAGCCTGGTGGTGGATATTATGGAGGGCACTATTGCATGGAGCACTGGGTGTGGTGCATAAACAATTAATTCTGTTACCCTGAAAAGAAATTAAATAAAAAATTTTTAAAAAATAAATCACAGAAGACAAAATAAGGGGAAGCAAGAAGCTCTGCTGTTTCCCACAAGCTTTGGGCAGTAAGACTGGATGTCTCTTACTCAATGTCTCCTTTTATAAAGAGATAAAAAAACAGCCATTGTCAGAGAAGCCAAAATAAAAAATTGAAAGATTTTGTAAATATTTAGACTTATTTAATGAAGCAGCATATATTTACAAAGAATATAGTCTTGGAGATCTCATAACTAGAACTAATTAAGGTTGGTAATTAACTTTGGAAAAAACCCAAAAGCAAAGAAAACAATTAGACAAATGATCTGTTAGTCTAGAAGATGCAAGACTTGGAAAGTGCCTATGACTCAGTTGAATGTCTCTTTCTATTAGAAACACTGGATGTCTCTTTCTATTAGAAACACTGAGGAGCTAGATCCTGATGTGTGTACTGTCTGCTTTGGCCCACTCTACAGGGATGTCATGAGGATAAAAGAGATCATAGATGTAAAGACACATCAAGCATTTAGAAATGGAAATTCCATATATGCCCAAGGTATCATTAGCATTATTCCCGTTGGTTGTTCTAGCAAGCCTTTTTCATAAAGAATACTGCAGCATAGAATCCATTTGTACAAAGCCCAAGAAGTAATAAAACAAAAAACAAAAACAAGACAAACAAAGCAAATATCAAACATCTTGAGTCAATCCAGGAGTGCCTAACCAAGCATCCTTTGATGGGTGTGGGAGCGCTGGCCTGTTGAAGGCTGCTCAGGACTGGGCACAGAGCTGAAGAGCAGCATTGCAAGAAGACCAAATCACGGCACTCACAAAGTTATGTGTATGTGTTTCCAGGGTGTGTGTGTGTGTGTGTGTGTGTGTGTGTGTGCGCGCGCGCATGCGCATCAGTCAAAATGTCAAACACTTCTGGTATCCACAAAATGATGCAAAGACCCCAAACATGAGAAGGACTGTGCCTCTGTGGATGCTGAGACTTGTAGGTGGTACTGCCAACTGATCTAGGTCTTCAGATAGTAATGCTCCTATGACAGTTCCTCCCTCCCTCCTTTCTTCTCTCCCTCCCTCCCTCCCACTCTCTTTTTTCTCTCCTTTCTTCTCCCCTCTTTTCCTCTCTCCTTCTTCCTTTCTACCATATCACGTTCTTGTCTTCAGCTGAATTTGTCATCTATTAAGATCCAATTTTTACATGATCTACTGCCAGGCCAATTGCTTGTCTGGAGCAATAGACTGAGGGCTAGGGCCTCCTAAAACTACTATGCTGAAACCCAATCCCCAGTGTGATGGTGTTTGGAGGTAGGGTCTTTGGGATGTGATTAGGCCATAAGGGTGACATCCTCATGAATGGGATTTGGGCCCTTATTGAAAAAGACTTCAGAGAGCTCCCTCATCCCTTCCACCACATGAGGATACAGTGAGAAGACAGTTCTCTATGAACCAGGAAGGTCTCACCAGACTCTGAATCTGCCAGTGCCTTGATCTTGGGCTTCCAAGAGTCCAAGACTATGAGAGATAAATGTTTGCTGTTTAAGTCACCCAGTCTACAGTATTTTTTGTTTTAGCATTTCAAAACAAGACACCTGGGTTTCTCCAAAAATAGTCTGAGACAAGAACTTGTGTGCAGAGAGTTATTATTGGAGATGATTCCAGGAATCAGGGGTAAAAACCTGGGAGCATGAAGTAGAGAGAAAGGAAAAGCCAATCAAAGGTGATTTATGGAATGGTTTCTGAGCGGGCAGCTGGGATTGCATCTTATCAGGACCATCTGAGGCTATAGAATATTCATCAGAATTGTTCACGATGAAACCATTGACAACAAGCAAATATACCCATCAACTCTCATTTCCAGTTTGTTTAGGAGTTCCTCCAGCTTCTACTGCATGTAACCTGAGCAGTCTCTCCCAGTGTGATTCCTGGGCATCTCAGGGCAGAAAGGTGAGATCTCTAAGTTAGGTGCTGCTAGCTGAAGTGTCCCGGAGTGCCTGTAGGGACATGTGCTGATCCAGTAGCTGGTATCAGAGGTGAAGCCAGCAGGATATAAGGTGATCCCAAGGGATTCCAACGTTTCAGGCCTTCCTCAACCAGCTTTTGTATAATTGACTCATGTTAATCTAATAGAGGAATTGACATGTATTCCTGTTAAATTTCATGGTATTGATTTTTTCCCAGCAATTTCACCTAGAGAATATTTTAAATATTCTGCTTCTCTCACTTACAGTTGTGCCAATCACAGCTACAGGTTTGGATGTGGAATCAGCTGGCCTGACTCAAATCCAGCTCCACCACTAAGTAGCACTAAGTAGTAACTTCCTTGGAGAAGTTACTATAAATCTATAAATTGGGCATGATTGCAGTACCTCCATCACAGAATTATTGTTCTAAAGATTAAATCAAATAGGAATGCCAGAAGAGCATGACTCTTGATTGTGGGGTTGGGAGTTTGAGCCCATGTTACATGTAGAGATTACTAAAATAAATAAATAAATAAAACTTTAAAAAAAGAAAAAAAAAACAATAGATTAGGGGTGCATGGATGGCTCACTCAGTTGAATGTCCAACTCTTGGTTTTGGCTCAGGTCATGATCTTGGGATCCTGGGATGGAGCTTCACAGTGGGGGTCCATGCTCAGTGCAGAGTCTGCTTGGGATTCTCCATCTCCCTCTCCCTCTGCCCCTCTCTCTGCTTGTGCACTCTTTAAATAAATAAATAAATAAATAAATAAATAAATTCTTTAAAAATAAAGATTAAATAAAATATTCATTATAAAACAATTATCTTGGTACATGGATCATACAAAATAAGTGCTTATTATTTTAAAATATATATCATATGTACATATATATGTACGTAAACCATACCTTCACCTAAGTCATTGATAAAAGTAGTGAATAAAAAAGATCCAAATGAAGAACCCACAGCAATTTTCTGAACCTTCTCTTTAGGTTAATATCAATCTATGGGTTCATAAAATCTCAGGTTTTGTTTGTTTCAAGTTTTTATTTAAATTCCAGTTAGTTAACACATGGTGGAATATTCATTTCAGGAGTAGAATTTAGTGATTCATCACTTATATACAACACCCAGTGCTCATCACAAGTGCTCATTCACCATGATCAAGTGGGATTTATTCCTGGACTGCAAAGGTGATTCAATATTTGCAAGTAAATCAATGTGATACACCACATTGATAAAAGAAAGGACAAGAACAATAAAATCCTCTCAATAGATGCAGAGAAGGCATTTGACAAAGTACAGCATCCATACTTGATTAAAAACCTCCACAGAGTATATTTTCCCCATTCAATAGGTTGAAGATATCATGCCACTTTCTTCTTGCCTGTCAAGTTTCTGTGGATAGATCTGCTTCTAAAATTATTTATCTTCCCATATAAATTAGGAACCTCTTGTCTTGCTGCCTGTAGGATTTTTTCTTTATCTCTGTATTTTGCAAATTTAAATACAATGTCTTGGCGTTGGCCTGCTTTTGTTGATTTTGATGGGAGTTCTCTGTGCCTCCTGGTTTGGGATGTCTGTTTCCTTCTCTAGATTAGGAAAGTTTTCAGCTATAATTTCCTCAAGTAAACCTTCTGCCCCTTTCCCCTCTCTTCTTCTGGGACTCCTACCATACAAATGCTATTACACTTTATGGAGTCACTGAGTTCCCTAAGTCTACATTCATAATCTAATATTTTACTTTTCCTCTTCTTTTCAACTTCATTATTTTCCAAAATTTTATCTTCTTTATCACTTATTCATTTCTCTGCTTCTTCATTCCTTGTGGTCATTACATCCAGTCAGCTTCAAATATCAGTTATTGCATTTTTCATTTTGGACTGACTAGTTTTTAGGTCTTTCACCTCTGCAATAAGAGACTCTCTGGTACCTTCTATGCTTTTCTGAAGCCCAGTTAGCATCCTTATAATTGTGGTTTTAAATTCTGGATTAGGCATCTTACTTATATCTGTTTTGATTTGATCCTGGCTATGAGTTTTCTTGTTCTTCCTTTGGGGATGAACTCTTCTGTCTCAGCATTTTTGTCTAGGTCTCTATCTTATACTCTGTGTTAGTGAGGCCCGTTATGTTTCCTGCTCCTGAGAGTAATGGCTTTACAAAGAAGAGGTCATATACTTTCCAGGGCCTGGTGCTTCAGAAAGTGTCTCTGGAGTATGCTGTGTGCCCTCTGCTGCTGTGTTTTGGCTGCTCTTTCCCTCAGGTCAGTCCTCTGAAGAGTTTCTCCTTGCCTGCAGTGGGGAGTGTTTAGATCTTGGCCAGAGTGTGGCAGGTTTTAAGTGAGTGTGCTCTGGTCTGCTTGTCAAAAGAGACCTGAGGCTAGTTCCACTAGAGCTGAAGCTTTACTGCACACTATGGTCAGTAGACATGCTGCATGTGGAGGGTTTGTGCTGGTTTTCTGGGAGAGGGGTCCCTTGCTCTGGCTCTCAAGCATGCTTGCCTGCGAAAAGCACCTGCAGAACACAAGGGGATGGAGCTTGAACTAAGTGGTTTAAGCCTTCACTGTGGGTGCTGTTCTGCTCACTGAAGTCCATCCATGCTGACAGGCAGGACAGAAAAATGGAGCCAGCCCTCTCCCTCATTCCCAAAGAGGGAATTTCATGCCTATGGCTGTGCAGGAAGCCCACCCAGAAGAGCAAACAGTCTCCCGTTGTGTGTCCCAGGCATCTCTCAGATCGCTGCTTTCTCCTGTCTCTGTCCAAGTTGTCTGCCTGCCCAGAAGCACAGTGTACCTGTGTTCTATTCCAGGAAGGCTGGCTGAGATTTAAAACTCCAAACTTTAGGGACCTGACATGGCAGGAACCCACACTGGTCCTCTAGGGGAGGGTCCTACCACCCTGGGGTTGGTGCCAGTTTGTCCCAGAGGGCAGTCCTACAAAGTGCAGGGGTGAGGAGTTTGGAGTGAAGTGCAGCAAAGAGCCAGTGTCCAAATTAGCTGCCCTCGGCAGGTGTCTCTGTGCCTATGCTGAGGGGCGTGGGAGAACAACAGCACCTGTCGCCACCCATTTTATGCTAGAGCTCATCTCAAGAGATGACTTCGATTGCTTTGACAAATTAAGGAATGCTAAATCTACAAAGTAATGTTACTCAAAGTGTAGTCCAAGAGTCAGCCAGTGCTGGTCCATCAGCTGTTACTGGTCCACAGTGAAATATGTACAGAGATTGAGAGTAAGTGGGTACAAATTTGCATAGCAATTTGGCATTGCCTTTACATTCAAATGTATGGTCAATGGACTCATTTCATTGATCAGCACATAGGCCACTTGTAATGAACTTGTGATTAAGTCCTATATAGTCAGAAGTAGGACCATGTAAGATGTGATATTTTAAGGTTAATTTGCCAACTATAAACCAAAAGTATGCAAAGACAGAAACCCTATCTTTCATCAAAAGTTTACTTAAATTTAACTTTACAGAATAATTGGATAACTTTATAGAATAATTTAGGATAATAATTTAGGATTATTTAAATAATTTAAATTTAAATTTAAATAATTTAGGATAACTTTATAGAATAATTTAACTTTATAGAATAATAATAACTGGTTACTGAATTTTTAAAATTTGCAAATAGAGTATCACTAATTCATTTTGAAAAAAGTTAAAAATGAATATCCTGTTTTGTCCTTGTTCCAAGGAATACATCTCTCTAAGAGTGATTTCTCTATTTTAAGTATTATGAAAACACAGAACAGTTTTGATACACATTTTTTCTATTGTCATCAATCTAACTTAGATTAGGTATGTTAACAAGCAAGAGGTAAACTCATCCATTACATTAACATTAAATATTGATATAAAAATAGTTCAGTAAAATGTGAATATAGGTGTTTAATATAGGAATGTATTTCACTAGTAATTTTGTGTTATAATGACAGAATTACAAAAATTATGAGTGTAACAGCAATTTCCTCCATTATTTACCTCTTCAGATGTTCTCAATGAACAATTTGTGTAGTTGTTAAAAACTCCATCTATAAACAATGAATACTGTTACGCTGAAAACAAATAAAAAAAAACTCAATCTATTTTCCTTATATCTGTTTTGATATTTATTGAAATTTAATTTAATGTCTATTAACCTAATATTAAGAAGGGATCATGCATTTTGTATGTCTTTGTTTTTTTAGTTTTTTACTGGTAATTTGTTTTTATTGGTTTTACAAAAGTTACCAGTCTCTTAGAAATTTTATGAAATTAGACCTTTCACAATAGTTTGAGAAGCACTCCTATGTGCTATTAACTTGATTTATCAACCCATCAAAAAAAAAAGAGATGAATAGCTCCTATGAAACTGAAGAATATAACGCTTATAAGATTTCATCATCTATTATAACAACAACTGCAATTATACCACCCAAGACATTGTACAGCTGAATTATTGCATATGAACTGACTTTGAAGATAGTTTTTAAAATAACCACAAAATTAGACTTACTATGGCAACCATTTTACAATATATATGTTAATGTTGAATCATTGTGCTGTATGATACTGTATTTCAACCATATTTCAATTATTAAAAAAAAAAGGACCACCAGTTTTGGCCTTCATAACAACTTCCGCCAATCTCACCCACATCACAGAATGTTAGAAGAAGGGATCACTGAAAACATTATCTTTCACGTGCTGATGCCTGAGACCAAAATAGGCATCCACACCCAGAGAGGCAATGGGAAGCCGGAATGGTCGGGGGCAGGGGAGCAGGAGCACATGAAGAGCACCGCTCTGGATCAGTTTCATTTTTTGTACAGTTTTTCTTGCTGACCCCATAACATGGGAAAGGCCTGGCAGTTGTAAAATTGGAATAAAGCTGTAATTCATTAGTCAGCATTTAGCAATCCTGGAGTGTATCCTGGGACCACCAAGACCTGGAGAAGAGGGAAGGAGGGAAGCATAGAAGGAAGGAAGTCAATAATAATAATAACAAAACCCAGTGCATGATTTTTATTTGCAGAAAAATAAAGGAATAAATACATTCATTTTTAAAACGTCTTCAGTAATATATAATTCACATATAAAATTTACCCATTTAAACTTACAATTTGGGTCACCTGGGTGGCTCAGTCGTTAAGCGTCTGTCTTTGGCTCAGGTCACAAGTCCCACATTGGGTTCCCCGCTCAGTGGGGAGTCTGCTTCTCCTTCTCCCACTGCCCCTGCTTGTGTTCCCTCTCTCATTGTGTCTCTCTCTGTCAAATAAATAAAAATCTTAAAAGTAAATAAATAAACTTACACTTTAATGGTTTTTATCATATTCAGAGTCGTGCAACCATCACCACAATCCAAGTCTAGAATGTTTTTATTCACTCACATTAATATAAATACTAAACATGCAGGTACATAGATACACTTAAGTGTGTATATATACAGGTATTATATACACATAAATACATAAACTCTAAATAATTATTAAATAAAAAATAAATCTTTCAACCTATGGTCACATTAAAGGTTAAAAGTGTCTAACTGAGGGGCACCTGGGTGGCTCAGTGGGTTAAAGCCTCTGCCTTCAGCTCAGGTCATGATCCCAGGGTTATGGAATCGAGCCCAGCATCAGGTTCTCTGCTCGAAGGGGAGCCTGCTTCCCCCTCTCTCTGCCCACCTCTCTGTCTACTTGTGATCTCTGTCTGTTAAACAAATAAAATCTTTTTAAAAAAAAGTGTCTAACTGAAGGAACTTAGCCTCTTGTCATTTCTTGGTTTATTGCTCTAGAGAAGAGGTGAACGAGTAGCCCAGGGAAGGATGCCCCAGTATCCCCCTTGAAGGCCAGCCTGAGTTAGCACACCGCTCTTCTCTCGCCCTGATCCCCATCCTGACGATAATTGGCATTGGGCCCTTCTGGGCAGGTTTGGGCCATAGCTGTGCTGTGCAGCCCAAGTCAGGGGTGCTGGTGGTTTTTCAATGTTGACTCTAGTCTCGTCAAAATTACCAACACATTTTTGAGGTGGCCACAAAACACCAGATAATGATTTTACTTCTCACTTATTTAGATTAGGTTCAAATTGGATGTCTACAGAGGAGATGATCCATGTGTTCCCCCCTCCTTCTTTTCCTATATTTCAGATCCTTAATTCCTTGACCTACTTCCTGCTTCCAAACATAGTTTGTCACCCTGGTCTGCCCCTCCTCAGTAGTTTTCATCCTTTACTTGGACTCTAGGAAATCTGATTGCCACTCTTGGATGGCTATCTGGGATAACTATGTTTTGATGAACTGTTATTTTAGTGGCTAGGTATTCAGCCCACTAAGTATTTCCTTAAATGCAAATAACACATTCTTTTCCAGGTGCACCACTCCAGAACTTCCCAACCACCAACCACAGCCGCATGTAGAATGTTTCACGATTAAAAAAATAAATGTGTTCCTCTGGGAAGAGGCAAGTAAAAAGAGAATGTTATTTTTTTGGAAAATTCAAATGATTTAAAAATAACTATAGGGAAAATACAGCTCCCTAATGTAAACTTGACTGTGAAAGGCAAACATCATAAAAATGTGGTCTCTGTTTCAGGTGTTCTGGAAACAAACTCGCTTTTAGGGTTCAAGGAGTTACTCTAAGCATTGACAGAATTAAGCAATGAGTCTTGTGTTTGAAGGATTATGTAGTACCTTCCTTCCTTTCTCAAGCAATCTTTTTAACTTGCAGAGGTTCCAAGGCTGTAATTTTGGTTCTGATAAACAGTCAGACAGTAGTTTTACCAATATGTGTTTAAGTAATTCAAAATTTGACAATAGACAAAAACCATATGGATTTACCTTTTCATTCTCAATAGTGAAAACAAATAGTCCAGGGTGCCTGGGTGGCTCAGTCGGTTAAGTGTCTGCCTTCTGTTCAGGTCGTGATCCCAGGGTCCTGAGATTGAGTCCCACATTGGGCTCCTTGCTCAGTGGGGAGCCTGATTCTCCCTTTGGCCCTCCCCGCTGCTCCCACCCATGCTCTTTATCTCTCTCTCTCGAGCACGCAAAAATAAAATCTTAAAAAAATAAAAATAAAACAAATGGTCTTGTGTGAAGAATTTTAGTTATACAAAATCGTAACCTAATCTGAGATTTTCAATATTTTCTGAGTATTCACCATATGCCAGCACTGGGCCAGGAACACCCCGGGCCTGCCCTCATAGGGTGGGTACATGTCCCAGAGTGGAGGCAATCAATGAGCAACGATAATAAAGCCTAAGAATCCTCTTCTGGGTGAAGAGCATGGTTCTAGTGGAGTTCAGGGCAGGAGCA
Organism: Mellivora capensis; assembly: GCA_004024625.1. NCBI lineage: Eukaryota > Metazoa > Chordata > Mammalia > Carnivora > Mustelidae > Mellivora > Mellivora capensis. Next base: position 233,900 of record PISX010000251.1, on the reverse strand, counting down.
CTCCCACAAGAAGTAACATTCACACACAGGCTTCCTAGAAGTGGCATGATTTTAGCCTCATTTAAGGCCTGGACCAGCAGACACTATATCGAACACAAGCCTACTCTTCTGTTCCACTCAAATTAGAAGCAGTTTCCCAAACCCAGGAAATCACCAAAGTAGAAAAGCTTGCATCAGTGCATTTAAAAGGAGTTTTTCAACAATAAAGGATAGCAAACAGGAGCAGGCTGGCCATCTTTTTCATTTTTCTTTTTTCTCTGGGATGCTGGTATTTGTTTCTGCTCTGTTAGCAAAAGTACAATAGAAAAGTACCTTAGAAAAAGTACAATATCTACAACTTCTCTATGATTAAAACGCATTGCCTTCTGTGAATGATGAATTCAGACAAGCATCTCTGTCTTTATTTTCCATCGTGTTTGGTCATAAATCCTGCAAGCTAGAAGTGGTAATGTTCTTTGGCTTCATGTAATTGTGCTGGCTGGGGCTCTGGATGCTCATGTCTCCATTTTTATTGTGTTGGGAAGTCAGACAACTCTTCCAAGTTGCTGATGGAGATGTTGGCAGTGGCCCAGCTCTCTAGGGTGATGATATTTGGATTGCTTTCTCTAAGGATTGCTTTCCTCTGGCCAGCTATTTCTCTCATGGTTCTGTGTCCGTCCTTTGGAAGACCATGCAGAAAGGAAAACTATTTCCCTGCTTTACAACTTAATGGAGGGTGGGGGAGGGATGGGCATGTTGAGCTGGAAAGCTTGAAAGAAAATAAGTGAGTCACCTTAAATGCATACACATTAATTCAAACACCCCTCCCTCCCTCCTCCCTTCCTCCATTTCACATACATTTATTAAATACCTTATGTGCTCTGCAGGATTGCTGGGCGTCACTGAAGTCCTAAGAGAGTTTTGTGGTCTGGCATGGAAAAGACAACTCTACTAGGAAATTTGGGAAGAGTGTCAGCTTTTGCGGAGTGTGTGTGTGTGTGTGTGTGTGTGTGTGTGTGTGTATGTTGGGCTTACATTAGTTGCTGTAACAATAGACTTTAAAACATGGCTTAACACAATAGAGGTTTGTTTCTTACTCAGATAATAATCCAAAACAGATGTTCCTTATCTATGGGATAAAAGACTCAAGTTTCTGTCTCGGTCTTCAGAATCATTTTTGGCCCTCAGAGAGTGAAGAAGACATCCACTTCTTAGAAACTCACCTTCTACTCATCTTCCGTTGGTGAAAACTTGTCCCACGACCCAAAACTTGTCCCATGACCCGGGAAGCAAAAAGAGGAGTGTACAGTTAGCCATGGGAAGATTATGAATGAATTCTCCTTTTTTGAACAATTAATCTTCCATGATAATAGAACACTTAGTAGGAAAAGTCTGGTGGGCATCATTTCTAGCATAAACTAGAAGGACAAGGAGATCTGAGGATTTAGAAGTTGGAATACAAACGTTTCTCAAGAAAACGTGATAACGTTTCTGCCACTTCCCATGGAAGAAGGGGAAGTTTTCATTTTCAAAGCTGCCATCCCAGTGTGATTTAGCTCATTTCCCTTTTTTTCCTTTTTTTCTTGAAGGGATCATAAAAATTGAGTCTAAAACGAATGCAATTCTTCAGAAAGTAGACTTGGTTGCCCTTTGAGATACCTAATTTCCCCAGCTCCTGTTAATGGCTGCCATCTTGCAGTCAGGGAAATGAGCCACTACCTTTGGAAGTCAGGTTTGTTAGCTTTTTTGCCTGAATCCCCTCCATTTTTCTCACAGCCTCAGTGAGCACAGTTTCTTTTCCTCCTAATGTGGTGGGGGATAAAATGAAAGGAAATTTTCCTTAATTCAATAGTGAAACTTGCCAGTTGTGAAGCACTTTGAAATACAAACTAATTAATAAACACAACTCCCTTCTAGAGCAGGAAAGATTGCTGTTCTCATTTTTCACAGCTGAGAAAGCTGCAGTTAACACAGTTGGCCCCGGGCTGTGTACCTTGTCTGCGGAAGAACGTGGCGCCACCAGCCTCATGTTCTCTAAGGATGGCATGCAGCCTCTCTAGAGAAGAATCAGTTTTTCTACGGGTTATAGCTAACCGTGACTTCCTCGCTGGCCCCACACTGCCCCTGGCACTGGCTATGCAGTTACTAATGTTCTTGTCACAAACTGTGAGTGACCCATTAAAGAGAATAAAAAAAAATTGACCGACTGGATGGCTCGCTATCTCACAGACACTTTTAGAGATGGAGAACTCTCTTGCCACATCAGCACTGTTGCTAAACTGAGAATCAGAAAGGTGAGAAGTATCTGTTTCGACCTCCATGGTACTGAGGCCTTGGGGCCAAAATTATTACCACCATTGCATAGGTACAAAAATTGAGACCCAGAGATCATGGACTTCCCAGTGGTGACTCATTGGCAAAGCTTCCATCCTGACATCCATCTTCTGTCTTGGTCCACCAAATGTTATATGCCTCATACAGACAGCCTCGCAACTATTTCAGTAAGAAAACAGTTGTCACGAGCCATGTTCCATGTGAAGGTCTGCCTTGAGCATGTTTTCAGTAATGGAATAATTGGCTCCGGGTTGTGTCACAGATGCACACTCGCAAACTGGCCCCCCGGGGCAGAGGAATCTATAACCAACCCATGAGGCCCAAAATGCTTTGGCCACACCCACAATTAAAACATTTCTATAGCTGGAGACACAGGGTCTGTCGTTATAAACTATTGGCTGTCAAATATAAGGGAATACCTAGGACAGAACATAGATCTTTGTAGAATCTCTGTGTCTCCTTGAAGAAGTGTATGCTACCTATATATGTGAGAGGATTAATAGTCAGGAAACCACGACAGGAAACTTTGGGTTCAGTTTTATTGGTGAGCACAGTGAGATCCAATGTCATGAAATTGCACTGTGCAATAAGAGACCACTAGCTCTCATGTGGGGCTACTATGAATTGAAAAGTGCTCTGAGTGGAAAATACATACTGGATTTTGAAATCTTCATGTGAAGACAAGATTGCAAAGTATCTCGTGTTTATATATTTTTTAAAGATTTATTTATTTATTTGTTTGACAGACAGAGAATACAAGTAGGCAAGAGAGGCAGACAGGGAGAGAGAGGAGGAAGCAAGCTCTCCGTGGAGCAGAGAGCCTGATGTGGGGCTCGATCCCAGGACCCTGGGATCATGACCTGAGCTGAAAGCAGAGGCTTTAATCCACTGAGCCACCCAGGTGCCCCTCTCATGTTTATATTAATTATATGTTGAAATGATACCATTTCTGTATATATTGGGTTAAACATGACATAGTATTAAAATTAATTTCACCTGTTCCTTTTTACTTTGTAATATGATTACTGGAAAATTTTAAATTCCATATGTAGATCACCACTTTCTACTGGAAAGTGATTTTATAGAACTCTAGTTTGTTGGTTTTTTTTTTTAAGATTTTTAAAATTTATTTGACACAGAGAGACACAGCAGGAGAGGGAACACAAGCAGGGGGAGTGGGAGAGGGGAGAACAGGCTTCCCACAAGTAATGAGCCTGATGAGGGGCTCGATCCCAGCACCCTGGCATCACAACCTGAGCCGAAGGCAGACAACTTAATGACCGAGTCCCCAAACTCTAGCCTTTTAAGAATCTTCTAACAATGGGCATGCCTGAGTGGCTCAGTCAGTTAAGCGTCTGCCTTTGGCTCAGGTCATTATCTTGGAGTCCTGGGATCAAGCACAACATCAGGCTCCCCACTCAGCGGGGAGTCTGCTTCTCCCTCTGCCGCTCCCCCTACTTGTGCTCTCTCTTTTCTCTCCCAAACAAATAAATAAAATCTTTAAAAAAAAAAAAAGAAGCTTCTAACTATGAAAGCTTATTCAACCCCTGCATCCTTCAGACCACTAGAAGCTTCTGCTGTTAGCAACAGCTTCCTTTAAAATCAACAGGAAGACATCAGTGTTCAAGCAAAAGAAATGTTTCCTGACTTCTGAATTTGTCTTCCTTATTTTATTTTCTAATATTAGAAAAGATCTGAAAGAAAATGCTTTTCATAGCTTTCTCCCTTGGCTAACTCTTCCATGCCCTTCAAGACACTCCATGTCCCGGACTCTGGGGAGCCATCCCTCTCCACTGAAGTGGCCTGAAGCTGAGCTGGGGGATTCTGCTCTGTGTTACCACAGTCAGGCTGTCACCACTTGCTTGTCTCTTTACCCCATTTTCTATCAATTCCTTATGGTCAGAGAGTGTCCTTCATTTTTGAATTTCCAGTATCGAGCACAGTGCCAGGAAACATTAAGCAATGTTTGTTAATTCCTTAATTGAAGAATGAATGAGCAAAAATCATTCTTTAGTTGGAATTGTTATTTCAGAATTATTAATAATAGGAGCTGACATTTGACTCTTCACAAAAGCTTCATTAGTTAATCTTCACAGAAGTATTTGGGGGAAAAAGTCCTTCCTCATTAGAAGCGTTACATTTTAGTAACCACAGTTCTTCACAATGACTCCCCCAGCCAGTCAGGAATACCCTGAAAATTATATTGACAAATATGGATTGCTGTGTGAAAATGATAAAGTAACAATTTATTCGCATTTGTAGGTCATAGACTAACTAAGATGATGACAGGGAGGATATTAGCAATACATGAGGTGTTTCTTGTGGGTGGAGAAGGTACTTATGCAAAAAGTCATCTGTTGTGTTTGGGGTGCCATATAATGTAAACCTTAATCGGGGGAGGTGCCTGGGTGGCTCGGTTGTTTAAGCATCCGACTCTTGACTTTGGCTCAGGTCATAATCTCAGGGTCATGAGATCAAGTCCTGCATGGGGTGGAGCCTGCTGGAGGGTCCCTCTCTCCCTCCACCCTAACCCTCACCACCACTCACATGTGCTTGCTCTCTCTCTAAAAAAAAAAAAAAAAAAAAAAAAAAAAAGTTAATGGGAGTGCTCTAATATTTACTCTGGCACAAAAAGCATAAACCGGACTATTCAGGACAAATCAGGATATATGTTCACCCTAGTTATAGTAAAAAAGAACCATTTGTCAAGCTAAGTGGTCTACGATACAGAAAAGATGGGTGGGCTATCCCCAGGTTGATGGGATGGAAGGGACCCTCATTGTGAGTGGAGGACCTGAGAGAAGACCGGCAGTGCAAGATCCCAACTATGTCTCCCGATGACCCAACTATGCCTTACTGAGGGATGCAATTTTTCAGCTGGTCCCTGCTGATGGAGCAGCTTCACACATTCTGGGGGCAGAGGTCCCATCACCTGCTCACCAGCTCACAAATGCAGAATGCTGCTTGGAAGGACCCATCCTGTCCGCTGTGGGGAGATGGCTTCCTTGGCCAATGCTGACTGAGCTAACACCTTCCTCTTGTCTTCTGGGCTCCTCATCAGAGTGGTGGGAAGGGGGAGAGGCTACAGCGCAGCAGCCCATTGATGTGCCATGCCTCTGTCATTGTTTCCAGTGTGTTCCTACTAGCCTTGGAGAAAAACGAAAAACTACATTATCTTGATAAGAGCTTTCAATTAAAACCATCGCATACACTATTACCTGTTTGAGAGATGAAGAAACTGAGTCGTAGAGATATGAAGACAGCTGCCGGTGGGGAGAACCAGTGGGGAGATTTCTGAATCCCAGTCTGGAGCACTTCCTACTGCAACTCACAGCTTCCTGGAAACCCCTGGAAGACTGCCCTGCCTTCATTTAACTTGCAAATAAGTTTGAAATTTTCAAGAGACAAAAGCCTGACATTGGCTCTTTGTTCCCTGCAGGTGTGGTTACCTCCGGGCCATTTTTTGAGGCTGGTTCTCTTTGAGTAAATGGGGCTCTGTGCACCTGACCTCCACAGCGAGTCTCACAGATGCCTGTGCTGCTGGAGAGCTCCTTGGATGCCGACCAGCATTATTTACGTTTTCGTTCAAAATCTCCTTTAGGGTGACTTCTGTGCACCTGAAGGGCCCGTTCAAGACGACCAACAAATGGCTGAAGACAGATTTTTCAGCCAGAGGAAAGAATTATTACCTTACCATCAGTCTAATGAAAACAGAGGTGAAACACCAACCCGCCCCGGATAAACAGCTCGCGGAGCCATCCATCACGCTCAGCCGCACTGAGTAGAACAGCCTAACTGATGCCATCTGCCTTTCCTGCTTCACAGCATCGGGAGCTGGGACCTTTTCCCACAAGTCTCTGTTGAATAAAGACCTGGACAGGAATCCTATAGGCCATTCCCTCTCCCGATCTAAATGTTCTCTTCCCAATAGCCGCAGACAGCAGGAGCTTCGAAGGGCCCCACTTCTCACTTGCGTGCTCCAAGCTGATGTTGCCTTCCAGCACCTGCTTTCTCCTCCTGGCTCCTCTCAACACCTCCAGTCACAACTTGCTTTCTCAGGCCCACCAGCCAATCATCAGCATAACCAATCATGCAATATAAGTGCCTGCCCACTATCTAGAGGGCCCTCTGGGTATAGAGATGCAAGGTCCTGGCTTCTAGGGGCTCAGAGTCAAGGCAGGGGAGGAGATAGAAATCTTGCATATGTACATTCTTTTACTTTTTGCATACATCATCGAACCTTCAAGAAGAGGAAGCTCAGACTTCATCACCCAGAGTCATAGATCGAAGAAACCTACAGCTCTGAATATTTTTTGAGTATGTTATTAGATTTCGGTCTACCAAACCCAGCTCAATGATTTCCCTCCACTATATGAGACATGTTTGATTCTGTTTTCAGATTACCCCTTTTCTTCTAGAAATCTAAAAATCCAATCATTTGTAGCATCTACCAAGTCAGCCCTGATGGGATGCCCTCCACCCAACCGTTACTCCTTATCATCTCCCCCACCCCACGAAGTATTGCTTTGATAGTCTTACGGAATCCTCAAAACTTCTAACATGCATCCTGAAATTGGGGGGCAGCTCCTGGGTGTGGCTCCTCTTAAACCTACAGCCTGAGGCAAGGACAAAGAATATGGCTCCTGGCTCCAGACACAGCTCAATTTTGTTGAGGATTCTCATTCCGTGGAGTCTTGAGCCTTCACTGTGCCCAAAGAATCTGGGTCTCCCAGTGGAGCAATTCTGGCAGGAAAACCATCATTCCTGCTGGTTACCACACAGTAAGCTGATGGAACCAGGTGGGTGTGAGTCTTTTCTGACAGCCAAACAGAAAGAACCCAGTGAAAACGGGATCTGCATTGTAATCAGTAACAGTCACTCATTACTTTCTTACCCAGGGCAGCACAGCAGAGGACTTCTGGGAGGCAACAGAATATATAATCCATCCTTAATATGTGGTTCCTCATTTCTTCTCTTGCACACGGCTTGCATCCAAAAATTCGTTTTGCTAGCATTCCGATGTTTGTGTGCTAAATGCCACCGAGTCAAACTTCAGTGTCAGTTTTTCACTTTCTGAGTCTGTTTATTAGAAGCATAATGCATGTTTATAAAGAAAAATTTCAACAGATATTTAAATGTACTATAAATAAATTAAAAATCATCAACTTGTTTAAATACAGCAGTATATTTTGGGCTGGTGGGGCCAAGGAAGGCCGGAAAGCCAATTTTCTACCTAACTCAGCATCACTCACAAATATTTGGTCTTGTAAGAGAGATGTGACAAGCTAATGAACCAAATCCTTACCTATGCCCTTACCTTTCTGAAGAAAAAATCCTTACGACCTTCACTGGTTGGATAATCACAGACCCACAGCCAGGAAGTAAAATTCTTAAAGCAGGGACCGTATTTATAAATGTCTTTGGGTTCTGCAAGATGTGAGACCCTTGAGAGTGACCACTCTGAACGCCCGGCTCTATCTCTGCCATGGTGAATAAAAGAAGCAATGGACACTTTGTTAGCAATGGTCTTGTGAGGAACATATAAGTTTGAAGACCTCTAGCATGTTGTAAAATCATGTCTGTTGATCTCTGATATAAGGAATCATAATAGAAACAGAATTTAATATGAAGTATATCAGTGGACTGAGGATGATTCACAGAACACATGCACTGAGCGTATGTGAGCTCGTTTAATACTTGCAGCAATTCCATGATGTGCTAATGACTTCAACAGACAAACAAAGAAAATGGACTAAGGCAATACATCTAGGGGTGCCTGGGTGGCTCAGCTCAAGCCTCTGCCTTGGGCTCAGGTCATGATCTCAGGGTCCTGGGATCGAGGCCCACATCGGGCTCTCTCCTCAGCAGGGAGCCTGCTTCCCCTGCCCCCCGCCTGCCTCTCTGCCTACTTGTGATCTCTGTCAAATAAATAAATAAAATCTTTATAACTATATCTAGTCAGCGGACCCAGGTCTTTCAGAGACGGTCATACTCTCTAGTTAACTCACAAGAAACTGATGAGTAAGTGAAAAGATGTTGACTATCTGTAGTGGAGGATATCCCTTTCCAGGGTACAGAAATACCCTTTCTCCTCTCCTTGGCAACTCCTTCCTGGTTTCACACAATCTGAGAAGCTATCATTATTTAGAAATCTGCACAGGGAGAGTGAAGAGTATCAGAAGGTGCTCCATGCAGACCATGGTAAGGACAGATGACACATCAAGTCCCATGCACACACACATGTGCACACACACACGTGCATGCACACACCCACAATCTCTGATGACTGGAGTGACTCCCCTCCTTGTGTCTGGTGCATCCCATCCGAGGGCACCCTCTTTAGCTTGGGCCGTGCTGAATTCCCAGAGCAGGTAGGTTTTGCAAAGGAATTTCTTAGTATGCTGGTGAGTATGACTTAAAAAACAAAAGGTGGGGGTGGTGATGAAGTTTCTTGGTTTTAAAAATAAATGTTTGAGAGAAATGTAGATGTGAAACAAAGGGAAGAACACTGTGACCATCTATCAAAGGTTGTGTCAAATTGACTTCAGAAGTTTCTTGAGGACTTGGGCTCCTTGGGACACTGGGCTATCCTCCTTTTTCCTCTGGATACCCTTCCGAAAAGGTAATGAAACTTTGTGTCTCCTTCAATTATATGCATTTATTTACATAGCTGAATACTCGGCAGCAGCCACTTGCCCTCTTCCCACGTCTCCTGGAGCCATCTCACCATTACCCCTCAAGCACACCTACAATTCACTGATTTCCACTGCCCCTCCACTCACACTTAGTAGACGCACACATTTTTAAGCAGTAAGTTCATTGTACTGGACCCGTGTCTAACCATATTAACATCACACCCACTGTGGCTGTTCCATAAAATGCCAAATGATAAGAAGAGCTGGGATTTGGGACTTTTCCTTCTGTGGCTGTGAAACCTGGAAGTAATCCAGCTGTCAAGTCAAAGACAAACTTCACCTGTGCTCTTTCAGATCCATCACGCCAGCGAATCGGGAAGATAAGGTTACACCCGGTGAGGTGCTGAAACATGGGAAATCGACCCAACCCAAGGGCCACGTTAATTAAAGCAGAGCTCGGCCGAGCGGGGCTTATCAGCAAGGGACCTGAGACTCCCCCAAATATGTGCAGGTCAAGATCAAACCCAGTCAGCCCTCACCCGTGGCCGAGAGGCACCAGAAGCCCCGTGTGAAGCACAACTTGAACTTGGCTGGTGCGAGCCCAGATGCCTGCAACGGACTTTGATCATGTAGCGGGAAGCGCCACAGGATTTCGGGCCAAACCGAAGCTCAGCTCCTCTCATGAGCAACGACCAAAGATGGAGATCAGAGAAAAGTAAGAAAGGGCCGAAACTTCAATCACATGCCAAGGACATCCCATTATGTCGAGAAGCTGTCAACGCCTCCCAAACTGTGCCTGAGCCTTGGGTCAGAACAGAAGCATGCAGATCTCCCTCACAGATATTTTGTCTTTTCCCATTTCATGTGGCCTTGTTAGGAAGTTCTTGAGGACCCACAAACAGCTTTTCCTACAGTACTCTTTCTTCCTCTTGGGCACTGATACTCTCCCTGCCACATCCCGTGCCAAGACAGCCAGAGAACGGCGATGAGGTCTAGATTCTGGACAAACATGAAGATGTGTCGTTCTCCGTTGTGACGGAGCTGAAACCGAGCTCTGTGGTGGGAAGGCTGTTCTCATGGCGAGAGTTGGCCGGCCGGCTTTGAAAGAGACGGGGTGTACATTCAGCCCTGATTTCTGTGTGCCTGCGTCCACACGGCAGGCAGCCAAGTGTTGAGAGAAGGAAGGCGGGTGTGCCATGTGCTGGCAGAGCGCGGGCGGCCACCAGAGCCCCTCGGGCATGCTGAGTGACGAGCCGCACCGCCGGGACCCCTGGGACACCCCCCCCCCCACACACACACACAGCTTAGGAGCTCTGGAGTCTGTAGCTGCTGAGAGATATTTCCAAAAAGCAATTTCTTCCTCTTGCATTTCCTTCCTGGCATGTCTGAAACTCCTTCCCTGGGCTCAGAGTCACTCTGTTTCATTCACTCTGGTGCCGAGTGTCACCTGATAAAATACTTACTTTAATTGCTAATTATACTGGTGGGAGGCGAAGAACAAGGCCCCCGAAGAACTGAGTCCAAACAGTAACGACGCGGCCACTCTTGTCTGTATCATTACCATGCGTGCTGCCTTCCCCAAGGAGGGTCCGTTCTATAACACAACTCTTTGGTAACTGGAGTCACCTACTTTCCTGTTCTTGCAGCTCCAGGCATAAATCTCCAGCAGAAACATGAGGTGGGGTCCTGTGCTCCTTGTGTCCCATACGGTCCTCCTGCATGTTGCTCCAGACCCGCGAGGGGCGTGCTCACCTCAGTATCGCTTCCCACAACCAGCTTATGATAGCTGAGCTTTGTTCCATGTTGAATTATTAGCACTGTTTTAAGTAATTAAAATTGTCATTTAAAAGAGTCTTTAAAGCGGGGACGCCTGGGTGGCTCAGTTGGTTAAATGTCTGCCTTCGGCTCAGGTCATGATCCCAGGGTCCTGGGATGGAGCCTGGCATCAGGGTCCCTGCTGGGAGGGAAACCTGCTTCTCTCTCTGCCTGCCATTCCCCCTGTTTGTGCTCTCTCCCTCTTTCTCTGACAAATAAATAAATAAAATATTTTTAAAAATAAGTAAATAAAACAAAATAAAAAAGTCTTTAAAGCAGAAGAGGACACAGGCTAGTGTCTCTGGGTCTCCGGGTCCCAAGTGCTTATATTATTAAGTAATAACAAGAACAAACAACAGTCCTACACCCATTTATTGATGTGCATGATTAATGTCCTCCCCTCTCCATCCTCATCCTCATGCTCTGACCTCGTGTTCTACTTTTCCTCGCTCTCTGCACTCTAGCCCGCTGCCCTCTGTCTTGACCCACGAGTCTTGGCCTTTGCACCCACTTCTTCAGTCTGCCCGTTCTTTCCCGGTAGGTGTACATCTCACCCCCTCACCTCTTCCAGGTCTTCAAATGTCACTGCCAGAAGAAGGGACCCCTTCCCTGCCACTCTATCTAAACCTGCACCACTTTCTGTCTTCCCTTCCTGCCTTGTTTTTCTCCTAAGCATTTACGCTAGCCTATAAATATATACATTCTCTATATTTTATTTGTAGCTAGCTTTAGTGTGTGTTTCTTCAACTGGAATAGAAAAACAGAGAGCCCAGGGTTTTCGCTTGTTTTCCCCATTGTGTTAGGGCCTGGCACATGGTGTCTAATAGGGAGTCCTGAATGCAAGGATACATGGTTTGGGGCCAGACTCTGTGCTGGCCACTCATGATCAACCAAACAGGCTTTCTCACTGCAAGGAATTTATAGTCTTCTGGGAAAGACAGATATTAAGAAATCAAGACAAAATATGCTTCCTGCAGGGTGCTAGCTGTGAGAGCAGATGGCAGGGGAGACTTAACTGGGTCTCCCTGCGGAAGGGACATTCAAGCTGAGACCTGAGCATATGGGAAACCAGAGACAAGAGAGAATATGGTGGGTTCCAGGTGCTTAATAATGGGTTGTGGGAAGCAAGAAGGGGCCATAGGTTCAATGAAGCTCAAGAAGGGGAGGGTTGGGTTGTGAAGGCCTCACCAGGAGTCTAGAGGAGACTGAGCAATGGGGAGCTGTTTTTTAAGTTTTAAGGGTTTTAAGTAGGGAAATGACATGATCCAGAATAACATTTTAACTGAGTTTGAGAGAGGCAAGACACAAAGGTAAAATGAAGTAGACCTCAGTACGGCAGATTGTCAAATCTGTCCCTAAGATAACTGGCTAGCTCCAGAAAGATAAGACTGGTAAACACAGAGGCACGATTTCTCGGAATCCTTACAGTTCTAGAACATATTGAAGTCATTTCTGCCTCAGCACTTTCATCCACCATGTTCCCCTTGTTGGAAATGTTCTTTTCATCTACCCAAAACTGCCCACCTTCCCAAAAACAGTTGCAGACCCACCTCTTCTGGAGAATCCTTTCCTAGTTCCTTTTGTCCTCCTTGGTATTTCTTTCCCTTGATCTCCTAAACCACTGAGGTATGCACAACACAATTTAGCTCTTAATGCTCTACCTTCTCAAATAATGAGGTCCTTCATTACCCCACGTGGAATGTCCTCTCCTTACAAACAAGGACCCCACATCCTACCCACCTTGTCCATACCTACCTACAAAAGGATGAGAACAAACGAGTCCTCCAAAATGTATTAGCTAACGTAGCACCAGATTATTGAAGAGATACTGATTTGTAATCTTAGAACGATTATTTATGGAGTCATACTTTAGATATGAGGACACCGAGGCACATATATGTAGGTCAGCAAGGAAAACCAGAGGGAAAAACTAAGCTTTAGAGGCATCATTTGACTATAATTTAGTTGAGTGTAATCAAGAAAAATAAAATTGGAAAGCCCCCCTAAGATGACTGGGCACCTGTAAAGAGCAAAGGCCAACTATCCAAAATTTAAAAGTATATCTCAAATCCAACTCAGGCAATTGTGGCAAGAATATCCAGGAAGACCTAAAACCCAAAATTCAGTGAAGTCTGGCCAACTACATAATTACCACAAAACCAGTTCAGTTTTGATATCCAAGGTGATGGAGTGACACGTGTAGTAACAGCTCTGTTTCTGGAGTAAGATGTCATAGCATCTCTTTCTGTTGTTATATTGAGACCATGAACAGATTTCATTAATGATTACTTCATTCATGTATTCTTCTGGTGTCTTCTCATTGGCTCTCAAGGCCCACTGAATGGATCAATATAAAATTGTGTCATATCTCTTGACTCTAGTTGAAAAATCCCAGTATTTTGCAGTAAACGATCTTTTCGTGAAGATTCAATGATGCTTAACTTAACCCTCCTTGAGACTGACAATGAATGGGCTTCACACTGCTGATTGAGATCAAACAGTTTGCCAGACTGTTAAAATATTGCTCAGATGTAAAAGTTACATCTTACGTCCTCTGTTACCTCAACTATGCAGCAATTATCGCCCATTCATTTGGGGTATCAGTTACAACACAATGGAAGAGCCAATCACACCCCCTTCTTATAGGTGTGTCAGCATGTCTAGTCCAGGTCCTACACTCCAGAATGCATGAGGTGGCCATAAAACTAACCAAGGAATGGATCCTGGCATACAAAAGCCACTTCCCACAAGAATTTTTGTAAAATACAAATTAGAAAAAAGCTCTGTCATTCTTGCATTTCCCATGTGCACCAAACACTTCTGCCTTATTTTTTTTCCTTCCTCCAAGTAAATGGTGTACCTCAAGGTCTTTGGGTCAGTTTTTAACCTGACTTGTCTAGTAAAAAGTGATCATTTGGAGTAAAAAGAATTAAGTTCTTTTGTGTTACAAAAAAATATATATATATTTTCCTGCAGTTATGATGGGAAGAGGGAAGGTTGGCTAGCCCTGAAATCCCAAGTTTGAATTCGGAGCTCTATTTCTGAGTGTAAACCAGATGCCAGTATCATAACCGTGCATTTAGTTGCTCTTTTTCCTTGAACAATCTCTAAAACTTCAGTTGATGAAAACTGAGATCAAAGATTCAATCTGGTTTTTTTTCTTGCAACTCCAGGAACATATTTGCTGACTGCAAATTGTGTGCCAGATACTTTACAAATTCATTTATAAATTAAACTTAATTTACAAATATTAGGTCATTTAATACGATAATACTGCACAGAGGTATCACTGGCTTCTTTTTTAAGTGAGGAAACCAAAGCTCAGACCAGTGAAGCAACTCGCCAGAGGACACACAGTGCAGCTGGAACAAAACCCAGGCCCACGGGCAGAGGTGAAATCTTTGGGGATTTTCTGCCATCACAGCAGAGGCAGGTCATGCTTAAAAAGTACTGAAACTTTGATGGAACAAGCCATTTATAGCTAAATATATACTCGAAAGTGCTTAATTCTGCTAGCATAGGTAAGTGTCTGAATTGGGACTCTGCAGGGCTGGGCCTAAGGAACATTTGGATACAGGCAGCCCCTCCACTTTAGCTTGCCCATTTTTGCCCACATGGTGGAAATCTGGCAATGTCTCTCATGGTCTTAAATTCATTCAGAAGTTTACTATGAGAGTTAATGTATCATGAGGGCTGGCAGGGAGCACAGACTCAAAGCTCGAAATGCTCCCGCTCTCCAAGAGGACTCTTATCCTGGGCTCTGGCCAAAACTGGGCTGAGTGAGCACGGCAGGTTAGCCTTGAGTAAGTTTTCATGTTCATGTGAGCTGAACGCATCCTCAGACAGCTGCTAACTGTAAAGTCATTTTGTCCAGATCCACTCCCAATATTCAGTAGTCAAAACCTGATTCACCAGTTTTTCACATTTTCCAACAATAATTTTCCCTCTCACGGTTTGTAATTTTAATCGGAGGAGAAAGGAAGGGGGTGGAGCGGGGGAAGGGAGACAGCAGGAGGGGCAGAAGAGGAAAAGATGTGATTGTTAAGAACATTTTTAAAACAAAAATTTTGACCAAAAAAAAGGGGGGGATCCCGCATACACAAGATCTGTTACCTCTTTCACCTTTTTTATAGTTTTTCTATTTTTATCAGAAGCCCAACAGGCAAAGGCCAAGTCAGCTTCAGTATTTGGCACAGAGCCCATGGCAATATTGATGACATGATCTCAATCATGATTATACGTTACCCTCTAATCATTACGTGAATACTATTTTAAAAGCTTTAATAAGTTGCTTGAGCGTTTAAGATGGTTTAGAATTCTAAATTCATATTCACGCCAAATAGGTAGGACATATTTTTCATAATTGTTCTTGTCCCTTGGGTCAGTAATACAGTTTATAATCATCATAAAATTTCATTCTTAATTCCTCTTAATTTATCAGAAGGAAAATATGGATGGTTATTACCCAATTAAAATACTCCTGGTGCTTTTAAGGTAGATATTGTGGGGGTTTTGGAGTTTTACGGAAGACAATTAAAAAAAGAAAGAGCAGCTGTGTGACTTCAAAGTGTTTTTAAGTGCTCCGAGTTTGCAGAGATATTCAGCTGCTCTGTATCCTATTTCCACCTCTCTTGTCCTCAATATCATCTGTGATGTAATCAAGAAATAATTGGAACATTTTACTCATGTGAAAGGTGCAGGAGTGTGTGACTACAGACAGAATTTTCATTTGGTAGCTATAGAATCCATTCAGATGCATACACACCCTACAAATGGCTTGGCTTATAGTTGCCAAGAGCAAGGACCAGGGAGAAGATCACCAAAAACCTGAGACAAGTGCATGAACTGAGTCTACCTCCTCAGCTGGGCGGGGCACCACCTGCTTCAGGTGGTGAGAGACACAAGAGGTGTACCCTTCCGATGGATGCTTTGTGAAGGTGATGTTTTTTTCTAAACGATTCTTGTGGCACTAGCTGGAAAGCAACCCAGTAGGGCAGACTCAATTACAATGGCTACAGTTTCTTCCCCAGAAATCAAATGCATCGGGGTGATTAATACCCACCAAAAGAAAATGTCTAGACATCAAGACTGCATTTCAACTCATTATCAAAAAATGAGATACAGATTTAGCCTCATACTCCTTCCTTTAGGCAGCTCAGTTTCTGTCCCCTTTCTTCTCTTTGATCGTGATCTTAAGCCGGAACTGTGTCAGAATCTATCTTTATTTTCTCCCTCTTATTTACCAGAATGTCTCAATGTCATGCATATGTGAGTCCAGTTCTTTGAAAAGAAAGCCCCCCCAATTCATAAACTTCTGACAGTTTACTTAATATTAAGAGGAAAACACTCTTGGTCAGGGTTACTGTGATGATCCCTGATTTGTGTCCGGGCTTTCAAACAATTACTGAACCGCTCCAAGAGAAAAGAAGTTGAGTCTTCGTAGTGATAAGCTGGTGGCTATGGCTAACTACCAGATTAGCTGGTGCACGTGTTAAGGGTAAATGATCACTTAAATATCTGCAAATAGCTTTTCACTTGTAGGGTGTGCTATAGTTTATAAAGAGGTTTGGCTCACATTGCATCATTTGGTAAAAATAAGCATACTGCCAGTTCCTCGAACCAACTCCTAGCCATCTCCTAATATGTTGTTCAACATGAATGACATTTACTTATTTAATACGCACATTTTCACTGAAAATATTTAACTGTAGGATCCATATAATCAAAAGCAATGAAAGGAGATGCATTCTTAAGTTAAAAAGAATCCATTCTTAAAAGCACTGATTTTCGGGGCGCCTGGGTGGCTCAGTGGGTTAAAGCCTCTGCCTTCGGCTCAGGTCATGATGTCAGGGTCCTGGGATCGAGTTCCGCATCGGGCTCTCTGCTCGGCAAGGAGCCTGCTTCCTCCTCTCTCTCTGCCTGCCTCTCTGCCTACTTGTGATCTCTCTGTCAAATAAATAAAAAAATAAATCTTTAAAAAAAAAAAAAAAGCACTGATTTTCAGTGCGGGCCATTACTTAAATGGGTGTCACCCACTATGGCACATTTGGCTGCGGCTCTTGTCTTTTGCTCTAGCATGAGACTCTAATGCCTGAGCACTAGTTATTCCAGTTCTCCAAAGCTAAGAATTTTGATATATGGCTCCTCATTATGAAAGCTTACCTCTTTATAGCTTTGCCCAGGTGAATGGATGGCTCGGGGCTTTTCTGGGAGCCTCTGACCCCGAGAAATGAAGCCTGGAATATGGGATCCGCAGGCACGGACTTGTAAAGGAGACAGCTGCACCTGCAGAGACACAGCCGTCAGGGGTTGGGGAAATTGGCCAGGGAACACGGAGTGACTGTCTTTCAAAGTAGGAACAGAGCCTTTACTTTTGAGGAGGCTGTCCAAACAGGTGACAAAGCAACTCCACTTCAAAGACAGGAAATCCCTTCAAACGTTAAATTGTAAGGACACAAAATGACCTACATTCAGGAAAACGGGGAGTCAGCAATTCAGGGTCATGTTTGTTCCCGTTTAATGATGCGTGTTTGGTGGGTATTAACTGGTCCTGAGGACCCCCGCACTAAGTGGACAGCAGCCTTTCCGCCAGAAACCCACACTTTCAACATCTTATTTTTAAAAAGGCGCTTGAGTTCACATCGGATTAAAGTTATTAGGTAAAGACTCTCTCTGGGCTAGTTTTCGCCCTTAAAATCGGTCTGGTTTAAAATGACAATGGCTCAGCATGTTTAAGAAACTATGAAAAGGTTTTAACGTTGTCTCCCTTAACTTGAAAACCAAGGGAAGGCATTGGCCTATGGTGCAGCCTTGGAAAATGAGCTGATGATTGCTTCAGATCTGAAGGACAGCCTGCAGGCTCCCTGGGATGGGGGCACAGGACTCCCCCTTCGTTTCTCCCAAACCGAGTGCCACATCTGGATGGAGGTCTTGCCAAGCCCCCCAAAGCACCAAGAGCCATGGATGCAGCGGTCCCCACTATGTCAGAATGAATACTCAATTCCTGTTCCACTTCTCTACGAATGTAAGGGCTGGGGATGGGCATGGCTGAGGGGACAGGGCTGCGGCTCATGCTATTTTCTCCCTGCGGGGCTCCTGGTTTCTCCCAGCACACTCAGAAGAATTACTGAACAAAGGTGCAAGCAGGAAGGAAATGGGTGGGTGAAAGGCAATCCCGTTAGAGAACACAAAAGTTGTCCTTCCGTGTTTACATTTTCAAAAAGTGAAAATCAAAAAAGGGTTGATGTTGGAAAATTCCTGCGTAACCGAAAAGCTTAACCTACATTTCCTAGTTTTATCAACGAAAGCCTCTCTGAACAACAAGGTCAAAGTTGACCCTTCTGCCCCGCTTACAAAGCAAGTCAACTGATTTTGTATGTATGGCTATAAACTGCTGGCAAGTTTTTAAAGTCAGGCACTCGGGATGAATTATGAATGGAATTAGCCAGCTTGGAATTTCCTCACTTTTGCTGGTCTTTAAACAAGATTTTTATATATTCATATGTAATCAATGGGACCAACACATGAAATGGCCCTTAACATAAAACACTCTGTTTTAGAGCGATTTTGCAGCTAAGGAAACTTAAATACAAACTTCTAATGTGAAAAAGGTAGTTTTTACATGCCGCTTTAAAACTGATCTGGAAAACTGATGAGCTGGCCACAAGATTTCTGTCAAGAACCAAAATGAAGTTGGTATTTTAAAATACTATTTTAAATGCTTGCTTTCTTTCACGAAGCCAATCAGCTTCTCATATCCTTAGCCTCAGTCACCTTAAAAATACATAAATTTGGTATCTGGTTATTTAAGTTGCAGTGTAGCATAATTTAGGTATTCATAAATACAGAGAACAAGGAAATCCTTCCTGAGTGTAAAACTACCTTTAAAATTACCATCCAGATGAGTGAAAGCTACAGGTATGCCTCCTGGTTTAACTTTGGCTATTGGCTATTTCCTACCTTAATATATATTCTTCCACGTAAAAGTTGTGCTGTCTTAAAATTTTCCTGCAAACTGGCATGTCCAAATTGATTTCAGTAGCCAACTGAGTGCATACGAACTGTGATATCAGGATCAATGTCAAGTTTTGGAGAGAAAAATGAACTTGGGTTAATTTTTTACTTCAACAGGGGACATGCTCACATTGATCCCTTGATATATATAAAAAAAGATTTAAATAAAATATTTCTCAACTGTTCATGTAGAAAGGAAAACAAGAAAGTTCAATAAAACTATTGCCATACAGCTAATATAACAAAATACTTGGAACATTTAAAAGAAAGGTACTAATTTAAGTACACACAAAAATTTCAAAGTTAAAGAAATGGTTGGAAAAAATACTTCTCAGTCACTTAGAACAGAACCACTTGCACATTTTAATGGTCTTATAGACTATAGTAGTTAAATATTTTTACAAACTTCTTGCCTTTTTTAGTACCTCCAGAGTATCAAGAGCCAAGAATATTCTTTTTCCTTCATATACATTCAAAAGGATCCACCAACTTGCCAGAAATGTTGTTATGTAGTAATCTTCCTTTACCTGATTATAGTGGTTCTGGAGAATAGAAAACAGTCTCTGATGTTTTTCTGAAAGAGGGAAATAGTGTGAAAGAACCCTTACTTTAAAATGTGTTTTTATATTCATATAAAATGTGTTAATTTCCAAGTTTCCTTACAAAAACCTTCGATGTTACAATTTTTTATAGACTGCATTTATGGGCTTGGAAATCCTCTCCCCTTCACTAAACTCCTTGAGTAGGGTTGTACTAATCTTCTTTAAATTTTTTAAAAATTACCTATACCAATCACTTATCTACCTGTAGAGAATTAAAAATGCTAGTCAGGATGGTGTTTTTAATAATTATGACAACTTTTTCTGAAGGAGAGACGAACTTCAGTCTGAAAGGTGAACAGAGAACAAAACGAGTATAAAGTTTCCTTTTGGATTTCACAGAGCAACCAAAAAAACATTTCTCATCAAAATTTAAATACAAGACTTTTAGTCTGAACTACTGAGAAAATCGTCTGCGGTTAAATATTTGTTTCTGTGTTTCCAGAAACATACTTGCCCGTCATTTTCAAAGGCAACACTGACCGACCACATCTACAACTGCTGTTTGCTGGGAGTGGCTCACAGACTGAGCCACTGACATGTCATCTGTCCTTCCCCCCAGGCAGGCGAATAGAATCAAAAAGGAATTTTTTATTTATATCCATTCCTTTTAATTCTGTTTTTAGTACATCTCAAATCCTTTGACAGCAAATGTCAAACCACATTTAAATGGACTTGTTTGCTTCCTTAACTCCAAAGATCCAGTCCAGGCTATTTCAAATTCAATTCTTTGCAAATGACAATAAACAGCATTTTTTAAAAAACTGTTTAAAAAAAAACCGTTTTTTTTTTATATAAGTCATAACAACAACAAAAAATCTAAAACATGGGGCTACAACTCTCACTATAAATTAGTTATATTTATTTTAAGCTAGAAGTGTCAAGTGGAACGTTGCTTATCAAAAAGATCCTTGGGTGCTCCATTTGCTTTAAACGCTACCTGGGCACATCAGACTCCACTGTTCTTGCCTTCAGTCAAACCACAGATCTCAGGCTTCCTCATCCTAGTAACCCGTGCAAGGCTCAGCAGGAAACGGGAGGATCTTACTGAGGTCACCTAACTTACCTCTTCTGAGCTTTAGCAACCGGTCTACTTAAGAACAGTTACTTTCTGGCAAGATGTAGCTAATTGTTAAATGCAGTTTAAAACCCTGAACATCCCTGAAGAAAAAGGATGCCACGAAACGTCACTCCCTTGTATTTCCTACTTCACCAACTTCTCCTCAATACGCTGCCCATAGTGACTCCTCAGATGGGCGCGTTTGCATCACGTTGAAACTACAAAACAAGATGCGGCCCTCGGCTGATCTCTCCCTAAAAAGCGCCGCATCTCTCATTGGGCACCATCACCATCTCTCTGCCTAGAACACAGATACTGTTCAGATCTCGCACCCTTCTTTACAAACCTGCGCGGGTCTTTCGGGAGGGGAGGGGGTGGCAGGACTTTGTTGGGAGCTGTTTCCCTTCAGCAAAGCGAAGGCTGACTGCAAACGCGCGGGGTGGGTGTTCGAGCCATTTCCTGCCGATTCCAGATCGCAGCCCAGCAGCGTGGAGAGGAAGTCGAACTTCTTTTCCAGGCGGAGCCTCCGCGTTGCTCTTGGGAAGCTCCACGCCGCGGGCCGGAGCCGGGGCCGGGAAGGAGCGCGCCCGGGTTCGGGCCCCAGCTCGGCGGCTCAGCGAGGCTGGGAGGGCCAGGAGAGGGATCTCGGGAGCGGCGGCGCACACTGAACTCCGGAGAGGGGGCTGAGCGGGGGAGAACTCGCTCGCAGAGCCTCGGGCTCCAACCACGGGCATGCACTTGAACCCGCCGCGGGGCCGGACACCCGCCGCGCACGAGTGCCTTCCGGCCGTGGGCCTCACGCGCTCCTCGGCCTCCCTGGCCGGAGCGGCCGGGCCTGCGGGCGCTGGGCTGGAGGTGGGGGTCCCCACTCTGTCCCCGGGGTTAGCAGCGCCGGGACAGCGCACCCCACTTCGGGACCCCGAGTCTGAAAGCGGAGACCCAGGGCCGCCTGCGGCGAAGCTCGACTTACACTTCACTTTCCGATTTGGAGAAAATGTCACAGGAGAGGGGGGAAAGAAAAAAAAAAGAAAGAACTGTAAATATGATTTCGAGGGGGGCGAGGGCAGAGCGTGCGCGCGCGGCTGGGGCGGCGCGGCCGCGTGGGCTCCTGGCGGGGATTCCCGGTCTCGCAGCGCGCCCTAGTGGACACCCTGCCCCTCGGCCGCTCCCCGCCGCGCCCGCTCGGGCTCCCCCGCTCATTACAATCTGCAATATATTATTTCTCCCAAAGTATTGACAATGTGTGAGACTCCAGTAACCCCGGAGCTCTTGTCTGTAATCAGCACATTTATTCACATTTAGAGAGAAGAATCCGAATTAAATCCCCGTGACCCAGATTGGGTTACAATGTCATTTTCCCTGGATCCTCTTTTAAATCCACTCCACACTGCTTCTCTGTCTATTACATGCTAATTTAATTTTACTGTGGACGATATTTTCAGCATTTGCTGAGGACAGTAAATTTTGTAGTTTATGTTATTTCACTTTTTATGACTTTTTAACACTTAATAAAATTTTATTAGAGCACTTTTGTGTTTACAAGGCCACAAAACTCTTGGCAGGTTGTCAGAAGTCCTTTTTATTATGATCCTACTGATATACTGCGAGTAATGAAATAATCATGTCCAGAAATGTATCAAAGGCCAGAGGGATTATCCCACTTAATAGCTCCACAGATGCGCCCAGAAGAATGCGGACACGGGGCGGGACGGGCTGAGAGGCGGCGAGAGGAAGGAGGCAACCCCCCGCGCCTTTCTTTACCATTTCGGTTGCTTTCCTAAAAGGCTACATGCAGGGTCATGTGACTTTCCGCGGTCTCAATAAAAAAAAAAAAAAAAAAGAATTTATTCTATTGCAAAATGTGCTTTTCTTTTTATTCACCTTGTGTGGGCATTTAAGGCTGTTCCAGTGGCAGCGGGGCTGGCTCAGCATATCCGTGTCTGTCACTTTCCTCTCATTTCTAAGTGTACTTTTGTGGCATTTAAGCAGCCGATGGTGACATTGGTGTTGATCTTTGCGGCTTCTACAGCCCTTACGGAAAGAAGGCTCTGGGAGGGACCCAGAAGGGCACGAGATGTTTTAAATCCTTCCCCTCCTGACAAACAGCACCTTTTGCTGTTGCTTTTTGTTTTGCTTTGCAAAACAGGGGAATAGTGAGTGACTCAAGGACTCCGCTTTCTGCCTTGTGCCAAAGAACCACAGTATGCTGCTTTGATTTTCTTTCTTTTCCTTTTTTTTTTTTTTTTTTTTTTTTGGTAAGACTTGCTATGAAGATTGAGATATTGCAGCTCTTTTTTTTTTTTTAGAACCATTTCCTTTTCTTTTAAATACATACATGATCATTTAAGACACTGGTGTTAAGTTCATTCTTGCTGCAAAAGAAGGCCATTGTACTTCTGACCCTGAAAGCAAGGTGGGTGGCTTTGTTTTATAACTAAATTTTCTGTCTCCAGCTTCATATTTCTTTCTGTTATTTCCTGAATAGTGTGCCAAAGTGATCAAAGAGATGAGGAATGGAATCGTAAATGGAGTGATTTTGAAATTACGGTTGCTGTGTCCAGAGCACGTGTTCTTCTAAACTTTGGCTCTGAGGGACTTTGGTAATATTTTTCACAAGCGTGTGCATGTGTGTGTGTGTGTGCAAGCATGTGTGTGTGTTTCATGTTGCAACACATCACATTCTGATTTTGCAGTCTGTCATTGTTTAAAACAACCCCTGGGAAGCGTGCCCCTCTCTCTGGATTGCCTCCATCACACACATGTGTGTGCCCTCCCGATCTGATGTGCATACGGCTGCTCACCAGGGCTCTTTGATTTCAACTTCAAGGGAGCAATTTTGTTCTTTGTATGTCATTTGCTAACCATGGATGAAACTTAGTGCCTGGTCTACTGTGTGTGCAGGATGGTCTACGTTCTGCAGAGAGCATATGAGGATAGCACCCATCCCTTAAGCAAAATTTATGCCCTGAGACTATTTGGGCAGCCATTTTTCTCTTTTTACAGTGTTTTCCATTTGCAAATAGGACACTTTTTTCTTTTTTTTAATGATTTTTTTTTTTAACATAGCTGAAGAACTCGGAAAGAAACTGATATTTGGCTCTGAGTAAACATTCTTCCTTCTCTCTGATTGTTATTGATGGCTTGTATTCTTTGCCTTTTACCAGCAGAGACCCAAGAACAGGCAGGGAAAAGGGTGCAGATTTTAGCCCTCCAAATTTCAGAGCATTTTATGTAAGGGAATTTATGCCCAAGTGCCAGAATCATGAAAAGAGTATTAATTTTAATTCTGTTATAAAGTGACAGTTCAATTTTATAAGTAATTTGTGTCTAGGACAATTTAAATAATACTTCAAAGGCTGTCATAACCTACATGTTAGAAATCTGTTTTATTTGATTATGAAATAAGCCTCCCCTAAGGTAGATATTTTACATTTATCAAAGTATGTTTCTAATTCTTATTCAAAAGAGAAGAGATTACCTTGAACGTCATAACCCATGACACCCAGCTTGGTCAGGGGAGGGCCTAACTGGTGTCCATGGGGATTTTATAGCCCTTTTGAGGTATTCAGAGGGGAGAGGAATGGAAAGAGTGAAGCCCCCATCCTATCATCAAAAAGAGGAGTAAACAAACCACGCCAGAGGGATGAAATTGGCCCCTCGGATGATCAAGTTCAGTCAGCAGGAAGACATGGGGATTATGAGAACAGACCCTAGCCCCACTTTGCTCAGTCCTCATCCAGTTGTGCATATTATTTGTGTGGCCTTGGACAAGTTACCTCTCTGTGTTTAGTTTCCTCATCTGTAAAATGGGACTAATGATAATACCTCCCTCCAATTTTTGAAGGCTTGAAATTAGGAGTTAATTTAAACAAAGTATTGAAACAGGCCCAGAATGCTACTTAAAACCTCAGGAAGACTGATGTATCCATCACCTAGCACATGGCTGTCACGTAGCCGATGTCAACAAATATTTGCTGGAGATGTGTGGATTGCCATTTCGTGCTCTCATTGTTCCGGCGGGGCCGATGAGCACACAGGCATCAGCCTCCGATCTAGACATGATGCTACTGAGGACAGACAGCACTCTGGGAAAAGTTGTATCTAGCTTCTCTTTAACTCTTCCTGTGGGGTTCTGTTAGCAATTAGGTTATAGTTTTCAATTAGCAATTAGGTTATAGTTTTGGGGGGAAAGAGAAGGCTCAGATTTGGCGGGTGGGGGGAATCCCTATCCTCAGCACAGTGCTTTGTATGGAAGTAACAGAAAACTGACAACATAAGCTAATATACCAACACATACATATTTATTTAATAAATAGTAATCGCAGGCACTATGCAAAATTCTTTGAGGTATCATCTTACTGCCTCCTCTCACTGACCTCCATCAGGTAGTCAGTTACCAATCTCTGTCTCACGGGTAAGGAAAATGAAGCTCAGAGAAGTCAAGAGACTTTCCCAAGGTCACACAGTCAGGAAATGACAGATCTGGATGTTTAACCCAGGTCTAGGGGCATGCAAAAGCCATGCGGTTAGTCGACCACTATCCCAATCTGTTTGGCTTTTAGGGACCCTAATCAAGTTGGTCATTTACAATTATTGTGTAAACCATGGAGAAAATGGAAATGATTAAGGCTGAAACCCAGCCTTGAATCATCTGTGTCTTGTGCAGAGCTCTGAATGCCAGGCTCAGGGGAGTGAGACATGGGCCTGCCTCCCAGGGCCTGTCCACAGTTCATTCCACAATAACAAGCAGATGTTTAAAAAGAGCCTGCCGAGAAGTCAAGGGTACTTTTGCCCCCTTTGAAAAACCATGAGGATGCTGAATTTACTTGAACTGGTCCTAACTCAGCACGTGAATGGAGTTGCGTGGGGGTAAAAGAGCAAGAAAGCAGAACTCAGACAGGGCGGGGGGGAGGGCAATGTAGGTTTTCCTTTTCACCAAAAGTTCTTCATGGGTTTTAAAGATATTCACTCCCTGAAGATAGCTGGTGCGTGTCCTGACAATTTCAGGGCACGAAGAACAACCTGAGGCAAGAAGAAAAGCCTCGATCCACATTTTAGGTCACTTAATGAGCAAGCAAGGCGGGGGCGGGGGGGTGGGGTATGCAGGGGGCACTGCTTTCACCACATGATTAACTCTGCACCCTTAAAACAAATGCGCACAGGACCCCAAGAGAGCACACCCAAGAGCTTGTAAGTTGTTCTAGGGAATATTCAACATGGCTTTCGTGAAAACCCATCCGAAGATACATTTCTAAAGCAGAGGATGGAAAGTGGCAAGTCCATGCCAGTTAGCTGGTAAGCCTGAGACCTTTCTTCTCCAGAGGGTTAGTGAGACTCCACCACCACGGAAATAGAATGAATCTTTGACCCAAGACTTTGTGACAGTTATTGCTGGGAGAAGGGGAGGGTGGGGGAGAGGAAATGGAGTGATACCTCCAAAGGACTTGTAACCTGATAGAGACCAAGCTCACCGTATGAATGTGGCAGTGGGCTCTGGAAGCCTGAGTTTGTTGCTGGATAATTGAGGGCAATGCCTAGCAACGGTGGTGTGGGTCTGCTGGGGAAGACCTCTGGGTTTACCAATCCTCTCGGTGCCTCATTCGTCTTTCAGTCTCTGAGTTGTTTCTTTGAAAGGAGAAAAGTAACCCAAATTTTGACTCACCTTTATGGGGCTTGGGGAGTTAAGGCTATATTTAGAGTTGTTTTGAGCTCGTCACTATGAAATCTGTATGAATTTTTTAAAATGAATGAGCAGCTTACTGTGCCTTGATGAATATTCTATTAGAATAAGAGAAAACTAAAAAGGCAACGTCAGCTGCTAAATTTAATCCCACTAGTTTAAAACTGTAGCACTACATATAATAGGGCCGAGGGTGGAAATCTCTAGAAGGAACGCTGAAAGAATTGATGTTGAGGCCATATTGCAACAGACGTAATTTTAAGCCATAAAAACTTTTAAGGACCTTGAGTCATTTTCTTCAAACTCGCCTTGCCTTTCTTTCTGCATCTGCGAATTTGCCAAGTTAAAGTTTATTGCTTGTAACAGGTTTTGAATGATAGTGTAGCTTTTTTGAAAATGTCTGAGTACTTTTTGATTATTTGATGGAAAGAATGTATGCTTTTTCCTTTTTATGTATCTTTTAAACCAGCTGCTCTGATATAAAGAAAAGCTTGAAAAAATGTATTCACCCTTCTTAAGCTAAGAGTAAACATTCTGTTCCATGAAAGTTATATGATTATCAAAAGGATGTGATGAATGAAACGGTTCTCAGAGCCCCTCTAGTCAGCTAGCTTGCGGATCAGACGGTCTTTCTAAAGTTTTGGGATCTAGAATGAATGCAATGATCAGCAAAGCCAAAATGCGAAACCCGAGGCAACAAAACAGCTAGCAGGAGCAGGCTCCCTAGGCCAGGAAGCCACTGGAATCTGGTTGCTAGGAGACACTCGTCTTTCACGGGCAGCAGGAACATGTCCTTGAGCATGGCTTCCCTTGTGGTTGGCTTTGGACAAGCCATGAATCAGTGTGTCCTCACCAGTGCTGCCCTCCCAAAGGAGCCAACCAGCCCACGGAGCAGGTGGCACAGAGGGGCGATGGAGCGGGGCAGTTCCTGTTCTCTTGGAAAGTTTCTCACACCTGCCCTGCCTTTCTGATGTACTCTTCCGAAATCAATAAACATTTCACACGTCGAATGTTCATTATGAGGATGTGGAGAAAGAGATGCCCGTGTAGCGCTCTCATCTGTGAGAATTTTACGAACTAAAATGACACACATCAAATCAAATGAAACTGCCTACAAGTGCTGTAGGAAGAAAGAGGGACAGGATCCTGAGTTAATAGGAATTCAGACAGGTTTCAGAGAGGAGAGGGAACCGGAAGCCGGGACAACTTGCCTAGGGAAGGATGATTCTGGCAAGAGAACACCAGAGAGACCACCGAGAGCTCCCTCAGAGGTCCTTGAACTTGCCTTGCTTGCTCCCAGAAGCATCCCCAGGTGCTGGCACACGAGTGCTGGGAGCTCACAGGTCATGTCGGTGTTCCCCAGGAAAAGCCAGCTGAACGCATGTTAAGGGAAGAAGGCTGGTCTTAGTGTTATCAGAGTGACTGTATCAGGAAGTGGTGAGAAATGAGGTCATCCAGGGAAGGTGCAGCCCAGTTATGAAGGCTCTTAAAAATTCAGCAGAAGTGGCTTCAAAAATTCACGCACTCCTGAGGACTCTACGTCCGGTGGAGATGAAAGTTCTCCGGTTTATAGATGCTCTCTCAAATGCACTCCCTCTTAAATACGTCTAGTTTATCATATGTCACTCAACAAAACTACTAAAAATGCCCAATGTCATTAGATGTTCCCTATTGGGTGAAATGCAACTTTTTTTTTTTTATTTTTACAGATGATGATGAAACAGAGCCAGAAAGGCTCACGGTTTGGGTGGGTTCCTAAGTTTCAGAGGACAAGCCAAGATTTCTGGGTCTTCTGCCCCCACACACCTCTTTTGCTTATTTCTGAAAGCAGCCCATGGCAGGGGAGGCCAGCTGGAGGATGGTGACCCAGGCTGGCTGTTTGGGAGGTGATCACGCTGCCGGCTTCAGGGGTGCGAGAGGAAGACGGGAGACCAGTTGTCTTTCTTCTTCTCCCTTGCTTCTCCCTGTGCTTTGCTCCCTTTGCCTTTCCTCCCCCACTCTTTCCTCTTCCCTATCAGCAGCCTCAGACCTCTGAGGGACGTTCCTGTCAGGCACCACATACGTGGGCTCCTTGACTGTCACAGCAGCCACAGGACCAGAGGCAAAGCTGTGCTCTCTGGGAGGAGAAAAGGCAACACCCCCCACCCACTTTTATTGATATATAACTGACATACAACATTGTATATGTTTACGGTGTACAACAGAATGATTGATACTTGTATATATTGTGATATTGTATTACAATAAGATAATATTCGTCACTTCACATAGGGTCCCCATCCAATCACAGTCTCACCTGTGAGAACCTGGAAGATGTCCTCTTTTAGCAACTCTCAAATATGCAATACAGTATTACTAACCATAGCCATCATGTCAAATGTGACATCCCCAGGACTGATGTACCTTTATAACTGGAGGTTTGTACCATTTGACCACCTTCACCTACGTCTCCCCCACCGCCCGCAGCTATAAATCTGATCCCATATCCATGTGTCTGATTTTTTTAAGATTCCTCATACAAATGGGATTATACTGCATTTGTATTTCTTTGTCTGGCGTACTTCACTTAGCTAGAGCCCTCAAGAACAACACCTTTTGGACCTGAAACATGACATCTGTGGCAGCTCTTGGAGAGGTCTGATGAAAAAGATAACAAAGAAGGACATACAATGTTACTAACATTTTTAGACATACATGTAAGCATTACACTTATATATGCCTGTAAAAGATTCCCTTAATGAGCTTCCAGACCTGTTTTCAAAAATACTCACTCCACTCTCCCATGTGATATGATGGTCACCTAGATTTTTTACTTAAGTATTAAATGGTCTCACTTACGAGCCAGTCAGCTATATGAGAGAGACAGTATAGTCCTGCAGGCTTTGGAGGGAGAGGACAGGCATTGGAATCCACATGCCACCATTTACTAGTTGCTACTGAACCTCTAGGAGCCTCAGTCTCTTCTTCTGTAAAACGCAAATAATGAGTCCTACTTAACAGGTTGGTTGTGGCCATTAAATAACATAATGAATGTAAGGAATTGAGTGTAGTGTGGCTTTGGAGCCATTGGCCACCTTGTGGGTGGCAGCCACCCACAGCAGAAGCTTCTTCCCTCTGTCCCCGAGGCTGACGATATTTCTAAAGCTACCATTTTAGCTTTTTCCCTTAACAGCTCCTTTAACAGTACTTTTCCCTACCAACTTGCTCATATAGAAGTTAGTCAGCAAATGACACTGAAGAGTTTCTTAGTAAGTGTTTATTGGTGAATGTATGAAATGAATCGCCCCACACCCAAAGCCAGCTTATTTTCTCCCATTGATTTCAGTGGTGATTCTTTTTTTGTGAAGGGTAGTGGTGGTGGCTGGTAAATCATGTAGACAGAGTGACACGGCACAGGCACAGGTGTTTCTGTGGGATCAGGTGCTGGCCCATCAGCCCAAGCACTTGGAAATTCCTTTTCATTATACTGCAAAGCAACCAGCTGGAAAAGGAAAATTCAGTTAACTAGTTCTTTCATGGAAAACATCCAGGCAGGCTTTTTTTCCCCCCTTGAATCCCCCTGCCCACCTCCCCACTGGCCTGGCTGGATAGACTCATTGTTTCCCACCGACAGGCTTTATCTGATGCTTTCTGCAACAGAGCCCATGTCCCGTGGAGAGAACAGGTGTGGCAGCCTCCAGGACGTCTGGTCTTACGGATTCTAACAGTCAATTTGCTGCCAGACCCCAGTTTGCGTCATGAATATAGACAAGCTGTAGAACATTAGCTTTAAGGAGGTGAATGATGTCAGATGGGAATAGGAATTTTTTTTTAACAAACTAGAAAAGAGATCAAGAAGCCTGCCAGAGTGAAAGGCGCTTTGGGGCTGGCAAGACTTATCTTCTGGCAGGGGGCGGGGGGCGCGGAATTATACAAATAACTAGACATGAGAGGTCTTATCTTCATCCTAGACTCAGACATATAGTTACATTTTGGTCTTAAATTTTTTTTTTTCTACCTATTAAGTCTACCTCCTTCCTTATTACCAGAAGGACTTCTTCAGCTCCTGTGAGGAATGCTAATGCCAATAGTGATCTTGAACAGCTTCTAGCATCCTTCAAACTTCCTTTAACTCTGGCGGCTCCTTCATCTGATGCCCAGATGGCCGCGGCAGCGTCTGTTTCCAAAGCCACGCTCAGGCGGATCATTGCCACCACTGGGTTTGTCCAGAGCCTTGTCTCTTGGGAGTCCGGTTCTGTGTTTCTTTGAATGAGCTCAGCCCAAGCCACTTATCCTAAAGGAAAGTCAGGATTGTGCCTGAGAAACACTCTTATTAGGTCATTCAGATCACTTTCCACTGACCCATCCGTCCGTCCCTTGAACAAGCACCTTCACACAGGCTATTCCAAAAGGCAGGTGTCTTGTCTTCTTGTTTACTTTAGCTCCAAATCTCAGCCCACGCCTGGCATAGGGTAGTCCCTGAAGGTAATCCCTGAAGGAATATCTGTTCAATAAAGGAATGAACAGTTACCAAGTACCCCTCTGGGTTGGAACTTGCACTGATATGACAAAATGCAGTTCCTGCCTTCTTGGTGTTCACGATCCTTTCTCAGGACGGCTCTGTGCCCCGTCGGAGAAAAGAGATTTCGGGGCTGCTCATAGCCTTCTTATATTCGACTGACTAGCTGTCTTAATAATTGACTGCGTAATGCACCAAAACAGATGTGGAGTTCCCTTTGGAGACAAATGGGGGTGGGGGAAACCGCTTCACTTCAGACAGATTCTCGTCATTTCTTCGGAAAGTGCACAGCACCTCCAGTCACTAATGGCCGTTGGAGACTTTGGGGACAACTAATCTTAATGACTGCACCATTTCCTATGGGTCTTGTTAGTTCCTAAAACCATCTGTAAGAAGTTATTGTATTTGGCTTTCTTAAGCTATATTTTTAAGAAAGACATTTAATTAGTGCTTGTTAAGATGCCGTGAGTGCTTTGGTCACTTCTCCCACCCCTGCTGTTTCTTCTTGGTCAGCGCATTTCTGGAAGTGTTGTTTCCGGAAAAAAGGCATAAGATGCTTCTCTGTTTGGAGAGCTGCTCTGGGTGTCTGCATGAAGCAGGTCTCTGATGGGGACGCAAGAGACTGCCAGGCTGGTTGGGCAGAAAGGGCTCTGTGTTCATAGCAGCTACTCGGAAAAGCCTCCGGTTTTGACATTTTGATGGAGAAAGCTGAGTTTCAAAATGGGTTTGGGACAGACTACCACAGGCGTGTGCCCTGGAGCCCTAGGGAAGAATGTCCCAAGAGGGAAATGGGTCTGAAATAGTCCATCTAAACACCTTTGCAAAATCTTCGTAAGAAGGAATCTATTGAAAAGACATAGTTTTAGTGACTCTAAGAGACAGTAGGAAAACTGCAAAATACTTCATAGCATCGAAAAATCCACCAATACTTACTAAAAGGATAAATACCTTGATTGTAGCTCTATTGTCTTTGCTAATGTTTGATACCACCGAGTTAACTAAAAATTCAAACCATCTTACAAAATAAGACAATTTCATTGGGTTCTCCCCAGAATCCTCCATCCATATTTGGATGAGAACGGTTTGATATTTGTAATAGTCGATGAATCACAGACACGTCAAGTCTAGTCAGACGGAGAGAAGTATTTCTAGACAATGCCATGTGAAGTCAGTGAAAATGAAGAAATTAAGAAATATGTGTGTTTAGATAGGTTAAGAAATGTTGTATAATCTCCTAAGAGAATTTACTCCTATTTTATCCTTGAAACATGTATTGAAGGAACAAAAAGTTTCATGCTGGTAATTGCATAAAGGATAATTAAAACGAATTCCCTTTCTCTTTGAATTTCAATATGCTCCTTTAAGGTAATCCTTAATTGAAGAGGAAGTCCAATAAATGTAATATAGATTTAACCAAATTATGAAATCTCCATACTCTACAGGTAAAGTCCTTTCTATTGGAATCCTTTTTGCCTCCTTAATCTAAACATTTAAATATATTAAAGGCTTCAGTGAAGGATTAGCATTTGGCACTGGGTGTGAAAACATTTCCTGCTGGGCCCTTAACCACTAACAAGCTTTGTGTTTGGAAGAGGGGGCAGGCGTGGGGGAGGAGAGAAGAAGGGAGAGAAGTTGGCCAACTCTTGACATCTGAAATCTTGATCAGTCCCCACGAGTTTTTTGGTTCGTGCGGATGATTTGTGGTATTGTTGTTTATCTGTCTATCATTCATTGGGACTTACTGTTTGGATGCGGGGGTCCCAAGACCATCTGCAGACTTGACGGGTTTTCTCTCAGCCAGGCCAGACATCTGGCTGTCAGTTACAATCGCATCCCTGCCCCCCCAAGTTGTTGTTGGACACTCCTGATTCCCTTTGAACATACTACTGGGATACAACAGTTTCAAGCCATTGATGGGAGGGGCAGAGTCAATTCCTGATTTTAGTCTAGTTGGGAACAAGATTGACGAAATGAAGAAGGTGTCTATTTTGCTGGAAGGCTGGCTGTTTTCGTCCTACAGGGTTTAATGATACAACAGTTTCCTCCTCAGCTTGTACAACTCACTCTGAACAAGGAAAGAAACAGTGCCTTCGAAAATCACCTTCATGGTTTTGCCATGTTTACTATTTCCTGTTGTCTTTGCCTGAAATTGTCGTAACAAAAATTAGGGTTGAGCATACAAACATTTGAGCCCATGGGGGGATGAAAGGAGTTGATATCATTTTTCCTTTCCAGGTTAATAGGGTGCCTTTGATAAAAACACTATAGACTTAGGACAGGATATGATGCCAATTAAACACATAAAACTTAATTTTTGGACTAAACAGTCACATACTTCTTCTGATATCTGCTTGGCGGTTACTAACAAGACATTTGTTTCTCAACCACAGTCCTAAATTTATTGGATTGGCTTTATTTAAGGGACACAGGGCAACTAATATTAGTGCATGTAAAAGTCTAGCAATGTCTCCGAAATTGTAAAGCACCTAAAGAGAACACGTTCTTCCTGAAGATTGTCAGCACGAGGTCAAGACACAGACTCAACTCCGCGGGCCCTTAGATCTACCGCTCACCTTGGCTGGAGGCAGATTTTAATTTGACACCTAAACTTCAAAACAAATCAACCAATTTTATCTCATAAAGTACAACAGGGGAAAAATCTGACCATCTCTCCTTAGTCTCACATGTAAATTGCATCCTTCACAAGATTGTCCGTATCCATTGAAAACCAGTGTAACGAGTAACCACAAAATTACGCATTACAAATTGTTTAAAAATATGAAAAGTAATGTGTCGTATTTGGTAACAACATGTTTAAATTATAAAGTGGAATATTACTGTTTTGTTTTAATGCAAAAAATAATTAAAGGGAAGGCACACAAATATAATGAGTCAGGTCAACCTCCCCATCTTTTCATTCTGACACCTTGTTTAACTCTAGCTAATGATCCTATGAAAAAAGTATTAGTGGTTTCATTTCAGCCCCTGGCGGTCTATGTCACATACTACATAACCTGCTGGTGGGTCCTCTAGGGCTATTTCTCATTTACAGACAGTAGCCTTTTATAATTCGTTGGGGGCCGGGGCGAGAAGGGAGTGTATCCTGTTCAAACCTATTTATTATGCACTTGAAAATAGTGAAAATGTTTATAAAAAGAAGTCAAATTAAAATTTTTAAAACTTGGTAATATGTCAAGTGTTCGAATTCAAACCTACAACTCTATACCAAGTGCTCAAGTAGTTATTATGTTTAAAAGAGAAAAAGTCACTCATGACTTGTAGTCCATGTGGGAAATTACCACGCTGCAGTTTTTCTAACCACGAAAATTCTCATTTCCCATGTGCAGTTGGTTAGCTCCTCACCATGTCCCTAAGGAGTCTACGGGAGTCTGAAGCCCTGTAGAAAAATGAGAATTTCCACACTTAAACAAAGCCAAGGCAGCATTTTTAATGACCAAAAATAAGACCAGAAGAAGTGGAAGAGGAGGGGACGATGGGGCTTTGTTTTTTGGTTTTTTTTTTAAACTTCTATAAAAAATGAGTGTAGGGTTCCCAGGTGAGGGTCAAATGTGGGCTTGCTTTAAATTTTTACAAGGCATCGACTTAAAAAAGTAGAGACAAAAAAAAAAAAAATCCTCTCTTAAATTTCCCAACTCTGAGCTGCACGAAGGGAATGCTGAAACGAAAGGAGTCATCAAGGCCAAATTCACCACAGCTTTCGTGAACTGTTAGAGGCAATTTCAGGATCTGTGCTGTTAATTTAGGTGTGCTTTCTCTCTGAGCTTGGGTGTTTTATTTCTGACCAGTTCTTTCTATTCTTTGGTTGAATGTATACGGCTGATTCTTTCAGTGTCTCTCTCTCTCTCACACACACACAGGCATGCACACACAGTTTCTATACATTAAAGAAAAATGAATACCTTTAGTCTCTTAGTAACAATATTTTAAAAAGCAGCTCGATATTTGGATCAGAGAGTAGAATACTTTCAAAGACAACTCTAGTGGGCACAATGTTTTAACTGTTTTCTGTGCCACCATTTTATTGTGTGCGAGCCGACAGCAAAATGGTGGTTCCAGCATTTTGTTGTATGAGGGCTCCTTTGCAGTTAGCATCTGAGGACAGATGCAGAACCCGTTTGGATGCCAATAGAAAAGCCAGATTTTCAGGCCCAGAGACCGATTCCGTAAAGCATACGCACAAATTCACCTCCATTCCCTGCTTTGCAGCTGCTTCAGCAACATTTTATATATATATATATATATATATATATATATATATATATACACACACACACAGGGAGAAATTCCTGATTAAAATTAAAAAATGCAACAGACATGATATATCAGTGAAATACATAACTCTCTGTGTTGGTAAATGCAGATGTTATTAATAGAGCCTGCAACGTCACAGTAATCTACCTGGAGAAAAGATCCAAGGCAGAGTTAGCGGAGAGAATGTGAATGTTTTACTTGTGAATAAATGATCTTCCCAGATCAAGGTTGAGGTCATTGGCAAACTAGTTTAGGTGAGCTCATTCCACAGCTATTTGCACATGCAAATCAACATTCTGATTTTAAAAAAAATATATATATATTACAGACTTTTGTTCATGAGAAGATCTTTAATTGATTTCTTAAAATAAGAATATTAAAATAATTGAAAAATGTAAGAACTGAACATGGATTTTTAATTAGCTCCTAAACAGAACCAAAGGTAATAGATT
The DNA here is from genome assembly GCA_004024625.1 of Mellivora capensis. Taxonomy (NCBI): domain Eukaryota; kingdom Metazoa; phylum Chordata; class Mammalia; order Carnivora; family Mustelidae; genus Mellivora; species Mellivora capensis. The sequence continues at coordinate 198,563 of PISX010000251.1, read as the reverse complement.
TTGACTTACCCTTAACTGGATCTCAAATCGAAGAGAGGTGAATTTGACTAAGACAAGAGTGTGACATTGCCCTCTATTACCTCCGGCTGAATTACCATTCTCTTTTGTCTGAAGGAAAACATTTCCTTCTCAATGAGGTGTATGTTTTTAAGACTGAGAAAATTGAGGCTCATACCATAGAGGTTTTTTTGTTTGGTTTTCTGCTTTTTCTTCTTTTGCTTTTTGACTGCAGTTGCTAAACATCTGAGATTATAAAAACGATGCTGCTACATAAAATAGGCCTGCAGCAACACTGTTTATGGCACACACAACAGTATTATTTTCTGCTGTTTGGTGTGAAGTTGTAAATAGGAAAATGTGTAAGCTATTAAATCTAGCAGCAATAGGACTCTTCAGGCAAGGTTTATTATACCAGCGCCTGAAAAAGCTTTACTTTTTTTCCCCCCTTTTATCTGTGGGTGTTAAATTTTCGTGTCTGCAACAGTATTTTAGCTCTGGAGATACTTATCTGGTAGCATCTTGGAGAAAAAGGAAATGGACAGATGTCCATAAACAAAGGGCTCCACCTGGTGGTAAAGAGGAGGTATGACACGCAAAGGGAACCTGATGGAAGGGCAGCATGTAGTGTGTGCGTGTGCTTCCTGTAATGAATATGTTTGAAGGAAAGAGAAAGACACGATTCCCCAAATTTGGATTTCAATATTGATGTAGCTTCACAGATAACATTGTTTGATTATTTCATTCAAATTAATTCCCATCCATTTACAAATTATTTTATCCCAAATGCATCCATCGGAACAGACTTTAACACGTGTCTTAGATATTAAGCACAATATAAGGCAAACTATCCGTATCATTTGATAATCTTACTTTTAAGTAGAATACCAGCTAGTAGACCAGTTTGAACAAAGAAAGCATTTGCTCCAACACAGAGGTGTTCTGTGTGTGGCTTTGTGGTTCACCTAAGTAGGAGGGACTGGAAAGGATGTGGTACAGAATTCAATCAGTGGAGGGAAGAAATCATTTCAGATCCAGGATTAAGACACAGAAAATTGCTCATTTTTCAATGGCATTTGTAGCTAAAATGTTGGAGAATTTGAATCTACATATTGTGACTCTTCCACCTTTTCAAACTCTAAAATTAGACTAGAAATTACATATATCAAATGCTATGCAAAATGTAAAACAGGCATGACGTTTATGGCTCTCTACGTAAGGTCGAAATTAAATCTTCAGCCTCCAATAAAATTGTATTTCTGTAATAAAACTGCTGCACCTTGACTCTAGACTACATTGAATCCCAAATTAAACACCCCATTTACTGTACTGTAACAAGCAAAAGGGTTTGCTACACTGAACAATATTAGATAGAGAAAGGTATTATATTTTGCTTTACCATCTATGTACAGTCCACCCTAACAGGCTCATTCCCCATGTCTTCTTTCTTAGCACATAAAGTATTTTGATGAGGAAAAAATTTAAGGTTTGTCTTTCATCGGTACATTTCTATTTCTTCCTTAGTTAGGGAAATCTGCCTAGGTGGCCGGGTCTAAAAAAGTCCATCAAGGAGGATATTTACTGCAGAATGTCCTCGTGCATTTCATGGATAACTCAGTCCTCTAAGCAGAAACAGCTGGTGTGCTAAAGGCTAGGTACATTTCTTTACGCATTATACGTAATGTAGCTGCTCTTCCCTCTACCGTACATGCGCGGCTCACCCCACGGCCACGTCCGTAGCACACACAGACTGCTACATAATGTATGAAGGTCTTAAACTTAGGATCTGGTCGTACATGTTATGTATTTATCTTACCCAGCGTTGACTTAGAAGAATTAGACGGGATGTTATTTTAAGCAGTCTGATATCATAAGTTGAGATCCACACCCCTTCCCCCCCCAACACACGTTGGCCCAGCCTACAATGACTTCTGGCATTTGTGAAGGGGCTTATTAGAAATTAAAACCTACGGTGAGTGAAGCAGAGAGAACGATGAATACTAATGTCGCTTCATCTTACCAACCCAAGCGCAGGCGAGCAAGGCTGGGAGCCGAGCCTCGGCCGGCCTGCGGCGAGCTCCCCGCGGAGCACCCCCTCTAGTGGACGGAACGGGAAATTCCCTCTCCCCGCCGCCGCTTCCGCCCGTCAGTCCGGCCTGCGCGCCCCTCCCCCCTCCCCCCCCACAGGACACTGTGGGTATTATTAACCTTCAAGCGCGATACGGCGAGATGAATGTTAATCGTGGAGGGATTTCTAATCAAGTTTAATGGTGTAGGACATAAGAAGTTGTGTTAGCAGTTTCAATCCTGCTAAAAATGCTAATTGTTATGTTTCCTATGATAGGTGAGGGTAATAGGAAAATGGCAGCAGCTTCGGTGTTTCGATTTGGAAATTGTTGCTTGTAATTTTGAGGCAAGTGCAGAGCCCTTGGTGGAAATGACTTGTGGAGAGGCTAGTTTCTTCAGAGACCTCGGAGATTTGAGGCTTGATGTCTACTCGGTTCAAGAAAAGAGAATTCTCTGCAGGGAGAAATCTCTTCGTACCAGAAGCCATGGGGAGGCATTTCGGACCAGCAAACGACACTTTACACAAAGGGGTGCAGCGGTGATAACGTTGAGTACTGCTCTTTGGAGCACTTTCTATGTTTTATGTTTCCCTCCATGGTTCGTTGCCACTTACGCCAACATGCCAAGGTAATTTCTTTTTAAAGCGGTATACACAGTAAGAGTAAGTAGGAGTCCTACGTGAGAACAGAGGGAATTCTCGTTTCTCGCTTCCTCAACTTCCGTCTCTCTCATTGACTCGTGGGTCATTATCTGTGCTTTTGTGTAAGGACAGCCTAGTGTCCTCAGCTTCGCTGCTCCCTCTCATTCTTAAAAAGTTGGCATCTCCTGTGCCCCTTTTGTCTGCCCGGGTCCCTCGCTATTTGAGCTGGGGTTCTTGCAAGGCAGATATGCACAAGGAATTAGGGTAGTGGATGGCATAGGAGCAATGTCTTCAGTGTGTATTTTTCCTTGACTCCGATTACCCTAAATTCTATGGTTTAAGCCTGAACTACTACAGTATCTTCACGATGTCACCTACCAATGAACTAGAAAGCACTTTACTGCAGTGCCGGTTACCTGTTGAATACTGGTCTTGAAAAGTTTTCGTGTATCTTTTAATTTTTTTTAATGATTTTATTTATTTACTTATTTTTATTTAAGTTTTCTTGTATCTTTGCACTTTGCATATTCAGTGTAAGTTTAGAAAATATCTAAGTGATGAATACAAATGATCAAAAGATAATCCACCTTAATGGATATATGCCTGTGTGAATATGGAGCATTGTAATTGTATCATCCCAGCCTCCATATGTGGATTTTGTCTTCATCTTTTTTTAGTCTTCTTTTAAAAAAATGATTCAATGTAGAGGAGATAGAAATGATTCATGGGTGTTGACAAGAGATGTGAAATCAGTGATGAACTTTATTTTCCTATCAGTAATGATAATTATATTAATTAGTCCAGGTTTCATACCTGTGCTGTAATCCTTATCCCTATTTTACAGATGAAACAACTGAGACACCAAAGGGTTAATTGTTTGCCCAAAGCCATGTAGCAGCTCTGCCAACACCACAATTTTATTCCCCTACTCTTACTTCTTTGGCAATGGAACAATTATGCCTCTCTTTAAAGGACGAAAATCTACTGTGTATCACAGGAGAGTAGGGCTGATGAACAATGGAACAAAGAGGTCACATATTATTTGTTTTGTTTTGTTTTTTTTTAAATATTTTATTTATTTGTTTGTCAGAGAGAGAGAGAAAGCGCGAGCACAGGCAGACAGAGTGGCAGGCAGAGGCAGAGGGAGAAGCAGGCTCCCTGCCGAGCAAGGACCCGGGTTCGGGACTCGATCCCAAGACGCTGGGATCATGACCTGAGCCGAAGGCAGCCACACATATTATTTGTTTTAAAATTGCAGAATCTTTCCTCGTGTTATAGAGTCTTTTACTACGTTTTCCAGGTTGGAGTTACTTTAATGTAATAAAACTACACATACTTTTGGCAAAGTTAGTAGTCACCTGTACGCAGGAGGAGTTGGTAATTCGAGTTGGGACAGATCGAGCCCCAACATATCCTTCATTTGAAGGTAGATTAAATTCAGTGAGGTACCACATTTTCTTTTCATTTTCTCTCCCAGAAGAATCTGTGTTTTTTTTCCCCCTACCCAAATGTTCCAGTGAACATTGCAGCTGTGCAGCAAGAGGCATTTTTGCATGCATGTATTTGGAGAACAATGTGGAGTATTTATCCCTTGGGAGAAAAAAAAAAAACAACCCAGCAACAACAAACTTGAAAACAGATGGTTCTGATACAGTCTGATAAGAATGTAAACAGGAAAATATCTTTGTTGACTTATTTCTTAGTAATCAGTAATAATTAGGTATTGTCTAGAGATGAATTACAGTTTTGATTTTGCAAGCATGGCCACGAACAGCTTCTGAAAAGCGAAACTAAATTTCTGACGCCGGTGAGGAATTAGTGACTCCTGCTAAAACTTCCTTATTAAAATTCTTCTTGATTGATAGAAACAAATGGAAATTTTAGAGGATAATTTCTGCATTCTTTGTTGTTTCTTTTGTCATCATTTGATTTAGAGATATTACACTTCTCTGGCCTGTCCATGAATGGCTTCACTTGAAAAATAACTTAACATTTCTCTACAATTTAAAGAACTAAAACTCCCCTTCCTTCCTTTTCCCTCCCTCCTCCCCTATTTGCCTTCTTTTCTTATCTTTTTTTGGTCTTATTATTTTACATGAAAATGAAATCTCTCGTTGGTGTTTCTATGAACTCATTATATTTGTTTGTTAAAGACATTTCTTGAAGGTGATTTCGATGCAATAAACATTTAATAAATGCTTCTTATTTGTCGAGTTCTATGATAGGCACTGGGGACACAAAGATGAATCTGACATACTTTCTTCTGTGACATGACTCATGGTTTAGCTGTAGAGGCAGATACAGTAACAAATATCTCTCCCTCAACTGATTAAGAACAGGGAAAAGTGGCATAGTGAGGAGTAGGGAGAAAAACTGATTCCTTGGGAGGGCAAGGTGTTTTATAGAGGGAGTATTAGATCATGTCTTAAGTACTGTTTATCAAATCCTGGCTGCAGAGATCCATAGGCTGTGACATCCTGAATGCATAATGAAAATTCAGATTGCCAACCAGTGCTTCGTTTGCGCAACATGTAGACAAGATCATGGAATCCTGCCATGATCTAGAAGTTTGGAGAAGTACTTTTCTTTTAAAATACAATGCTTGAAATGGAAAGCTTTGGAAAAATAATCTTGACTTTGATATGTAATTCAGCCATCTGAAATTATTTGTTATTTAAAGTAATACAGATAGTCTATGCAGCATATCCCATAAATCCTTGGCATTTCTTTTTTTCAACAACATTCAACAAATATTTAGTATTTGTAGATGCTGTCTGTGGTGCTAGGCACGTGGATTAAGAGAACAAATAATATATGTAATCTCTCCTTATGGAACATAAAATCCGATAGGGAAGGACAATATCATGCAGTTAACTACTCCAATTATTTATTAGTTAAAATGCAACAAGTGTTACTGTACATAATGTATGCTACTGTTTTGTCTACTCTGCTTCTCTTCTTTCTTGTTCTGGTGACAGTAACTCGGTTTTATTTTTGAGACCCACCCTTCACCCCTGCGTGCAGCCTCAATGGGACCATCAGCCAAGATGCCCCATCCCTAGCTTGTGACCCAATGTAGGCCAATCAGGTGGTCTTTGCCCGGAGCCAGAGGGCTCCCTCTACAGTTGCACGATCTCACCATGTTGGAAGTTTGTGGCTGCTTCAACCCTCGCTTTCCTTTTCCTCTTGACAGTTACACTATATTCTTTGAACAAATTCATTGTTAATCAGTTTTACCTGCTTTCAACTACTTACGGTATTTATAAAAGTGCTTTAAAAGCCGGGACTCAAATAAAAAGTAAACTAAGCTGTGGCATGACTTTGAGGCTTTGGTGGAGTTTAAGAGTAGAGACCCCATTTGATCCTGGTCCTCAGAGCACTGTATTCTGAATAGTATGAGTTTGGTGACCTAGGATCAATTTCCCCTTCCTTGTATCTGCAAAAAATAATATTTATATAATAATAGTATCAGAAGTCATAATATTTACAAAACAGAATGTAAATATTATAAACTTTGGCAGTCTAAAAGCTTTACCCTAACAGATGTCCGGAGGTGGGGTGCTGTGTTAATTTCCTTATCTTAGAGTACCAAGGTCAGTAAATACTTTCTAATGCTGCTAGATCCAAGAATGGAGATATAATTGTATCACTTAAAAGTGTACAGCTACCCAACTGAAGAAGTAAAGAATGATGAATTAACCTAAATTGGGGAGAAGACAGAGAGAGAAGGAAGGCATATAAATGAGTGAAATTTTTCATCTCTCATGTAGAGAAGTCAGTAGCCTCTGACTGCCCAAGGTTGAAAAACCAAGAAAGAGAGGTGTAGATATAGTATTTATTTGGAGTTAAAGTGGGAACTACTAGAAGAACTAACATCTAAATTTATTAACAGTGACTTTCTTTGGGGGAATAGTTGGTGGTAGAAGAAGGGGTGAGAGAGGGAGTATAATTTGACATAAGCTTGGCTGGAAAAGATCTGGTATTCCAGAAATACACGAGTCATTAACCTAGTGATGGCATTAAGAAAACAGTATCATCCTGGGCTGTGTGCAGACGAGTACCATTTGTTGCTGGGAAATAATCCTTGTATAAATTCATCATAGGCTGGGTTCTTATTTGAACATTACATGTCGGGTCTGTAACTTAAAACAGATGTATGAAAACTACATAGAATTCATGTATAGAAAGAGGAAAATGATGACAGGGCTTGGAGACTATGTACGCAAGGAAAAAATGTGCGTTATTTATCCTGGAGAAGAGAGGGCTGAATGGAGACAGAATTAACCTCCAGGCAATGAGGTGGAACTTTGGAGAATGCCAACTGGCCTTCTCCCCCTCACTGGACAGAACAGAAGAAAGCGAGTTTCACAGAACAACATCAGGCGAGTCTGTTTTTAGACACAGGAAGACTTTATGATCTGTAAATATGACTAAACTGCTGAATGGCTACCCCAAGAACTTTTGGAGTGCTTTAGACACAAGATAGAACATTCATTTCCCAAATAGGAGCTTGTACCAGACCTCAGGTCCCTTTAGAGATGTAGCAAGTATATTTTATAGTGTGATGTCTATAAATCTACATATGGAGAAAGGTTAAGAATAAAGTAGTCTAAATAGTCCTACCTTGGCTGTGATTCCCAGGTAATATCTCATGAAGAAAAGAAAAATCAATATTCACAATTTTTTTCTCCGAAGCACTATGCTAACTACTGGTTCCTTTAAAATATATATGCACGCTCATATATATTATTTTATATATCAAGTTTTAAAAGAAAATCATGTATTCTTAGGCACAGTAGTTCTCAAATTCTTATTTTGCACTATCATTAAGATATTTATGGTTTATTTTCTCACAACGGAAGTCATACATTTTTAATGCTAAAAAAAAACCTAAAAAACATAGAAATCATACCAAAAAATACTACTTTTTTTTTCTCATGAAAAAAATGAGCGAGCAAATGAAGACCACAGCCATATATAGGACCAGCCATCTCCTGGCTGCATTATGGGTGGCCCAGCAGGGCTTTACTCTTGCTGGAGTCTGCTCCCCGAGGCTCGTCCTCTCAGGAAGGAGGTAGGAGTGCACGGTTAGCTGTCTCTTCATCTGTCCTTCTCTCTGCAAGTGGATCTCATTTCCCCATTCTCTGACACTTCTGTATTGAAACAATGAGCAGAAACGCAGTAATGGAGTATTGATTTACCCAGCGCCTAAATCAGGGCCACTCCCTTCTGAAAGCTGGCTGTATAGAGTCTGTGTCTAGGTAGCTGTGGCCCTGGCAAGACGCTAAAATTAATGCCCGGGTGTAGGTTCAGGCGTGTTTGTGTTTAACACCTGACCGGGATTCTTCGACTTTGGACTTTGGGTCTGAGAAGGAACTCCATTTACCTGGAGCTCATCCTGGCTGGAGGTTTGGTGGAAGGGAACAGGAGGTAGAGGATGAAGGGAATGGCTCTTGGTTCTTTACCCAACAGTGGCTGTCACAAGAAGATTCTGGAGCTCAATGAAGTTTGAAAATTGCCCACCATGCTGATAGTAGGTGTGAGAGGCACGACCTTATTGGTCTGATCTCTCTACTCATGCGTACCCATTGAGTCACGTATTTGTCTGGTCCCATGTCACGGCCATCCTTACTCTGCTCATCTCCTGTCTCCAGTCTTCTTGAACCCTTGAGTCAGATACCTTGGTTTCTATTGATTTCTCCTGGAAAAACGATAGTCCTTTCTTTATAACCTCTCCTATCAATAACGTGGCTACATGAAATATGCAGGAGCTGGGAGCCTCCTGTGTTCAGCTGCTGTTTCAACATGCTTCCATCTTTAACCCTTCTCTGCCCTCCTAACTCTAGCTGATTGCAGGGTCTGAACCTATCATCTGACCTGAGCACACACATGGAGATCATGAGATGGTTCCCTAGCTCTGCATAATGAACTTAAAGAATTTCAAAGCTGGAAGGATGTGTTTAGGGGACTTAAATCTTTTAAGTTGCATGTAAAAATCAAGACCTAGAGGATGCAGGTCTTGCCCAAGACCATACAGTTGCTTCCTGGCAGATCTAAAACTAGACCCAGGCTGCTTATTTCCTAGGACTCTGTTGCTTCCCCGAGAAAGCACTGTTAGAGAAGGCAATCGCGGCTCTATGTTCTTATCAGCCCTCCCTGTTCTGAAGCTGTCAGGGGGTGCGGGTGCCTCCTCTGTTGAGACACTGGTCCTTAAGAGCTGACAGTTCAGTATTTAAGAAAAAATCACTATCACTAAATATTGTCTGTAATTTAGCATGGATATTTTCCATGCCATTAAGATTTATATGATAACTGGAGGTGTGTATAAGAAGATCTGTGCAGACAAAGGTTACTTTTTCAAATGGCACAAATTAATGCTTTCTCTCTCCCATTTTGGTCTCTAAACATCTCAGAGAACTAATGATCCCTGCCTTTTCAGTTGTCAATTTTCTTATCTGTCAAATAAAGCAACATGAGATGGTGTCAAAATCTTTTCAGAACCCCTCAATCTTGGATTTCTGGATTTGGGTTTTCTGAAAAGTTAAGATTTGGGGATTTTATCTGAGTTTTGAATACATCATAATGAAGCCTTTCGAAAATGTATTCTCTCTCACCAGCTGTTAAAAACAGCATAGTGGAACACCGCATCTCCCCTTGGCGAGCTGGGATCAGGTGTATGGAAATTGACTTGTATACCAACACCTGTATCCTCAGGGCCTAAAGAAAAACCCTTCAGATGGTAGCGTTTTGAGTTCTCTTGTCAGAACTGATATAATTTCTGGAAAATGCAGGAAAACAACAGGAGAGAAATAAGGAAGGCTCAAAGGCCACTACTGAATGGGAGAAATTGGCTCTGGCAGAAAGCCAAGTGCCTTTTTACAACCCAAATGTCTTCATTATTTGTTTCTCTCTGTGGCATCGGTACCTAACTCCTGAACAACTTCCTCAGGCTGGTCTTGATCTAACATTTGACTGACTGAACCAAAGAAACACGTGAGGCTTTTGGGTTGGGGCAATCAAGAGCTGGAAGTCACTTCCAGAGTTAAGTAGAGGCACCTAAAGGTGAAGAGATTGTTATCCAGTTATACTGTCATCCTGGATTTTTGACAGCTTGGTTCATTCATGTAGAATTGTCTACATGGTATGATTAGTAGGACTCTAAAAGTCCATAAATATCCTCTGACATGAACAGTAGATTCTAATCTCTTTCATTACAGAAGGGAGGTGCTTGAATACCTTCCACCACAACTGATGTCACTTGTGTGAGGAACTACCTTTAATAGCTTTAATACGCCCTCTCTGTACCTGTTGGGGTTGGGGACGAAGTGGATCCTGAGGACCAGGACAGGGAAGATCACCCTCTCTCTAGTCATGTTGAAAAATCTTTCCATGACATAGCCAATCCATTTATCCTAGTTATTATCACAATAGACATTAGCTCTAGTTATAGAAGCTTGAAAATATATAAAAACTTTCTTTACACTTCAGATTAGATGGGTATAAGGATCACACACACACACACACACACACACACACGAGCAGAAATGCAGATTTGAGGAGCCCAGAGAACCACTTATCTTATATAATAAACGTGGTTGGGGAGGGCCGAGGAGTGGGAGCACACCTGGGAGAGTGAAGAAGGGTTTCGGAGATGTTTCAGAGGGAGAAAAGAGGCTTTGGAGAAACAGTCATAGGCGGGGAGACCTAGAGGCAGTGCATTTGTCCACCTACCACCTTTCCATCCTTCCCCACAAATAATGATCTACGTGTCTCTTCCTTGCTGTTGGAGTCAGAATTTAGAGCCTCTCATTATGAGGAGGGTAACCTGGAGGTGAACGGGTTTTGTTTAGGCTGCAGATGTTGTCATTAACAAGAACAGAAAGGCACCTGCCTGACTTCTGAAACCCCAGGTGAGCACACTGCTGCTCACTGAGCCCCCCACCCCCGCCTCGGTGCAGGCATCCCCCGTGGTCTATAGAACCAGTATAGCTAGAGAACCAGTAAAGTTGGTGAAGGCTCATCCCCCACCCCACCCCCCAAAAAAAGCTTATGAAGAAAAGCAGGAGCATTCTAGCTAGCGGTCCAATTTTGGAAACTCATTTAAGCTCTTCTGGGTCCTATTTTCTGTGTCTGTAAAAGAAGGAGCTTGGGATTTTGATGATTCCAAGCCCCTGGGCATTAAGTTTATGGATGGCTACACCCGGAAGCACAGACGCCTTTTGGGAACAGCAGTGGGTTCTGGGTTTGTCAGAACTGTATAAGAAATTGACAGACAGCATCTGCTTGTCAACCCACAAAAGCTACTCTGACCTTGGTCCCCTCCAGGCACCTGCCCAGTGGATCAGAGACCAAGGGTGCCATCCTGGCTTTGCATGGGAATCAATCCCATTCTGGGGCACGGTCCAGATTATGCCATGGAAATGGGAAGTAGGGCTGTGCGTCTGCCAAAGGGAACCCTGAGCAGTTTTATGCTTCCCTCACTGGGGAGGTGGAAAATTCCATTCCCGTGAGCAAGACCACTCCGTGGCTCAGGATGTGAGTTGTGTGTTAAATGTAAGATTTCCAGTTAACCCCCTTTTGTTTGAGTCAGGGAGCTGCCCCTTACGATTTGGCTGGCTGGTGGGATCTGCCTACAGGGAGGGAATAAGCTGGAGTATTTTGGTTCCTGTGACAGTTATAGCTCCTTGTAAATGTTTTTAAAAGAAGAGTATTTGTGATAATAATGTCGAGAGGGAATTTAAAAGGATAGAATATTCTAGAGAAACAGGGAGGGGCAGAGGAGGTGCAGGGAATTGGGCCAAAAGAATGTCACTCTGTGACCCTTAGGGACGGTTTGTGAAGCGAGGGGGACCTATTATGTCTGTGTGGCTGGCATGTCCATCCCCCCTCCATGCAAACATCCGGACTGGATCTGCTTTACAATGGAAACTGCATTTTGCAATCCGTCCCTACTAAAGAATATGAATTCTTTATAAAAAATTGATTTGCATTGCGAATAGCATTTATTACAAATAAATAAATAGCATAGTGGTCACAAAATAAATGAGTAAAGATCAATTTGAAAACTGAACTAGCATGAAATTGCTGAAAAGATATGAGCATTATAAAATCTCTTCTATGTGGAAACATCTCTGTATTTATAGATCGACATACCCCCCAATACTTCTCGCTGTACTAATATTAATGAGGAAAAAACTTGAATGTTTCAAAATTGAACAGTTTCACGGAGACTTCTGCCAAGTTATAAAGTATTACTAGTTAAAGGGGGATGTATACTTCTTATATGTCATTTAAAATGTATTACAACATCTATTAAATAAGTATCTAGATTAATAGCTGTCTCAAACCTCAAACTAAAAATCTTCAGGAAACATAAACACAAATGCCTTTAATCAAAAAAGGGCTGCTTAGCAGTCTAAGAAGAATATAATTAAAGAAGCCCATTTTAGGCATCTATGCAATTATTTTAAGATATGTTTAGGATTTGCATTTCGTAGCAGGCTTGGGTTATTAAACATACAACTTATCACCCTTAGTAATCATATTAACAGAAATAAAATGTCCAGAAACTTTAGGAAGTTGATTAGTAATCTACATTTCATACTAATTATGGGAGGCACAGTATAGATTATAAATACACAAGATAAAAGTCCCAGGTTACTGAGTGCAAAAAAATAAACTTTCCCATATTTTGACAAGCATTGCCTGGTCTGAACTATTTATAATATTTTAGAGTGTACTAGCACTTTTTGTGTAATATAAAAAGTAATAGAATCTTAGTAATATGAGGTCCCACTAGAGATATTTGCTATTAAATTGTTGCTGAGTATGCTGAGGTTTGGGGGAAAATTATCGAGTTTGCAGATTAGTAAAGCAGGTTTTGGCAATGTTTTAAAATTGAGTCAGTGATGCTTTAAAACGGGGTGTATTTTAAGGATTCACAATAAGAATTTAAAAATAGATGAAAAGATTGGTTTGTTATCCTCCAGCGGTGTATGTTAATTAGCGTTTTTATGTAAACTAATTTTATGGTTGTCTGCAGCTTTAAGCATATGCAAGCAGGGGTGTGGGAGTGAGGCAAAGTTCATGAGAGACTAATTAAACATGAGGTGTGACATTCATTTTATTTTATTTTTTTAAAGATTTACTTATTTTTTGACAGAGATCACAAGTAGGCAGAGAGGCAGGCAGAGAGAGAGGAGGAAGCAGGCTCCCTGCCGAGCACAGAGCCCAATGCTGGGCTGGATCCCAGGACCCTGAGATCATAGACCTGAGCAGAAGGCAGAGGCTTTAACCCACTGAGCCACCCAGGTGCCCCGTGACATTCATTTTAAATAAGCATTTTCACATTTCACTCCTGCTTTCTTTTTATTTCCCCAAACATTTCTCTTTTCAATGGTCATCAGAGCTGCAAACCCAGGATGGCCCAATTATGTGAAATTAGCCTTTGTCTGTTTCTAAAGTTGACATCCTTTAAATCCCACCCTGAACGTTGCTAGTGAGAGTCCTCTTCTGTCCCGGGGAACTGTAGTGTTTGGGTCACGCTGAAAGGTGGGACACACCACACGCATCTCTCGGCCACCTCCCGGGGGGAGGGTGCTTCTGTGTGCCCTGACCGAATTTCTTTGTGCCCAACATCACAATGCTGCCTGATGAGGGCAGAACTCTAAAATCTGCTCTTCTCCTTGTCCACCAGTTTCCAAGTGAAAAGGTCAGTGTATGGCAAGAGAGGACCTCTTTAGAGTGGCCAAATAATTGGTTTCTGTTCTTTTTCATTGCCTGTGTGTGACCCCAGCATGACCAATGGTGAGGAGATGGTTACTGGACGTTCAAGGTAGAAATCCTAGTGGTTTGGCCACTATTGCTGGAAACAGCAATGGTTTCCAGCTGTCATCTTCAATTTATTTTTAAACAATTATTTAAACCAGAATTAGTTATTAAGTCACGTGGAAGGAAGTTTGCATGTCTGATATGATTAGTCGAAGGAATTTGTAATGAATCGTCCTGAAATATCTGTGCTAGGAAAACAAATCCTTTAAAAATGTTACTAATTTTCATGGTACGAATAATTACAGCTATACCTCTTAGAGGTGGGGTCTTTATGTACTGTGAACAGTAATTGTTGCCAATTCATTCTCAGAATTCTAAGGATCGTAAGAAGCTGTCTGATCTAGCTTCTTAACTTCAGAGAAGGTCTGCCTCTCCTCGAAAATAATTCCTTCTGCCCCAAACATTGGTGTGGCTTTCCTTCCTTCGAATTCCGTGTAGCACCTGTGCAGAGCATTTCACTTTGCATGGGTTGCCCTTTATGGTAGCTGATGCTTGTGTCCTCTCCCCAACCCTTCCAAGGCCAAGACTGCATTTAAGGTTTTGTGCCCATTTCCCCCAGACCCTTGGGCTGTTGTCTACCATAAAGGCAATCATTGTGCATCGAGGAGGAGTACGTAAATTTATCTCGAAAACCATGCTAGTCCTTGACAACCCTCTCTTGATATTTGATCAGCAACTTGTATCAGAAAATGTTAGAGATGCTGGAGACCTTGGAGATATTCTAGTCTTATCTCTGTTTGACATAGAATGAAACTGAGTAAGGCCCTAAGAGGCAGAATCAGTTGCCTAAAACACATGGCAATTTGAACCAGAATTCCAATTTCACTCATTCTGAGTCCAGAACTCTCTTTGTGGAGTACCATCTCATGTTAACATCAGTGTAGATGCCCATCCCCAGATTTGCTCATGTGGATGGATCCTTGAAAATGTCTGAGGTGCTAGTTCGGGGTCCTCTCCCTGTATTCGCATAGACCGTTGGCAGCTTAGAATAAACACCACAGATGTGAGCTGGAATCAGTCAGTGACTTTGGACCTTAACACACAACATCTGGGTAGTCTATATTTTCTTGAACATGTGGTTCTCCCCGCCCCCCCTCCACCGAATCCATGTTTTTTAGGTTGCTTAGAGAAGGTCAAAGGCGAGGGTTTGGGAAATAAGTCTTCCTCATTCACTACTGCGCCAACTGGGGAAGACCGGGTCAGGGAATCGTCCATCAGGTTCCGCTTGGCTCTAACGGACGGACCGTTCTAGGTATTCTTAGATGAGCAGCTCAGCAAATTTGGAGCTCTCTGCTGTTACAGGATTTCTCTGCTAAATCAAAGTTCTCACAGAGTTTGCTGTAGAGCATTGTACTCTGCTGAGTTACGAGTATGTGGGTCCAAAGCCCAGGGTCATGGCTTATCTGACTCACGGTCTGGGGAAGCTGCTTCCCGGCTGGACTGGTTTTCCTGACACTTCCCTTGTTCAGTGAACAAGGACAATATAGTGTTTCCAGTTGTGACCAATGTTGTCTTGTTTCTAACTTTTGCCCAAGTTCTTTTAAGGAAAAGCGCCACCCATTTTCTCTGACCAACTTAAAGAGAGAGAGAGAGAGAGAGAGAGAAAGATCTCAGCATGAATAACAGCAAAAAGCACCTAATGATCGAAGCCCTCGAAGGCTCAGACGGCTGGGGTGCCTAGAAACGGCGGGGTCTTCCTTTAAAGACTGCAGAGCCTCATGAGTGTGCAATCAGAGGAGACTGTGTGATCTTAAGCAGCCCTGGTTTCACAAGGGGAGTTCCCATTTCTTGACTAAATAGACTTTCTGGTTTGAAATTAGCATCCCATCCCGAAAAGCAGGACGGTGTATGAGGAGGTTTGCGGCAGCCTTGGGTGTCATGTGAAGCAAGTACTGCTTCATTTCCCCTGACCCCAGGGCACTGGAAACCTTTCTGGATTTGGGAATCAAGTGATTCTGAATTCTCTCTCATCAAGGGGAATCCAACGAAGCACTGAGTAGGAAAAACTTGGTTGACAATGCAGCCTGTGTCAGCACCGGAATGAATTCAAAACAGACTGGGACAACCTCCCGTCCAGTCAGTAACGCACCCAGAAAGCTGTAGACGCCAGGAGGAGAGGATGGTCCCTGTGCCACCACACCTTTGCTGCAGGCAGTCATGAGAGTGCTAGACAGTCACTGTGACTTGTGGTCCCAGGCTCTATTTACTTTGGTGAAAGCAGGCAGACAGGTGAAGTCCTGTGGTCCGCTGGTTACCCTACCTTGGCATTTCATGAACTCGCCATGTTTCCAGAAATAATCTGAGGATTAACATGGAATAGCTAACTCCCTCCCGCCTGTAGACCAGTAAAGACACCGAATACATCGGGTCTCCTCACATCCTCGTTTCATACAAAAAGGGAAATTTTAGTACTACAGTAGAAGACCATAATCTAAGAATGAAGTCCTTCAAATGGCATAAATTCAATTTTAGGAAAGAGTCCCTACATTGTCTCTCTTTAAGAAAGTTCTGTCATTATTCTGTGGACCTCGGAAAAAACCTGCACTGACCTGCCTTCGGGAAATCGCTGCTCTAAATAATACTCAGAGTAATACTTGCCAAGACCAGCTTCTGATTCAACAACCAATTCCATAACATAGCAGTGGAGTCCTGGAATGCCCCGTTGTTTCTAGAAGTTCCCGTCTTCCATCCAGTGTACAAGGCCTGAGTTTCTAAAGGCCTACAGCTAGGCTGGCATATCGAGATGTCACAAAAAACTCTTTGCAAGGAATTTCGTTGATAGTCATTCTGAGAAAATCATTTAAACTCTCTGGATCTCAGTTTTCTAGTAAAAGGGAGATAATGCCACCAGCCATATTCTGGAAACTAACTTCCTGGATACTCTCAGAGCCTCAATATTCTTTTTTTTTTTTTTTTTAAGATTTTATTTATTTGACAGATAGGATCACAAGTAGGCAGAGAGGCAGACAGAGAGAGAGGAGGAAGCAGGCTCCCCGCTGAGCAGAGAGCCCGATGTGGGGCTCGATCCCAAGACCCTGGAATCATGACCTGAGCCGAAGGCAGAGGCTTTAACCCACTAAGCCACCCAGGTGCCCCCAAAGCCTCAATATTCTTAATCTGAGTGAATGTGTGACTAAATGATTAAGGTCTTTGTTTTGTTTTGTTTTTTGTTTTCTTTCTTTCTTTTTTTTTTTGCTTACAGAAGTCCAGCATTGCCAGTGGGACTCACTGCACACCAAACACTTATTGGAAGTCTAGTGTGGGTCAAGCACTGTGCTATGTCTCAAGACACAAGGAAAATACGTCATTATTATTCATTAGATTGTGTTTAAAAGGTCATGCTTCCCTTATATATAGTTGGTTTGTTCATTCATTCATTCATTCACTCATTTGTTTATTTAACAAATATGGACAGACCCAGGCTATGTGCTAGAGAGAGAAAATAAGATAAACTTGCTAACCTCAAAGAGCTTGAAACTCCTTTTAAAGAGTTTGTTATCTTCAAAAAATGTATATCCCTTATTTTTGTTCCATGAGGCACAAAAGGCACATTATATAGAACACAGCAGAAACTGCAAAATGAGTATTTGTCTGTAGATCTTAAATACGGGCTTATTGGAGAATGATTCTCTCTATCCACTCACCATCTCTCTGCCTCTCTTTTAACCTCTCTATTATTCAGAGAAACCCTGCTTTTGATAAAGTAAGGTTGAAGTTATTCAATTCGATAAAAGTGACAAATCTGAATAACAAATCTAATGTGATTGAGGGGCATCAACCCCCCCCCCCAAACTAATTTAGAGTGTGCCCAGCCCCTGGATCAATGCAGTTCACCAAAATAATTATTCAGTAACCCCCTCCTCTCAAAATAACTCATCCACTAACAGCAACAATAGATAGAAAGAAAAGGAGAAAAGAAGAAAAATCCCCCAATGGCATGTTATTTTAATTTGCTCTCTGTAATGATAAAATTAAGTAAACATTTACCAAATAGCTATATTATTTTGCACCACATAGACCCAGTATTTGTGTCCTAGGTAAAATTTCTTGCAGCAATGAGGCTAAGAAATTATTCTTGCTGTGAACAGAATGGTGTGTTTTCAAAGTCTTAGTCAAATTCAATTGTTTGCAAATTTAAAACTGAAAGGTTTTGTGTATGCTGTCCTTTTTATTGAGGAACAATTTCAAAGGCATATAACCTGGGGCACCTGGGTGGCTCGGTTGTTAAGTGTCTGCCTTTGGCTCAGGTTATGATCCCAGGGCCCTGGGATGGAGCCCCACATCGGGCTCCCTGCTCATCAGGAAGCCTGCTTCTCCCTCTCCCACTCCCCCTGCTTGTGTTCCCTCTCTCTGTGTCTCTCTCTGTGAAATGAATGAATAAAATATTTCAAAACAAACCCCACAACCACAAAACCAGGCATATTACCCAAGTTATTGTCCACAAACCAAAATTATGGGGGTCTTCAGGCAACTCTGACTTCATCAAGCCCTTGGCATTATACTGCTTCATGATGGACACAACATAAATATATGCTTCATAGATGAATACATGAGTTCAGTTATGAATTACATTAGCAATTATATCATCTTGCATGTATATATTGCTTTACAATATCTTAAGTGCTTTCACGTTTATTCTCATAATAATACTTTGAATAAAGAAGAAATTCAGCATGTTGAATTTTATTTGAAAGCATTGAGGTCACCAAATATGTCCTTGGCTTGAAGTGAAAACTATAGTAGAACTATGCGAGGAGTGTGACTAATCAGAAAAACAAACAAACAAAAAAACCAGAAATGATAAAACATACACAAAAAGTTTAATAAACAACATAAACATAAACTAGAAAAGAAAATAATAGTTTAAAAGATTATGCTACTATTACTACTTTTACACAGTCTGGGACACAGTCGATGCCTGAACCAGAACGCCACCTGTAAGTAATGTTTATTTCATAGGTATGGCTACGCGTGCTTTACGCATGCGCAGGCATGCATCTTGTAGGTTTTCTAGTTTCCCTAGAAACAGACCGGAAAAACTAGAGAACTTCACCGCAGGGAGCCAAGATGGCAGCCATCCACGCTGCTGGATAATAGAGTCTTCTATTTATTTTTTTTCCTCATTGGCGCTATGGCCCTGACCCGGCTGATGTTAGTAAACGTCGTGGTGGGCGGCGCTCCCAAATAATCCAAGGATCCCAAACCGGCCCTTTCACATACTTCTCCTTCTTTGCTAAGGCTGCGGGTGAGAGAAAGGCTTCCTTGAGGAACGAGAGGCAAAAAAACCCAAAAAAAACAACAACAACAAAAAAAAAACCAACCCAGAGCAGCTCACCTAAGTTCTCAGACACTTCGGCTCCCGGTTGATTCTGTCCCAAGAGCTGTGACATCAGGCCCCATGGCAAATTGCGGCGCGTTCTAAAACATCTCCTGGGAAAGAGCGGTGTTTCCTGACGGACACTGAGTGTTAAATTGCTGAATTCCTTGGGGCGGTTGTTGTTAATTGATTTGTTTCCTTGGACGATCGTATTTGTTAAACACGCTAACAGGACAAAGGGGTTATAATGAATTCACAGACGGTGAAATGTAACGAGTGCGGAAGTCCCTAATGCGTGCGGCCTTCAGGCCCTGCCTCAGGTTTCCCGAGTGTGGGCTTTCTGGCTCCCAGTTCTCAGGTGTCCCCTGGCGCAGTTGGGCGACTTGAGACCTTGTTCTCTCAAAATTAAACTCTAAAGAGAGTAAAAAGAGGATGTTGAACGCTAGAAGCCAGCCGTAGTTGGAAAACGCATCTGGGCTTCTCAGAGACCTGGGTTCATCAAGATTGCCCCTGGAAACTGGTAAAGAAGCCATTTTAATGTTCACGTCAAGGGGGATTGTGATTTAGGACCAAAGGCCTTGGATTTCATGTTTCTCTGCCTCCCAGTAGAGCTGAGTATCTTTAGGCAGATCTCGTGATCCCTGTGAGCCTCAGTTTCCTCATCTGCAAAACAGGGACACATACTACATCACAGTATTCGTGAAGAGATGAATTAGTACATAAAGGTCTTCATAAACTATAAAGGGATGTCAAACAGGTGTTATTATCGGTGGTGATATTTTTATAACAGGATTTTTTATTAAAAAATAATACATGTTCACGGCAGAAAACTTGATTGTTATGTAAGTTGTACTATACTGACAACATGCCTGAGGGATTTCTGAGGTTACGTGCAGATCCCAGTAAGTCTAAAGCATGTGCCTTATGTTACTGGTGTTTGCCTCCCTCCTTGTTCAGAGGTCTGCTGGGGAGCTCTGGAAGACTACATGCTTAGGGCTACTTAAACAGTCTCCACCAAAGTCTCCCTAGAAGTAAGCAACCAGCAAAACTGCAGGTGCCTGTGGCACCTGCGTGGCTCAGTTGGTTTAGCACCTGCCTTCAGCCCAGGTCATGATCCCGATGTCCCGAGATCAAGCCCCACATTGGGATCCCTGCTCGGCAGGGAGCCTGCTTCGGCCTCTCCCTCTGCCTGCTGTTCCCACTGCTTGTGCTCTCTTTCTCTGTCAAATAAATAAATTAATTAAAAAAACAAAAACAAAAAACTGCAGTTCCCTACAGAAACCAGTGGGTGGTCTATGTCCTGAAAAGAGACCCCTGGGATGGAGATCGGGGGGGCAGGAGATTCTTCCCAATTCTCTGTTAACTCTACTTTTATGGGCCTCAGTTCTCGTCTGCAAAAGGACCTAGCTGAAGAGATGTTCTTTGAGGTAGATTCCAGGTATGGTTTTTATGAATCTGTGCTCACTCTGTTGTTTCCGTGGGTGCTTTGAACACCAATAGGGACCAACCAGGACGGTGAGACCTGCTTGACCTCAGCTCGGGACACTTCCCACCGTGTTCCTGGGGGCCCTCAGGAATCTTGAACACCCTTGTCACTCCGTGTCACCCATAAAATGCTGGGAGCGGACCAAGTCTATAAAGATTATCAGGAACAAGTTGTAGCCTAGTTTACAATGTCTCCATTTCCCTCTTGTTTTCTCTGGGTGGATGGATAAAACCTCAAATATGGCCAAAAAGCCAGAAATGTGGTGTTTTGTTGTTTTTTTTTTTTCAGGAGGATAAGAAGTAGTTAGAGCAAATGGAAACGATGAGACTAGGTGAGAGAGGGAAAAAGAGAGAAGCAGCTGTTGAGAAAGACCAGGTTCCTTACACCTCCAAAGGGAATAATAATATATTACAGGCCATTTAAATGTTGCTCCAGACTCTGGATTTCGGCCTCGATGGGGCCCTCGGAGTGTTCTGGAATGAAAAGTTCTTAAATGGAGTGTTTAAATGCTAACATACAGATTTAATGTTGGGGCTCTTTGACCTGAAATCAGCACCAGCTTCTGCCTTGATGAAAGCAACTTTTCTAGGGGATTTGGACTTTGCCAACATTTGCCCATTCAAGGCAACTGACTGGAAATCCGGGTCAGATCTTGTAAGAACACAGTCAAGAATAGAACCATCTTTACTCTTTAAAAATTGTCATCGAGAATATCTTCTGTCAGATATTGTGTTCAATATGAAAATGTGGTCTCTCAATAAAATCATTTTGCTTTCACTTTACTGTGAGAACAGTAACAGTAGATATTAAGCTCCGAAAGACCCGAGAGCCAAAAAAAACCCACCAACCCAAAAACCAATAATTAAAAATATAATTCTTAAAAGCATAAGAAATCTAAAAAGTAGGCTTCTCTAGAACATAATGCAATATAAGTTGAAAAAGTAACTTGCCAAAGTGACACTGTTCTTGTAATAGTCTTCTGGACTGAATCAGTAATACACCTACTAAAAAAAAATTCAGGGAGTCTGATGTACTGACATTAAATTCCACACAAATATTCTGGTTATTTAACAGTAATTTATTGTAGCTTTACTGGAAATTTTCTCCTCTTAGTTCTTAAAAGAATTTACAGCTTCAATTAGCACTTTTACTCCTAATAATCAATATTGATTTTACTGTATTCATTTCAGATCTTAAAATTTTTACCTAGAATTCTAATCTTAACTGTTTTTAAAGTAACATACCTCATTTTAAAAAATCCAGATAGACGTGCATTACCATCTGAAAAATGATCAATTTCCATATACTTGAGGTGGGTTCTTTATTCAGAAAAGAAAGGACAGTTCTGGGTAATAGGGACCTGGCATTGTGTGCAAAATGTTAAATGAGAATGTGTGTATTATTTTCCAGTGTCTTCTCAAAATTAGGTAGCAGTTGTTATTTTTAACCATATTGCAGATTCTGTTTTTAGCCTCGCTATTTATCTCTGTATTTCAGTACGCCTAATGTATCAGGGAGCTGTTTCTCCTGCTCACAACTCACATGAATTTTATGGGGCACATTGCCTGACTGGGGTCCACCTAGGTGGACTATGGGATGTCCTCAGGAGAACAATAGACAGTTAGGGAAGATTCTTGTCCACTCTGTGTTCTGACATCAAACTGGAATTTCTCATTTTTTTACATTAAGAACTTTCCTCCCTCTTTCTCTGATAACATGCCACACATTACATCTGGAACACAAATGCTTTACCAAAACCTTTCAATTAAATCCTACGAATTATTTTCTTTCATTGTTTCCTGGGATCTTTTATGGGGAGTTCAATTTTATCTTTTTTTTTTTTTAATTTAAAAGATGAGTTTTGGGGTTGTGTTTCGCATTTAGGGCAGTAGTAAAAAATAAAAAGAGTTTCTTACAACTGCGTTTTCCAGTTACACATTTCACAAACATTTGAGCTACCTTGGGTTGGCCAGGAAATGTCTGCTGCCACATTAGTGATGTGATAATGGGCTTCACATATCACCTGGACATTAATAGAATGAAATCACTTACTGCTTCTGAAAGCAGCTTTGTTCTCAGCTGGTGTCCTGAAGGCACTGTACAAGCACAAGGGATTTTCTATCGCGTGGAGGTGAAAGTCAAAAATAAGCTAGAGTCATCTTTATTACTGGTCTGTATTTGTGTGTGTGTGTGTGTGTGCGTGTGTTTATGTGTGTGTGTATGTGTGTGTGTGTGTGTGTGTGTCTGTGTGGTGTTCCCCTCTATTTAACAGGCCCACTGATATTTGATGGAAATGACCAAAAATTCAGCGAGTTGCAGAAAGTGTCTGGGTCTCCAATCTGCCCTGCTCTGTGACATGCAAAACTTGTAATAACTGGGGACCTTTAACTCAGCTGCAATGGCCCATCAAAGGTGCGGCTTTATTCTCTCATAACAGCCCTGTAATGTGATCAGCAGACATATCTGCAAACTTTTCCCTGAGCTGTGCAGATGTGGCCATAAAAGAGGCACGTATGCCAGTGTGTATTTCCTACTTTCCTCTGAAAATGAACTTGGTTTCTGATTATGGCAGTGTGGCTGCCTGCCGTGTAACATTTCCTACAGGTGCACACCCTCTTAAAGAAATGCGGTCTATGAAAATCAGGGACGGAAAATGGGGACTGATTCAGGGCTGTTATTAATTCGATAAAGTGCCCTTTGCTTTGGGAAAGTATTCGCCGAAGAAGGCTATATAATAAAAGGCTTCTCTCGTGCATTTTTTATATTCTTCAGTTAATCAAAAACAGATGTACAGGGATTGTTCAGACAGACACCTGTCATGGAAATTAAAATGTGGACATCATTAAATAATTTGCGCAGTGATTTTTTTTGTCGAGATAAATCACAAACCGCGAATTCACATGCTGTATGTTTATTTAAAAATTGGGCATATATGTATTCCCTGAAAAAAAAAATCAGGCTTTGAGTTATTGTTCCCCAGAATGAAATGTATGGTTTCTAAAACTTAATTTTGAGTTTTTAACCTATTTCTCCTCTGAGGAATATGGGCTTGTGAATAACATACATTCTTCATATCACATTCAAAGTCTAATCTGGTTTTCTTAGCAATCACTTGGATAGGTGTAAACAGATAAATAGTCACCATCCACCATTGACTGCCACGGCTCATTTTTCATCTTTTGAAATAAAAGCCCCAGAGAATTTTTGTCGGGATAAATTGGGGAATAAAAAAAAAAAAGTTCTCTTTTGAAGTGGATACTTTGAACATGGCAGATTCGTAGGGAATTTTCTTTTGCCTTTGACTCCTTTTAAGATCGAGATGCCTCTATAAAAATTAGAATTTTGGTTACTACAAATGGTTTTTATCTGACCCTGCAATTAAAGAACTGCTTTTGAGCCAGCCCTGGAGCTGTTATGGTTTTTAAGATTTCAGATATATTGTCAGGTTTAACACTAAATTTAAACATTGTGAATTAGTTGACTTTTCCCTTAATCAGCCATGGCTACATTCCTCTATAAAAGCTAAAAATACGAATACTTACATTTCCCTCTCACGGAGTCTAATTACATATTATCTCAAATAATATCTCCGTAATGATTCTTTGAACAATACCGCCTATGTTTTCTTCTTCCATGCAGACCTTTCATAAATAACAGTCTGCATCAAGACAAACAGTACATTCAGCATGTTTTGCAAAATAGAAAGAGGCAAGCTGGAAAAAGCAAATGACCCAAACCTCCATATTCCCAATACGCTCCTAGACCACTTTCATGTAGAATTCACAATGGACATGTACATTGTTTGTTGGAATATTTTAATATTTTTTTTCATACAATGCCATCTATCAAATATCCAAAGAAGGCAAATTACTCACAGGAAAGAATCCGGAAAAGCCCAGAAATACCAAGCTACCCATGCTGACATCATGAGAATAAAACACTCAGTGAATAATAACAATACAAACTACTAATCAAGGAAACATGGTGCCAAATTAGTGCTCACGTTAAAATGGACCTCATTTATTTAGGTGGGAAAAAAACCCCTATCAACTCTGCTCCATCTTCCTTATTTCCAACAACATGAAACAACACTTGCCTAAAACAAATAAAACGACGCTTCCAGCAAATCCCTCAAGACATTTTAAATCCTACGTGGGCTACACGGGAATTAAGGAGCATTATACGGACTTTTGAAAGGCACAACTACAGAATTATTATCCACTGAGTTATAAGGAATGGCTTCCCCTCTAGTTCGGGTTTGTTTTTCTTTCCCAGCAGTCAACATCTCACCCATCTGAACAGTCAAGTAAAGCCCGGTCCTTAAATTCCAAAGGAATTCTGTTCAGAGAATTTGCACTGCAGTGTGATTACCTGCATTGCTCTTTAATACAAGTTTCTTTCTTTCCCCAAATCCAATGTCGTGCTCTACTTATTCGTTTCGTGAAGGACGACCCGAGTTCATGGAGATAAATAAATAAATAAAGAGAAACTCCTTATACGTGCTCTGTGCCATGGTCCGTGGGCATAAATAACACAGTGTGAATTCAAGTACACATCCTTTTCCCATTTGTTTCCATTCTCGGTGCCAACTTTGACTCAATAAACAATGACTTTCAGCTAAGTATGAAGGAAGCATCCAGGACATAATGCACCGAGTGGTGCCCCTTCAAAGAATGGAACCCTCCAGAAAGGCCGAGGGAGAGAATAAAACAGAAGCTCGTGAGAGCAGCAAATACCCAAGGAGGTAGTTTCAAGTTCACCTGAGGGGACAGCAGCCACAGTGTCTGAGTCAGAGAAGTGTTTTCTGAGCATGGTTTTGCTGATCACTTTTAAAAACATGACCCAGGAATAAGCCTAGAAGATATTCCTGAAATGAGGACTTTAAATGGTCATAGTATTGAACGAGATCAGAGATCTCCTGATTCATTCCTTACCACCGTGTTCCTCAGCTTCTCCAGCAGGACGATGGAGACATTAATCCTTTCCACATTTCTCAAAAGCATGTTTCGAGGATTAGAGAATTCAAGGTGACAACAGATCAAATTGCTATTTATCTAGGACTCTTTCTCACCGGTGGGGCATCGTGTGGTACACTGAAAGAGCTTATTTATTGAATCCCCAATTGAATTGGCCTTAGAGAGTTAATACAACATCCACGGTGACAAATTTACTCACTAGGAATAAATTGCATTAGTTCCATTATTTTGTAAAGCACTTTCCCATCTGGGAAGAAAGTTATAGCATAAATCCCATTCTGTTCAGTAGCATGGCTGGAAGGTATCAACCTTTTATGAGCTAGGAAAGTCAGTTTTTTTCTTCTATTAATTTGTTAAGCATTCCCTGTCCCATGAGTTTTAACACACTGGAAGCACAGCAGCTGGCAGATGACGAGGACAAGAGGAAAGAGGGGGACCTTTTGCCCCACCGGGCTGTGTCACCTTTTTAATTCTGTGAAGGCTTGTTTCACAGGATTTTGAGTTGACTTTGGCTCAAAACAGGGCTCTTGAGTTAACAACCAGGAGAATCACTTTAGTTGAGACTCACTTCCAGGTAAGTCTCAAAATTTGAGCATCCCAACATTTTAGTACCTATAGCATGGTCTCAGGAGTTCCAAAATCTTGAGGTTCTCTTCCCGCTAAGCATTTCCAGAGAGTGAGTATTATATAATGTCAGTCCAATGATCTGAGTTCAAGTCCCAGGTTCACCATTGTTCACTGTTTGACTTTGCCCAAATTAATTTCACCTCGGTGAGCCTCTATGAAATAAGAGTAAGAATCGTAGCAAGCGAGGGGGCCATGATAATATGAAATATGGTCATGCAAGTGAGGCTCCCAGCATAGTACTTGGTACCCTGTAAACCATCCCTAAATGCTTACTCTTACTGTTATTAGTGGATGGGACTCTTCGGATGTGTTACCCAAAGCTTCTGCTTGGCTCAAGATGGCAACCTCCATAGACGGTCTAGTACACACTGGTTCGCCTATCTACCATGTAACTAGTGAACAGAGACAGTTTTTCTGGCTCCTGTTTACACATCCTGCCCATTCATTTTGAAGCTCCAATTCTAAATATGGATCTGGATTCATTCATCCATTCATTCAGAGGATATGGAGTTAGGACCTCTGTGGGCACCTTGTACCAGTCCTTTCGAGACTAGAAGGCCGAGCTCTTATTTTTTGGAAAGATGAAAATGCATATAATTACTTAAAAATATGAAGCCTACCTCTACATACAGATTACTAGTTTTGAGTTCTATACAGTTTGATTCTTTGATAATAGCTAACACTTATTGAAGGCTCATCAAAGGCCAAAGACTACGCTGAGGACTCTATGTAACTTGTCCCCACAAGGATGTTGAAGGCAGACACTATTAGTATTCTAAACTTTGAACCCAAGAATTTGAACTCCTGAGTCTGTACCTTTAACCACTATCCTAAACTACCATCCACAGATAGTACTGATTGTTAACCCATTTTTAAAAATTACTAGATGCTCCTCTAATACAGTCTGTCCTCTTTGAAGACTGAGTCCTTACACCTTGCCACCATGTTGTGTTGAACGAAACAGAGTTCAATTGCACTTACTGGATCATAATCCCTTATGATCTTATTTGCAGTTTTCAGTTCACAAAAGGGTGTTATGTGCTCTGTTATTTAGACCACCCCTTTTGTAATTTAGTTTTACCAAAAATACTGCAGGCTCCTCACTTATGCAACCCTGGCCAGGAGGTGGCTACTGTCCCGTCCCCACTTTGTTGCTATATTATATGTGCTGCCAAAGCGAGCACCCCACTTTGCTGCTGTAGAAGGTGAGCTCTGGATACAGCCCATGACTAGGCCATGGCCACCCCACTGATGAGCAAAGTAAGTAAAGTCTGAAAGCAGATCTTTTGATCCAAATAAATAATGAAATCCTGGCTATCTTTTAAAATTAGAATAATGCATTCTATGAATCCAAAGGAAAGGTGACTTTAAAACTGGATGGGTGAACCATTACATCATCACTCTCTAGCTAGCTCATTTCTAGCTTGTTCAGTCAACATCATGGATCTCCTCCCAAATGCTAGGCATAATCAGACACAGAACCTGACCACAAGGAACCTATTTGAAATGGGAAATTAGAATCTTCAACCAGAGGTAAAATAATAACAATGGCCATCAAGGAGGGATTGGAGTCAGGGGACTAAGGTTTTGCAGCTGGCCTTGCATCCTTGTTGGCCGGGGAGGGAGCTCACGTCAGAGAACCACAAAACTGTTTTACTCTGCAAAGAGCCGATTCTATAGCAAGGAGTCTAAGAAGCTCGATCCGCCACTAAAATGAAAAACGTTTCTTGTCTATTTTTTCTACCCATTGTTTTGTTCCCCCCAATACAGTATGAAATATCTTAGGAACTCAAATGGAAGGGTTCATACACCAACAGAGAATGCTGGAAGTTCATCATTTTCAGTTATCTCATCTGGTGCTTTTTATTCCTTCTCAGCTATTTGATACTATTCAACCAAAGCGTGGAAAAACATCCTCAACACGGGCAGTTTCTCTTTAAGGAAAGATTCTGGTCCTCCTTTTCAGATGGTCATTCAGTGATACAAACCTGGAGGACTGAGATAAATGGCTCCTGGAAACATTTTCCTCTTGGAAAATCACAGATGAGACTAAATGAGACATTTTATATATATAGTAGCAAATAGTCATAGGTACATTTCATTTTGAAGGTCCCATCTGTCTTGCAACCCAAACAGGTTTTGACACCGCAGAGTGATTACAACGCTTTGGGACCTCGGAAGAGCCATGGATACACAGCAGGTCGCTGACGAACTCACAATATTTTTACTGTTCGGGTATTTTTAAAAAGCAAAAAATATAATCAGCACTGTAATTATGCCTCTTGACAGATGCGACCCCTGTATTTTGCAAAGTGTAACTTGAATACTCCAGCCCAGCATTTAAATATAACTGCGGCTTTTATAACAAAAGAGAACCAGCAAAGCCTTTTTTTTTTTTTGGCCAGGATTAGAGTTTTAATTGATATCATTATAGCTCAAAGTTTGAACATGATGGGAATAATGACTCTGGTGTTTTTCAGCACCTTATTATTCATTTTACATCTTTATGTCAGCTATGCGCTCAAGTCCACAGAGTCTGTAATATTTAAATTAATAATGTAAATTTAACTATTGCCATTAAAGCAAAGAGCTAATTAGGTCCCTGCTTGCTGACTGGCAGTATGATGCCATGAGTAAAATGGTTGGAGCTGATAGCTAACACTTCCAGGAAAATGCGAATTGAGTTCACTTGAGATTGAACAACCTCCAAAACTACAGAGGAGGGGAAAATTAAAAGTGTCTCATCTCATTTTTCTTAAAAAAAAAAAAAAGAAAAAAAAAACACAAAGAAACACAAAATAGCTCATCAAGCCACTCAGAGCAAGGTTTCTGAGATGTTACGTGATTATTTTGTGCTTTCCTTCCATTCCATGACTTTTCTTCCAAGTTCCTGGTGGAGACGCAGTTTTTCTCATGCATTGGTTAGAGTGTTAGCCTTCTTCCATGGTTTTCACCTTCTATGCCAGAGAGGCCAACAAGCTGAACTTTACCTGTTTTATAAACACCTCTTTTAAGTAAGCTCTAGCATAAAAATTTCAAATTAAATTAAATTTTAAAAAAGGTTGAATGATACTTCTCTCTCTCTCTCTCTCCTTTTTTTTTTTTTTTCCTGGCCTTTATTCTCATTTCAGAAAAACAGCCCAAAACAAATAGCAGAAATGGAGAAGAGAGGCAGAATCATGCTTATCTCAAGTTCAGGTAAGGAAAGTCTGGCCTGGAACTTGTAGAAATAGAAAAATGGGGCAAAAATGCATAAGCAGGTGTAGGTCTCCCCGCTGTCTGAAGGGAGAGAGTTCCTATGAAATCTTGCATCAGTCAAAGCAATAGAAATAAATCAAAGAAGCAATTACCATTAATTAATATGGAAAAACTGTTGAGCAATCCCAGCCCCCGCAAGTAACCTCTCTTAGGCTTTTCTGATACCTGAGGACACATCTTGCTAATGGCTGCACAAAATAAATGGAGATAAAGCACAGATGCTCTCAGACACAGCTCAAAGCTGGAGCCCCTTGCCTCTGAGATGCCGAGTGTGGTCCCTGGAAGGACCTTGGCAGGGCCACTCTCACCCCTCAGAGAGCTTGTTGCCGCCACAATGTTGCAAAATGCTATTTTTGCTTTGGGTTTCGTTTTGTTTTTGTTTTTCAAAAAAGTGCAAATCCTCTTCAGATTTCTTTCAGTTAGCGAAAGTGGGTACTAAGTAGGTGTTTCATAAAAGCACAGGGGCATAATGGGAGCTTTTGAAAAGCAGGGAATGCCTAGACTCCATTTCATAGAGTAAAGCCTTTACGATGATCAGAAACAAAGCAACGGCTTTCTCGAAACAGGTTTTCCTCTAGACCTGAGCATGGGTGTGTTCCCTGCCGCAGACTGGTTCAGTGAGCGTGCTTCCAGAATGCTGCAAGAGCCCAGCCTCTCTCCGCTCTCTCGGGCACCTTCGTAGCTAGTGGGCTATTGGGAAGCCAGAGTGATCTTCCCGAAGACATAATGGAGCAGTAATTGTGTGCGAGGTAGAATACAGGGACCTGGCTCCTCATGCTTTATAAAACCAAGTTTTGATTGTAATAAAAGGTGAATGTGTTCATTGAGGGATAGTTTCATATGCTGTGTGAAAAGACTTCTTAACGTTCTTACTCTAAGAAAATCAATCATTTAATTGGATTGCTACAACCTAACACCATTAAATGTTTGCCTCATTTAATTTTGTCAAATGACGGTTCATACATCTGTGCTGATGAATTCATTGGCTGAGCATACTTTCTCACAGCGAATGTACTCACGCTCTTCTATATTCTCAACCTTCCCCCTCCCTTTCTCCCTTTTTCTAAAGTGTCTTAGCATGATTCCACAAGAAGAAGTTCTGGTTGTCTGT
This sequence comes from Mellivora capensis, assembly GCA_004024625.1. NCBI lineage: Eukaryota > Metazoa > Chordata > Mammalia > Carnivora > Mustelidae > Mellivora > Mellivora capensis. Next base: position 168,254 of record PISX010000251.1, on the reverse strand, counting down.
CATGGAGGAAGGCTCTCTCATGACCAAGAGTGAAGAACCCTGTTAGCCAGAAGCATTGTTTAGCTTTATGTCCAGCTTGGCAAGGAACTGGCTACTAAAGTGACAGACGGAACTGGAGTTTTAATTACTAGAAGGTTCTGTTTGCTAGAGGTAACTGGCCAAATTGTTCTTCTGGAACTGGTCCACATGGCATTCATGTTTTCTGTTTTCAGACCAAAAATTACTTTTTATTTTAAAAAATTGGATGGTTTAACACCACCAGAAGCAATGTTGCATAGTGGTTTATGAAACTAACAGCTGCCATGTACTGAGAGGTTCCTATGGCCTCATACACACAATGTCACATAATTTTCAAGACAATTTCATGACTGGCTTTTAAGTCGGACAGATGAGTTGCACTGCTTTGAAACTTAGTTTCTTTATCTGTACAATGGGATAATAATACCTCTTTGGATTTTTGTGAGGATAAAATGAAATCATGCCTGTAAATTGACTAAGAGCATAGCTTGTAGCCTCAATAAAGCCTGCTTACACTAATCATTTATTAGGAAGAGTGAGGCTGTTCCTGTGCTACTGGGATTTGGTAGCTATAGTCAGAGAGCCATCTACCCGTTATGCTCATGTTTGAAGAGCAAAATTGGCTGGCCATTTTGAAAATAACACCCTTTTTCTTTTTTTTTAAGATTTATTTGTTTTAGAGAGCGCCTGCTTGAGAGCAAGGGTTGGGGCAGAGGGAGAGAATCACAGACTCCACACCGAGCACGGAGCCTGAGGCAGGGCTCCATCTCATGACTCTGGGAGCATGACCTGAAGCTAAACCAAGAGTTGGGGCCACATGGGTGCCTGGAAAAAACAAAACAAAACAAAACAAAACAAAACAAAAACACAACCCTTTCAAGAGAGGGCTGTATGAGAAAGAGTCTGTTAAGTTAGTTCTTTCAAACCTTCCTCTGAAGTGAATGCCACTGCAGAATCTTCCTGAAAATTCCCAATGGGCCCTCAGAATTGAGCTGCTATATACCCTTGATTCGATATGCCAGTATGAATGAAATCACAACCCTATTGGTAGATATTTTGGTTGTTGTCGGTTTTAAGATACTTTAAATCATACTGTTGTTAATATATTTATAATCATACCTTTCTTACATGCTGGATGATTTCCTCAGAAAAGATTCCCAGAAATAAATGAGAATAACTGGGTTGAAAAATTGAGCATTTTTAAGGATCTTGATATATACATTTCCAAATTTCTTTCCAGCTCATAATGCATTAATTGCAAATAGAGTTTTACCAAACTCTAGAATAAGCGTGAGTTCTTTTCTCTTACAGAAAATCTACAACTCAAAACTATTCGCTAAAAGAGCACTGCACTGAATGATTTAAGTGCCTATTGGAGGATACGATAATGAAATACGTTCCTCAAACTCCCAAGAATCCTTGGAAGTTGGAAGACAAGGAAGAGTTGCCCTGTTGGACATAGAGACTGTAGGTTATTGAATGATACAAACTATATGAACCATATGAAAACCAGGCTAACTCACAGGAACCACAAGAAGACAAGAATAGCTAACATTGATTAAGGTCTTCCTATAAGCCAGGTCCATGCTTAGTTTTTTACATGGATTATCTTATCAAATCCTCCCCAGATCTCCATTTTACAGTTGAGAGAAGTTACTAACATCTAAAAGCAAAATTTCCGGGGTGCCTGGGTGGCTCAGTGGGTTAAGGCGCTGCCTTCCACTCAGGTCATGATCTCAGGGTCCTGGGAACGAGCCCTGCATTGGGCTCTCTGCTCAGCGGGGAGCCTGCTTCCCTTCCTCTCTCTCTCTGCCTGCCTCTCTGCCTGCTTGTGATCTCTCTCTGTCAAATAAATAAATAAAATCTTAAAAAAAAATTCTTTAAAAAAAATAAATAAAAGCAAAATTTCCAAAGGGAAGGGACAGTCCATAATAATCAGCTTAATTTTTTTTTTATCTAGGCTAATAACTAATAACCACAGTATTTTCTCCAAAAGTCATGGGCTTTTGGAGAAAATTGGAGGTGGTGGGGGTGGGTGGGAATGAATTACCTATGGGGCTAAACAAGGAAGAAAAGGAGGAAGAAGAAAGGCTGTTAAACTGTTCCCTCTCCAGAAGCCTTCTCAGCCATTTATTCCAACATGGTCTTGATCTTTTGGGTCAGCAAGTCCCCTTGAAGCTTTGCAGAATGGAAACAGCCAACCCTCTGCAAACACTGTCAGGAACCATGATAGGAGTTAACAATGCCAGTGAGCTGGGCTTTCATGAAGCATTTCTCCATCCGTGAAACACAAACACATATACATTCCTGTCCAGATCAGACTCCTGAGCTTTCTGGTTCACCTTTTCTTTCCTGAACAAGCATATTTATCATGGTCAACGTGAGAGAAATGCCCTTTTTCTGTGCGATTCTCTTTTGTCCCTCTCCCCATGCCCTAGTCCATCTAAAGAGCACAAGACTTGGTGACATTTTGTAGGATTTACCTTTGAGACTGGTGTCACAAAAGTAGCTGGGAGTATGGGACGTATCCAGGTATCAACCACTGTCTTAGGGGTCTTTCCATCGATTTTACTTCTGAGTTCACAGGAAGACCCAACGTGCTAACTTTGACTCAGTGCTGAGATGTAGGTATCTTGGGACAGTATGCATAGACATAAGAAAAAGGAAATTAAGGGAGAAAAAGAGACTGCAGGCTAGCTTCGAAAGTACATTTCAGTATTTACTAAGTGAACTGAGTAAGTTCACTCGGTATTTCAGCTGAATGAGCTGAAATATCTTACCTGCTATATTTCAAAATAGAAACAGTCTTATCCCATTAAAATACCACATTTTGAATCCCCACTGCTCTTAGGATAAAGCCCCAGCTCCTAGTGGGGCACACACAGCCCATCAGTAGACTCTCCTTCCTTCAGTGGCTACTATTTGTTCCTTGTGAGATAAACCCTGGTCTCATCCATTTTCAGTGCTGGGATGGTGTAGCTCTCTTTGCCTTGAGGACTCTGCACCTGCTGATTCCTCTTCCTGTAGAGACTTTCTCTTCCTCCTTTCCTTCCTTTCTTGGCTCCCTTAAATGCCATCTCTTCCAGGAAGCACTCTCTGACCACCCAAGATCTGGTCATCGTCCTCTCCTATGGGCTCCTAGAAATGCCTCTGTACTCTGTTCTTATTCAAGTGCTTTTCCCACCAATTGAAATTCCTTAGGGGCGCCTCGGTGGCTCAGCCAATTGAGGGCTGGACTCTCGGTTGTGGCTCAGGTCGTGATCTCTTGGGTCAGGGAATCGAGCCCTGCATCAGGCTCCCCACTCAGCAGGGAGTCTGTTTGGAGATTCTCTCCCTCTGCCCCATCCCCCACTCAGGCTCTCTCTCAAGTAGATAAATTAAAAAGAAAAGAAAAGAAATTCCCTTTTGCCCAGTGTTCCCCAACTGGACTGCAAGATTCTGTAGGGTCTTAGTGTTTTCATGCCCATGCAGTGTTTGACTCAGAGAAGGTGCTTCGCTGGTCATGACTGCGAAGTGTTGACTTGACAGCTTCTTTAGATGACATGTGCTTTCAGTAAAATGCCTTAACTGAAAAGAGATTAATATCCCATTCCTGTTTGTCCCACTGAATTGTAGGCTTTCTGAATACCTATCGCTGTCACACAGCTCTGTCTCTTTCTTACACATACAACACACACACACACACACACTCACAGGATTATTAAGCTACACTGTTGAACTAGAATCTTGCCTACAACACTACTTCATGCCCAAAAGGCATTCTTTACACATCCATGCAGCGTTTATCCAGAAATCATGGCTACTTACTCTATGAACTACTCTAGGCAATTTGGTTAGGAATTGGTACAAGTTTATTAAGGTGGATGATAATGTTCCATTCTCCTTCCATCCTAAAGAGCTGGGTTTGGATTCCCAAGCTGGGTATGGGAACCCACAGAAAGGGCACTTCAGAAACACCCAGTTGGTGGGGGGAGGGCAGGGGAGCGTTGTGTGCATTTTTGTTGCCCTTACTGTTTCCAAAGACCTGAATAGATACACACAAAATGTATTATAGAAGCAGTCTGTCATTCCTGAGGTTACTGTGATTGTCCCCAGGGCCTTGCAAATCATCGATGGAAAACAGCATATTTTCAAATAATTAAAATGGCTTGACTTCAAAGAGTGGCTTTGTTTAGGGCCACCTGGTGACATTTCTTTCGTCCTTCTGTCTGAATAGAGAGTGGGAGCCACTACTTACCATCCACCTCCTGCCCTCTTAACCCATCGCTTGTTACATTAAGGTAGGAAAGTTTTATGTGTATAATTTGTGAAGTTCTCTTAAGCAGACAGTGCTATATAAATGTGAAATGCTGTTATTAATAATAAAGGTTGGCTCACCTAAGAATACTGTAGAATTAAAGTAATGAGATTCTATTTTTAGGCAGACTTGCCAATAACATGCAAGTATGATAAGGCTGTGATTTAAAGCTCGCTTTAACCTTCCACTGCTCCAAAGAGTACATTTTCTGGGCCGACTACACAGCAGTCAGCCGCCCAAGAGCTCTATTAATGCTAATGGTGGATCCACATTTGAAGCCCAGCGTGTCCAGCTAAAAATAGCCTTTGGTCTTTGAGACACGGGAGCACCTCTCACAGATAACCTGCTTTCACAAAATACAGATTGGCCTCTTCAGGCACCTCCCATACCCTGATCGCTCTCTTGGAAGTGATCAAGAGACTTCTAGAATGTGTTCTGAAATTTTCATAGAATTATGTAAAGATATAGGATGTATATGGGAGGCTCGGTTATGTGTATTTTCAGATGTGAAAAGATACTTAACAAAGGCCTGGGTTCAAAGTGATTCACAACTAGAAAAAAAGTCTCACTCCTCAGGAAAAAAAAAAATAATTAGCTCTTCCACCACTAATGTTCAGGTCAATGCTTTGTCAATAACAGTAACTCTTCTTCACCAATTTAGTGCAGCCTATAAAGATCGTTATGACTCATAATTACAGATGCAGATTTATGTCAAAATGCATATATAAATCTCTGGTTCTGGCTATGGGTCACCTCTTATCAGAAAAAAGATTTGTGTAAGGAGACACTCTCCTTGATCCCTGTGGGCATTTTTTCTCCTTTCGACTTGGGGGCAGAATTATAAGAGTTCGCTACCAACGACACAAATATGACCCGAGGCGCATTACAGATTCACAGCTGGAAGGAGTGAGGAGCTGGCCGGCTTTGATGGTGGGTGACGGGGGAGGGTGATGTAGCTGTGGAGATATACTTTCTGGGATTATTGCTCTCTGGCTCAATGAAGACCACCTTTTCAACACCTGCAGGCCCGCCACTATAAATCAGGGGACAGATGATTATCTGAACAGAGGGAGATGTGTTTTAAAGTGACTGAGACTTCCTGAGGGAGAAGTCTACGCTTGGTTCGGGGACACAGGGAAGTCTTAGACATGAGGGGTTATCAAATTCTATGGAAGCCTCAGTGGTCAAATGAGATGTCAGTTTGGCCTTGCCCAGGATTCTCACATGCTAGGATTTGTTTTGGGACACATTTCCTGTTAGGAAATCTGAGTTTTGAAACATCATGTGGTCTCCAGAGAACAATCTCCCTGATGGTAGAGGGGCAGAATTTTGCCAGCATCCATGAGTGATGTAAAAAGTGCGTTCGCCCTCTCTGTGTGAACAGGAAACTGCAGAGAAAATGCTGGATCGTCTATTTAGTAACTGTCCAAATGCTAGATCTGGGAGATTACTGTGAGCGTGCCCAGCAATTCCCCTTTTCTCCTACCTGCAGATCTCAGTTCTATATACCCACACAGTAGATATTTAACGTGGTAACTCTCCAACAGTATTCATAATATACGGTAGATAGGTACCTACTGTATGACAAATCAATTTCACTTCCAGGGCTACATGCAAAAGAAGCAACTGCATATCTTCACAAGAAGACTTATATAAGGATATTCATCACAGCATTCTTCTTAATAGCCCTAGTCCTGGTGACAGACCAAATGCCCACCAACAGGTGAATGGATAAACAGACTGTCCTATACTCCGGCATTCAGCAATAAAAGGAATGAACTACTGACACCCAGACACAGAAGAATCTGAAAAACATTCCAGTAAGTGAAAGCAGACAAACACAAAAGAGTCCATAATGTGCGATTCCATTTATATGAATTTCAAGGACAGGCAAAACTAGTCTATGGAAGTGGAAATCAGAATGCCAGCTACTTCAGCAGGAAGGAGGTTATTGACTAGCAAGGTGCACAAGAGAACTCTCTGGGTTATGAAAATGTTTTATGTCCTAATCTGAGCAGTGGTTAACTTGATCCATAATATGGGAAAAAAATCACTGGGCCGTATACTAAAGATTTGTGCATTTTACTGTTTGTAAATTATAGCTTAATACATAAAAAATTTAAAAAGCTATCTGAAAAAAACCCACAGTGCAAAAAGACATGTTCTCACTTTGTAAGAACAATCATGAACAAAGATAAAATCATGAAGATATTTTAAAGAGTAAATGAAAAAAGGATAAATGAAAACACATGAACCTTTCACCTCTTCTCACTTTTATCACAGGACATGAAAATGCTGGGGCTGGGAAACTAAAATTATTATATGATGTGCTTGGGAATTCACTGAGAGCTCTTCAAGAGCTTGTTTTCAGAATGTTCCTGTTAAATGAGGAAGTGCTTCATTTGCAAGTTTCTCCTTAGGAAATGGTGGTGTTTAACATAAATAGTCAGGAAATAGATATTTTAGGTTGATTCATCACTTGCCTTAGCAAGAGATCAATTAGTTAATGATACTGTTGGCCTCAAGCATACTTCAGTAAAACATATTTAATACTCTTGAATATTTAGATTAATTGAGGAATGAGGCTATGGTGTTTTTATGACCAAAAAAATTGATATTAAATACTCATTTTCCACTTTTCATACAATACACCTCAATTCTTCTGCACTTGTCTTTTTAGAAAGACTTTCAAGTTGTTAAAGGAAGTCTTTGGGGTACTTGCCTTCCTGTGTCACTAATGAAACAAAGAAGGCTTATTTTTCAAGAACGATCATGACACAATTTCCACATGGTGTCTGCTGCTCATTATTCCATTGACATTCCCATTTCTGGAATTCTAATGTTTGTCTGAGGTTGTTAGTGACATTTATAAAATACTTTCAGAATTTCAAAACAGACCCTAGAGATCACCAAGTCCTTACCCCTCATTTAGGATGAGGAAACTGAAATCAAGAAAGGTTAAGTGACTGGCCCAGGGCTCGACTTCTTTGGCTGACTTCTTGTGTGGAATTTGGATGCCTTTCTTGAACTGCATGATAACAGCAGATTCTCTGATCACAGAGATATCCCCACTGCATCGCCGTATGTGAGCATGTGCACATTTTATAGAATGAGAAATCCATTTAAAGATGGTCCTCGGGACCATTACAGAGTCTGGGAAATTATGTTTCCAAGCTCTAGATAGTTTCCTCTCCAGAGAAGCTTGTATCACTAGCATTAGGCTTAGCCTATCTTTCTTCCCAGTAATACTGCATGGAGAAGTCCACAGATCAATGTCATGTATAAAATGTGGCTTGGGAGCTGCATTACCTGGGTTTACTTCTGCTTGTGCTGCTTACAAGCTGGGTGGCAGAGTTACCTGCACTCCTAAGTTCAAGTTCCTCATCTGGAAAATGGGAATGATAATAATAGCACCTTACCTCATTTTTTTTTAGGTTTAAGTTAAATGATGTAAGTCAAGTCAGCCTGGTCCTTAATAAATATTCAATAAAGGGTAGCTATTAGGTCATTTTGAAATTCCCAGAAAGAAAATTATACTCCATTTTTGACTCTTTGAGGGACCTCCATACTGTTTTCCAAAGTGGCTGTACCAACTTGCATTCCCACTAACTGTGTAAGAGGGCTCCCCTTTCTCCACATCTTCTCCAAAATTTCTTATTTCCTATCTTGGTAATTTTTGCCATTCTAACTGGTATAAGGTGATATCTTAATGTGGTTTTTATTTGAATTTCTCTGATGGTTAATGATGTTAAACATTTTTTCATGTGTCTGTTAGCCATTCATATGTCTTTTTTGGAGAAGTGTCTGTTCTTGTCTTCCGCCCATTTTTTTTTTTTTACTTGATTATTTATTTTTTGGGTGTTGAGTTTTAGAAGTTCTTTATTGATCTTGGATACCAGCCCTTTATCTGTAGTGTCATTTGCAAATATCTTCTCCCATTCCATGGGTTGTCTCATTGTTTTGCTGACTGTTTCCTTTGCTGGGTAGAAGCTTTTTATCTTGATGAAGTCCCAGAAGTTCATTTTTGCTTTTGTTTGGAGACATGTCTTGAAAGAAATTGCTGTGGCTGATGTCAAAGAGGTTACTGCCTATGTTCTCCTCTAGGATTTTGATGGATTCCTGTTTTACATTGAGGTCTTTCATCTATTTAGAGTTTATCTATGTGTATCATGTAAGAGAATGGTTGAGTTTCATTCTTCTGTATATAGCTGTCCAATTTTCCCAGCACCATTTATTGAAGAGACTGTCTTTTTACCATTGGATACCCAGCATTTGCACTAGCGGGTATTTACCCCAAAGATAGAGATGTAGTGAAAAGAAGCAGCACATACATCCCAATGTTCATAGCAACAATGTCCACAATAGCCAAACTGTGGAAGGAGCCGAGATGCTCTTCAACAGACGCATGGATAAAGATGTGGTCCATATATACAATGGAATATTACTCAGCCATCAGAAAGGATGAATACCCAACTTTTGTATCAACCTGGATAGGACTGGAGGAAATTATCCTGAGTGAAATAAGTCAAGCAGAGAAAGTTAATTATCATATGGTTTCACTTACTTGTAGAACATAAGGAATAGCATGGAGGACATTAGAAGAAGGAAGGGAAAAATGAAGGGGGGGTTGGAAATCAGAGAGGGAGATTAACCATGAGAGACTATGGACTCTGGGAGACAAACTGAGGGTTTCAGAGGGGGGTGGTTAGGGAGATGGATTAGCCCACTGATGGGTATCAATGAAGGTACATATTGCAATGAGCACTGGGTGTTACATGCAAACAATGAATCATGGAACACTACATCAAAAACGAAGGAAGTACTGTATGGTGACTAAGACAACATAATAAATAAATAAATAAATAAATAAATAAATAAAATTTCTTTGGAAAAAAAGAAAAGAAAAATTATACTCCATTTTATTTTGCCTGATTTTCCTACTTGCACATTTTCACACCTGCAGCTCTAAGTCCAGAATAGCCCCTTCTCTCCTCACTCGACCTCTTCTCAGCTACCCCTCCCTCACCAGTACCTGTTTTGTCCTCCACACACCCCTCATCTGCCTGATTTTCCGTGGCATGCACAGCTCATGATACGCATTTCAGCGCTTGGCTCTCGTTTTACAACTTCATCTGATGTAAGCTTTCAGAAGCCAAGGGCTATTGAATGCATTTCTTTTGCATCTCTAACAGGACCTGGCATAGTGTGAGGCAAGCAGCAGGGGCATGAAAAGCATTGTATCAAAGAACTGAGAGAGAGAAACTTCAAAATATTAAGCGTTGATCCCAGTGATGGCTGGTAAACTATTGCAATGGAGATTTTCTAGAAAATCATATTTTAAAAAATATTTTCTATGGCAGAAGTACTGTAGCCCCAAACAAAAACAAAACAAAACAAAACATAAAAACAAACAAAAATTAAAAACCCAAACCTTGCCTGGAGCAGAATTAGGACTTTCATTATAATCCAAATTCTGGAAATCTGTTGCTTTTATTTGGTTCTGTTATAGTGCATGCAATCTAGTAATAAGGCCAAAATTCCATTTTTGATTTATGTATCAAATAATGACCCAAGGCCAAAAAGAACATATGAAACCATATCTCCAACTCTTGCTCATAGTCAGACTCTTCTTAAATACCAGGAAGTAACAGAACCAGCAAGAATATACCACAGCAATGATAAGATTTATGGCTTATGGCTAACATTTTATATACATATATGTAGAGAGAGGGAAATAGAGAAATAGAGATTGTCTTATCAAATTTTTCAAGAAAGTGCCTCAAATGCTTGGGCTTTATGGTGATACTGTACTGAATCCTTCCATTCCCTTTTTGACACTATGATTCCCTAGTGTCCATTTCACAAAAGATCTTGGGCAAGTACACTTAAGAATGTAGAATTGTTTGGACAGTTGCCATTTACACTGAAACTTAAACCTTCTCAAGGCCTTGACCTAATTTCATGATTTATTTAAACAATAAATATTTTTTCCCGCTTACATGAATTCACTGCTAACTTAGGCATCAGGATTTTACTTTTTGTGTAATTCCTAGGTAGCAGCCAAGATGTCCTAAGTGCCAGAAGAAACAAAGCCAGGCCACACATTGTTCCCCTACTTTCTGTTGCTAAGTGAAGCCACTTGGCAGGAAAGAAGAATTGTTGGGATACCATGATTCAAAGAGCTTTGCTTAGCAAGTTTGCTCACTTGGGGTGACAGTGTTCACCTGAAATTGTCAGAATAATGCACACACAAGCACACACTGTTAGTAACATACAGGGTATTTATGATATTATCTTCCAATTTTTCTTCATTCACCCATCTATTCAACAAGTATTGAATGCTGACTGTGTACCGTCGTGGGACACAGCACAAAAGAAAACACAGACTGCCCCCTCCTCGCCTTCAAGGAGCCTAATTTTAAGAAATTTTTCTTTGAACCTCTCAGACCCTGATCCTTGGAGCAAAGGAGATCCTTGGCCTCTGTCCATGATTAGGTTTTGACGACAGTAGCAGATAACTCTCTGCACTCCTGGAGCCAGTGTTTTTGTTTTAGCATTACTTGCTTTATGTTATAATGACTAGACATGCCTCATATGTAAATTTTAGTCCAAACATATATTAATTACTTATTAAAAACTGGTATCATTTCTTTAGAGCCATTGCCGTGGAGGTGTTTTCTTAATAAAGTGTGTAATGGGAGCATTTTTTTCTATGAAGAAAATTGGAATTATTTCAATGCACCTATGTGCCTAAGTGTCTGTGATACTTGGACAATGAGTAAATGGATTGATGGTCCCATTAATGTTTTGCAGAGGCTAGTGGTAAATTTGCAGAGGTGAGTGTTTGTGGTAAATTGTCTTTTACTTTTTATTTTTATTTTCGGAGAGAGAGAGAGAGAGCATGTGGGGGGTGGGTAGAGGGAGACAGAAAGAGAGAATCTTAAGCACATTCCATGCCCAGTGCAAGCCCAACGTGGGGCTCGATCTCACGACCCTGAGATGGTGACCTGAGCCCAAATCAAGAGTCGGATGCTTAACTGACCAAGCCATCCAAGTGCCCAGTCTTTTACTTTTTTTGTGCTCAAAAATACAATCCATTTATCATGTTATTTGGCCCACTGATGTTTCTTTTTGCTATTATCATATATGTTACTGATAGTATTTGGAGTTGAATGGTCATGACACATACTTCCTTGTTCAAATATGAGTGATGAGCACAAAGTAAACATCACTATGCTTTTGACTCTCAGCAGGAATGGTTAACAGAGTGAATGGTTTAGTTGGCACACAAAAATGGTAGTAACCTATACTGTGCTAAGTGGAGCAGAACTCAGGACATCTGAAGGTGTTAATTCTTCCTTTAGGTGATGGTGATTTGACAAAGTAATAGCAGAGGTAGGTATAGTGATTAAGATGAAGTAGGATTTCTCTGCAGCATACAAGTTATTTTTAGAATAGTTAATGATATGTTCAACCTTGTGACCACAGTGAGATTAACAGGAAGTGGAGAAACCACTGCTAATTGACAGTATTCAGGGACTAGGGGAACACACAAACCCTTTTTTGTTTGAAAGTGCCGTTTTTCTTCAGCACGACTCACAACTGCCCCATATCATCCCACCCCCAAAGAGGCAGTCAGTTGTTTCTATCACACATAACACATTTCAGAACAGAGAGTTATGTAGGAATGTAGCTCGAAGCAAAGAGCAGTTGGGAAATTATGAATTACAATTATGAGTGGAAGCTATGGGTTGTATTAAAAAATCGGTTGGGTCTAGATTTACGAATCTGAAATAGATTTTGGGATATGCCTCTGTTTTCTAAACATTCCCAAAGAATTTCTTTTCTTTCTTGGAAGTCCAAAGAAGAGGACTCCCTTTATTGCTTATGGGACTGAACCCAATGAAACTCATAAAATAATTTTAAAAACTAAACAATAAAAGCAGTAACGTTTATAGATTATTTTACATTTGTGACCTATATGCAAGTACAAAACTTTTCCATGTAGCTTTTATTTTAACCCTCGAGAATAGTGCATTATAACATCCCTTTAACAGATGAGGAAATCGATTCAGGGAGAGATTAGAATTCCCATCAGCTCACATAGCTATAGTACTTGGAGGGGAGGCTCCATCACCTGTGCCTCTAGCCATCTTTTTACAATACCTGTCAGATTTTTGCAAGAGAAAATAAAATTCTGTATTACTCTTTTTTATCTCATGGTGTTTATTCAAAGGTCAAATTCACATCTCTTCCAGATGAACAGTTGTGGTTCTATGTGAAGAATGGTTCATGACTCTTTTCAAAGCCCTCTTTGACTGAGGGGGCTTATATCCAACTTCAAAAGTTGCCTACTCTGAGTAGCTTTAAAATTATCTGCTGCTTACTTGCAACCTTTTTAGTAAATACCCTTTGGCTTGGGGTGGCTTTGGTATTTCATGTTTAGTAAAAGTGTCTGCTACCTGCCCTTAGAAATCTCTTGGTTTTATGTCTCCCAGGCTGCTTGTTGCTGAGGGCAAATTGTGGAATGGAGACTGGTGGAATTTCACTGCACTGCAGAAATTAGGAGCAACTATGACATTAAAAGCAACAGCAGGTACTATAAATCTGAACTTTGTTTGGGGGGAAAAAAAGAATAAAAGTTAAACATGGGAATGCATTGCCAAGTTGAAGACAGTTTTCCTAAGGAAACAATTAGGTCTTTCTACAAAGAAATCATTTTTTATTTTGGATTGCATTTAAAATGTGAAGGTACAATGCAGATTTCTCAATAATTCATCATTCAGCCAATTTCTGCAAAGCCATTTCATCTCTTTGGGGCACTTCTCTTTTTCCAATATTTTAAAAAATATTTTCTTGTTATCAAAGTAATTCATATTTGTTGTAGGACATCTAGAAATAGATGGATAAACCCAAATATCACAGTACAGAGATACAGACTATTAACATTTTAGTACAGAGGTTTCCAACATGTATTTTACACACACAAATTATTTTTAATGTTATCTATTCTTGTCACTTATCAATTTATCACAAAATCTTTTAATCTTATTAAATATTCTTTGATAGCATCATTTGGTGATGATTATATCATTTCTTAACCAAACCATTATGCTGGAAATTGAAATTGTTTCCAGTTTGACACCATTATAAATAATGCTGCAGTGAACACTTTTGTAGTTAACTCTTGGTACGCATTCATGATTCTTGTCCTTAGGAGAAATATCTACAACCAGGCATGCTGACACCAAGTGTCTACAAAATAAACTGTCCAATTACTCCTCCAGAAAGGTGCCAGTTTACATTCATACCATATCGTATTTCTGATTTTTTCGGAATATTTTTGGTGAGCTTTTATTTCTATACCAGAAAAGCAGGGCCTCTTTTTACCTGTGTGTCCAATGGACAGTGGATGAGCCGAGGTGCTTGGTCAGTCACCTTTCCATTCATTTCCATTTCTACCTCAGGCTTTATAATTTGCTCTGTTATACTTTGGTAAGGTTGTTGTAAAGGAGAGAGAAATGGTAAGGGAATAGGGTGAGGAAGGAAGCAAATTCACTCTCCTCAACCCGATTCTTTAAGATATAGTGTTTTCTTTGTGACAGACTTATCATGAGGGGGTGGGGAGGTGTGCTCTTTATTTTTACTCATTTTCTGTAGTAACAGGCATTTGGAACACTACATTATAGTACATGAAAGGAAAATCCTGTTGAGGTGTTTCATAGAACTGCCCCTACTCAGTGTGTCCTTTGCATGGTGGCCTGGGGCTCCCCTTTGGCAAGAATCTGCTCCTCATCTGTTCAAGAATGTCTTACCCTTGTGAGCTAGAATGAGTCCGGTCTTTAAAACCACAGAGAAAATCTTTCAAAATTGGGCTGGACTCTTGGAAGAATGGTATCTGCCCTAAACTCTTAAGGGACTACTCCATCTTTAAACAGAGATTTGAAAAATGAAATCCCAGCTTTTTATTTTTAGAAAGCACTTGGAATGATCAATCATTTTTCTTTCCCACATATATCACATATGAATAAAATAGGGAAACATAAACTAGTAGAGTTCTATCTCAAATATACTAAAACAAAGCAAAATCACTTCTTCAAATAAGATGTCTGTTTTGGATAAAAACAGTGTTGTTTTATGGCATCAGTCCTTCATTATCTAGTTATGTCTATGTAATAAACTATAGGGCAAACTGCTTTAATTCCACATAATTTACTTTGGAGTCACACAGAGCAGATATACTGTTTTCCTTCCTTTTCTTCTTGTGAGCAGGCAGAAGAAATAATTTAGTGTGAAAAATCCTGAGGATTAGATCAGTTGACATGGTTCATTGACCACAAAGAAGAAATTGGAGCTTTAATAATAATAATGATAATCTAGCAAACAGGTATAGTTATATACTTATATAAAACTATGTTTCACAACCTAAATAAAAGCATAAAGGTTGGCCAAATGCCTCCAGAGTAGTTGACAGAAATGGGCTTAGTCCAAGGCATGTGGAAACCAGAGCTGTCATGCATTAATCCTAGAGATAACTGAAAGCCATTTGGCCTATGGATTGCATGAAAATGTGCAAAAAGTGGGTTGGCTTGATGGACATTCCAAACTCAATTATTTTCAAAGGAAGGTTTTTTCTATTACATCCATTCTTTATAAAAGAAACTGATGTCACTACATTTTACTCTGTCCTAAATGTAACCCTTTGCCAAAACTCCTCCATTCAAAACAATCAATTTATTGCCATGTGAAATATTTCTTCTTAATCTAGACAAATACAGCTGTTTCAGATTCCATAAGATTTATTAATACATATTTTTTTTTGTATTTTGACTTGCTCACCATAATTAGCCCATGTGTGTTCCTAATTCAGTAGTCTTCACTGAACAGTGAATTTTTAGTGACAAAGAGCTTTATCAAAACATCAATCCCCCCAACACATGCTCCTGGGAGGAAAGAAGGCTTTGGAGCTATAAAAATATACCCTGATGATGAGTTTGTTAATATCACTGAAACATTGTTACAGACTATAACCAAGCCAATGAACAACCTCACTCACTTGGAGTTGGAATAGTCCTAACAGGCCTGTGTATTTCACAGAATGGTAGCCAGTCAGAGCGAAATTAATATACCGATACCTAAAGAAAGCATTTTCCCAAACAAAGGAAATATACATTTCTTATCTCCTGTATCTCAAGGATATAGAAACAATGTTGGAAAGAAAGCAGTTTAACTTTTTTGGCTGATTTAAGCTTCTCTGATTCCTTAAAATAATAGTAAATACTTCTACATTCTATTTAGAGATGAAATCTCTAGGTCAAGCCCAAGAAAGAGAATCATGCGAAGCCATGGTTCTCAGATTACGGTACTACTGAAACTCTAGGGCTTTGGCCAAGGTGCCTCCGAAGTTCTGGGGCAGGGTACACCTGCTTCACCCACAACAGACCTGCTTTTATCTGAACTCTACCTTGGGCCTCTTTCTCCGCGCCCACTTAAAGGAAGGCTTCCTTAGCAATAATAACAGTGACAATAATAATGATCATAGAAAAGTACCAGTATCACTGTAAAACTGTGATTTAAATAATGATTAAATTATGACCAGAACCTTAACTCTGCCGTAGACACCAGCACTGAAAGAAAGTCTAATACTTTTACAGACTACATCTTGAAAGAGAGATTAGAGTAGCTTTGTGCCTAGCACATAACAGGTGCTCAGTAAATGTTTACAGAATGAATGAATCAGTGAATAAAAGAGAGAAGAGAATTACATCAGTAGTATGAAGACCTAAATTCAACTCATGCTTCCTTGAGGAAATCTGGCTTCCTCTCTGGGCCTCTGTTTCTCAAACCAGTCAGCTTTGAGACTAGTTTTGAGATCCCATCCTCTGCCTGGAATTATGATCAGAAAAATGTGTGTTCTGCTGAAAAGGAAGTCGTAAAGGGAACGAGCAAGTTTCAAATGCTAAAGGTCAGACAAGTCAATAAAGATCAAGCCACCAACAGCAACTACAATATATAGCACAGCCCATGTAAAAGGCCGAATATCACTTTGCTGGTCATAAGCAACTGCACACACATCCTAGGAATACCTTCAGCCCCATTTTAGAAATGGCAAAATGGAAGTTTGGCGAGGCAGGTAATTTTCTTTATGTCACCCAGGTGGCGGAGCTGACTAAGTCTTTGGACTCCATTGTTCCATGGACTCAAATACATAAAAGGCTTTTATAACCTATTCACCCACATGGGAGGTCACCCATGTGGCAGAAGGATGCCACAGAATTGGGGTGGCCTAGTTCTCCTCTTCCAGAAGGGGGCCCATAACCTAAATCTCATAATTTCTGATCCAGAGTCTCCTGCATGAAACTTTATGGCCTCTTGAAAGGTAAATGAGTACGTTTGATTCATTGGAAGTCAGAACAGCTTTTTTAAATATTTGAGAATCAAGATAGGTAGTTAGTCTGCCTTTTAAATTTTCTTACGGATGTCACCATCAGAAATTTTATCTTAGCTTAGTATACGACAAAGCTTAGTCAAATCCATCACATCTTCAGATCCAGCCGTTGTCAGCTGAGGGTTTTAGCATTAATTCCAGCTGCATCTTGACTGATGTGCTCTTGGAAAGTAGTGATTTGTTTTGCCGTCACCAAATCGCATCCATTAAAAATAGGTCACCAAGACGTCACATTTTTATGAGGTTATTTTTACCACCTCCCTCTTTTTGGACTTCAGTTTTGCAAGTTATTTTTCTTCTGTGTATTAACGAAAGGAGTTCAGAGTGCTGAATTTTGTTTATTGAAGAAACTGGCATCTTTGACTCTTGAGTAAATAAATACAAAATGTGAAATAGTGGAATACCTTATCTGGTCAAGAAGAGGTAGATTCTAATCTTATAATATTAATCAGGAAATTTTTAAAGTGAAAAAAGTCCTTCATTTCCTAGTTTGTTTGTAAATTGGTATGATCTATACAGGTATGTCTTTAAAATCACCCAATTATACGATAAGAGTCTTTTTTATGTGACTGTATCTGTGTGCGTGTAAATATGCATATATGTTCCACACTTATTCTAGCATAAAAAATGAATCATTGATGGCTTTTTAAAAAAGATCTTGGCCAGCAACTACATTGTTTAGATGCATGAACAAGATAATTTTCTGCAAATTAAATATAGTAAATGGGTGATGTGCATTAAGGAGAGCACCTGTTGTGATGAGCACTGGGTGTTGTATGTAAGTGATGAATCACTGAACTCTACTCCTGAAACTAATATTAGACTATATGTTAGCAACTAGAATTTAAATAAAAACTTGAGAAAATAAATAAGTAATAAAGTAAACAAACAGCAACTATGTGCCCATTAACAAAATAATAATTGTAAGTTCTAACTTGTCCTAATTATTTCTAATAATCTCTGTAGAGACTAATATCACAAAAAGTATGTATGTGTTGATGATAGAAAGCAGGTTGAAAGTACTGATTTATTACAACCCTTCATTAAGGTTAAAAGCATTCCAGTGAGATGAAGACATCTGCCTTGTATTTTCACATTGCAGAAGAAAAGTTAAGGACAGGAAGAACAAAAAAGAAAAAGAACAATGTGTCAAGTTGAATTCAAGCCAGGTTCGAAGAAAACAATGTTATCTTCATATCTGTAAGTTTCCAAGAAAGAAACTTCCCCATGCCCATGACTACCATTTATTATTATGCTATCAAATATGTTTAATACTGTATATTAACAAAAAATTCATCTCTAAATTACTTTTCAAATTTTTATGGACAGTTTAAACATATATGTCTTTCAATGTCTTTTCTTGCTTTAAAAAAATTAACAAAGAAAGCTACTACCAGGAAGAATCAAGATAGGTTAATTATGTGATGTATTAGGAAAACATTTTTTAAGTGGACCATTTCTTTCCTCTTCTTTCAGAGGTGGGACTGGCTAAGGTTAGCAATTATAGGGTTTAGTGAATAGTCACTTGATATCTTGGAAATCAAAGGAAAGGGCCACTGGAGGAAGGCTGAACTTAGCTGTTGCAGGATTTTTATCTCTCTAAATGAGTGCTACTGACAGGAACCATATGTGTTACATAATACAGCTGAGGAAGAAAACATGGGTGGTTTTCCAAGAAGCTGTGACCTGCCTGTGTACACATGTCTATTTGTGAGCACATGTGCAAATCTGACATATTTATAATATTTAATAAACACTTAGGGCCTCGTGTGAGCTTGGGGACTATGTGTTTCTCTCATTTAAAAAATTATATGTGAATATTCAGATGATTTTGCCTTAGAATTAAAATCAATCTTTGTACTTTGTGGTGCTAAAGTCACTACACAATACCATTTGTGAAAATGTGAAGCTTCCTTTGAAATGGCAGAAGAAAGCTTAATTGGTTCTGAATTAAGCTTGTACTTAGCCCACTTAAAAACAAAAAAGAAGCTTAAGCATAGCTGATGATCACTCAAAATAATCTCACTGAAGTAACTGAATGAGATTACTTCATATTGTCATGTCAGGGTTCTTGAATGGCAGATATTTTCCCAGGAAGAGCAAATGGAAGCAATATTTTAATTCATGTTTTTTGTGGCATATCCTTTTTCATTGATTATTTTATTTTTTCTCATTTATTATTTATGCATGGCATAACCTTTTACTTTTAACCTACCTAGATCCCTATATGTTCAAGTGTGTTTCTTGTACAAAGGACCAAGTGGGGAGCATGATTCTTTAATCCATTCTGGTAATCTCTATTTTTTGATTGATGCATGTAGACCATTTACATTTAATGTAAGTTACTGATATGTTTAGATTTAGGTCTACCCTTTTCTCTTCTTTCTTTTGGATTAAACTATTTTTGACTATTTCATCTTAATTTATTGTGTTTTTATTATATCTTTTTGTATAAGTTTTTAGTGGATGTTCCAAGGATTATGATATACACCTAAGATTATTCATAATCTACTTGGACCCAATACTTTACCATTTCAAGTAGAATGTAGAAAACTTAGCACCATATTGGTCCTTTTATACTCCCCTCCCTGATGTAGTTGTCACGTATTATATGTACACACATTGAAAACCTTATCAGACAATGCTATAATTTTTCCTTTTCAACCATCCGTTTTCAAGAACTCAAGACAATATTTTATTACATGTACCCAGATGTTTACCATTTCTATTGTACTTCTGTCATTCCTTGATATTCTAAGTTTCCTTCTAATATCATTTACCTTTTCTGAAAAACTTCTTTAGCAATAAATTATTTTCATTTTCCTTCATCTAGGAATGTTTATATCACCTTCATTCCAAGGATATTTTCTCTAGATATAGAATTCTGGGCTGAAAATTGTCTCAGTACTTGAAAATGATTGTGCCACCTCCCACTGGTGTCCATGGTTTCTGATGAGAAATCTGCAGTCATTAGAATCTTTATTCTCCTATAGATAATATGCTGTTTTTCTCTGTCTCCCTTCAAGATTTTTTCTTTGTCTTTAGTTTTCAACAATTTGATTATGATGTATTCAAGACTTGAATTTCTTTGAGTTTGTTCCATCAGGGTTCACTGAGATTCTTGAATCTTTATGTTTATGTCTTACCAAATTTGGGAAATTTTCAGGCATTATCTCTTCAATTTTTTTTTTTAAACATTACTCCCTTTCTCTTCTGGGACTGAATTGACATGAATATTAGGCCTTTTATTATTTTTCCACTGATACATGAGTATCTATTAATTTTTTCAATCTTAGTTTCTCTGTGTTGTTTAATTTGCATAATTTCTACTGATCAGTCTTTACATCAGACTCTACCTTGTCATCTCCATTATCTACTGAGCCCATCCAGTGAGTTTTTTATTTCAGTTATTGTATTTTTAGTGCTAAAATTTCCATTAGGTCCTTCTTTATATTTTCTGTTCAGACGTTTCCTCTTTGCTTTAAAAAGAGTTTGTCATTTGCTTATTGGAGCTTTTTTTTTTTTTCTTAAGATTTTTTTATTTGACAGAGGTAGACACAGCAAGAGAAGGAACACAAGCAGGGGGAGTGGGAAAGGGAGAAGCAGGCTTCCTGCTGAGCAGGAAGCCCAAAGTGGGGTTAGATCCCAGAACCCTGGGATCATGTCTGCCAAAGGCAGACACTTAATGACTGAGCCACCCAGGCACCCCTGGAGCATTTTTATAATAGCTGCTTTAAATTTTATCAGATAATTTGAACTTGCATGTCATCTTGGCATTGATGTTTATTAATTGCCCTTTCCTGTATGAGTTGAATTATCCTGTCTTTTCCTATACCAAGTAATTTTTGATTGGACTCTGGAAATTGTGATTATTATTCTATGAGACTTTGGATCTTACTTAAAACTTATGAAGAATATTGGTATTTCTGTTTCAGTAGGGAATTGACCTGATTATTTTCAAGCCATAAGTTCTAACTTGTTTTCTATGAACTGCAGTCCCCGTTTAAGTTTGGGTTTTAAAGCCCATTGCTATACAGATCTGTGCCATGAGTGTACCACCCAATGGTAAGTCTGAGACCTGAAGAAAGTCTATTCATTTTTCAAAGTCTTATATATACTGATTATGATGAGATTCATTCATGTGCAAATCTTGGAATCTCAGAGTTAGTGAATAACTTTATGGGGTTGCTTTCACAAGCTCTTCCCTTTCCACAGTGCTTTCTGGTTTCCTGGGACTCCTCTTTTGAAGCTTTCAGTCAGAAAGCTGAGATTGTGCTATGCATTTCTACTGCTGTATCTGCTTCTGGGCCATGTGACAGGGAAACAATAATGGTAAACTCACACCAGTTCAGTGACACTTTGAATGTGGGTCCTCTTCCTCAATTTTCTCTTTACTGTTTACTTTTCAGAGTTCTCAAATAACCGCTCCACACATTCTGTCCAGGTTTTACACTTATATTCAGATGGAGAGTGGAAAAGAATGTGCTTCCTCCATTTTACCTAGAACCTAAATCTTTGGACAGTGACACTTTAAAATGACACATTTTGTTATAATAAACTTGTCAATTAAAGTTTCAGGGATAGTGTCCTCCATAATTGAGGACATTCAATTTAAAAAGAAGTTTTCAGATATTTAAGTCTTAAATCCCTTAATGTTATAAAGAAAGGCATGCTTAGGTAATGAACCAGGAAATAGCTGTGACAAAATCAATACAGTGTCATATAAAAAGATAGGTGCAACAGTATAGATTTATTCATGTTCCTGCATAAGATACACATGCAGCCCTAAAATTTGCTCTTTCTGATTCTTGTGTCTTGTAATACTCACGTGCATGTGTGTGTGTGCGCACACACACACACAGAGCTTTGTTCTTAAAAATAATTTGTTTGGAACTAAATTTTTCTGAAATAGTTGTTCTCAAACTTCTAATATGCTCTATCTCCAGAGTTTCTGATTCAGTATTTCTGGAATGGGGTCCAAGAATGTGCATTTCTAACAAGATGATGCCAGATGAGGCCAATGTTGCTGGTTTCAAGGCCACAGTTTGAGAATTGTTAGCATAAAGAATGAACAGAGCATACCAGAATTCCACACGGCCCATCAAAAGGCATGATTTGATGATTAAATGTAAATTTGTGACTTTCTATTAACTTTATGAAATTTACCAAGAATGAATTCATTTTGTCCATAAGGAAAATCACAATTACTTGAAACTGATGGAAATGTAAATGTTTTCAGTCAGTTCGGCTGCCCTTATGAATATATATCCACAAAGAATGCTTATGCAGTATACTCATAATACTAATGTTGTGAAAATACTAATACTAACATTAGAAGCTGAAATAAGAATACTTCTTTCAACCAAATCAATTATTTGGCTTCAATGGTATTGAATTTTTAAAAATTAGTTATCTTAATTGCTACTCACACAATTAGGTTTTATTCACTTTTATTTTTGGGGGGTTTTATTCACTTTTAATGTATAGCAGGGATCAGCTTATGGGCCAAATCTGCCCCATGGCCTGTTTTTGTATGGCCAGTAAGCTAAGAATGGCTGTTAAAAAATAAAAAAGAGGAAGAAGAAGAACATGCCACAGAAACAATATTTGAACCACAAATTCTAGAATATTTACTATTAGACCCTTAACAGAGGAAGTTCGCTGACTCTGATCAAGGGCGTCACCTGGCTGGGTTGAGGTAGTGCCTCCAGAGATGACATAGTAGAATAATTAAAAACACAGTTTTTGTTGTTGGATTGCCTTGTTCAAATGTTGCCTCTACTAACCATTTTATGTAGCCTTGGAGAAATTAACGCAATCTTTCTGCGCATCAGTATCCACACCTACAAAATACAGATGATGAACATATTTGACTCATAGGGCTATTATTGATTTAATTAGTTAACATGAGCAAAGCCTGTAGAAAAGCATCTGGCACACAGTCAGCGCAAGATAGGTACTAGCAACTATTATTCTGCCTGATAGACTACCACAGAAATGTTAAAAGTGGCATTTACACTGAATATTTATGAATATATATGTATATATATTTCTATTTAATAATAAGTGAAACAAGGTAAGGTACAAAAAAGGCCTGCAACTATGTGTAGAATAAGCAAAACACAGAAACTATACAGTAGAAATAACACACACACACACACACACACACACACACACACGAAGGAAATATTCCAATTCGTTAGCTGTGGTCCCAACTTTGTACCCAACTTCTTAGCAATGGTACTATGGATGCTTTTCTCCCTTCTATAGTCTTTTACCTTTTCTGAATTTTCTAAAATTCACTAGGAGTCTCAGCTTAATGGCTCCATCTCAGAAGCAGCTCATGCCTCCGCCAAGATTCTTATCCCAGTGATAGGATAAAAAGATGAGCTAAGGCTGCAGTGGTCACCATAATTCTGTCAGTATTTATTTTGGTCTCTGTAAGTCAGGCTGTTCACATTCTTTGTACATAGTTGTATTTAATTAGGACTTGGAGCTAGCCATAAAATGTGCATTAATTGTCTTTTATTTCATAAATGATGGCCAAAATAACAACCTTTGATAGGAACAGTTTGGGGGTAAGCACTATTTGGTCTGTTCATCTTCCAAGGCTCCCTGCCCCAAGCAAGAGATTTCTACTTGTTATCTCCTCTATCCTGGAGAATTACTAATCCTGTACTACCATATTAAGTACCAATTAAGCAGAGATTTGTCATTCCTGCTCGAGAACATTGAGCTGGGCTGTGGCTGCATATTTCACAGACTTCTGACAGAAATTATTTTAATTAGACTGCTGCTAGCAGCATTTAAAATAGTCTGTATGGCCAGAGAGAGAAAGAATGGCTCCTCAGCCAGATAATTTACTTATTTTTCTTTTTCACTCACCATAAATCTTAGGATTGTGGTTATTAAGCCTTTGGAGGGGGAAGGGGATAGTCAGGGAAAGAAATCAACTAAACTTTATCTTACTTTAAATACCAGAAAAGAAAAATCTCCCACAGCTTTACTGAAAAAGACACTTTTAAAAGAAAAATGTGTTCAAGCAAAAACTGACACCAATAAGATATTTTTACATTATGAATATCTAACACGTTTAAATACTTTTATATACAAATATCTAACATGTTCTACAAAGGACTTTTATATATAACTAATGTAGTGGGGACCTTCCCTTTCATCTTTATTATGCTGCCCAAACTAGTATTCTTATTTGGTAATTGTTAGGTTAATCTGACACTGAAAAACAAACTAAATAAATAACAACTAATCTGAACTCCACATTTAGTATATCTTGATTAACTTGACACAAGTTTTGCAATTGCAAAAGGACACGTTTTATTTTATGAACCCCATTTGCCAAGATGACATGTTGTGTGAGTACAATTTTTTCTTCTTTTAAAAATTTTTAAGTATTTCTCCTCCTCATCCCCCCAATCCTGATCAATACTCACTTAATTAGAAATACTAATTGGAGTGTCTTATTCCAAACATTCTAATTTTTTAATTAGACCACAAATATGTGAGTACATATTCTAAAAATAGGCTATAATATTTAACCATCAAAATGCATATTTTTCCTTTGTGTTCTTCACTCACATATATGGCTCAATCTTCCCTCTATGACAACCACAACCCCATCACTTTACCTTTCTTGGAGTTTTAATGCTGTGTGGTTCACTGGATAGTTATCCCATCTGAAAGCCAACAAGCTTCCAAACTATTGGATGAAATCAAAGACTGTAGGCACCACCCACTCTTGAGGAACAAGTTAAAAGACCCTCTATATGCCCACCACTTACCATTCAAAATGGAAAACATAAGAATCACATGATCAGATTTTAATGGGAAGATTAAAAGAATAGGGAGAGTTGCTTGGATGGATCACTACCAGATTGCTGCCCACAGACACCCAACAAACCTTAGTAAATCATGAATGCACCTAGAGTCTCTCTTTAGGCTGGCTGGCTACTACACTCTTTTCATTTAGCACTAAAAAATATTTTTTTCAAAGAGAAGACCTAAAGATATGGCTGCATTTCTTAATGTAGAGCTTTAGAAATGGTAGCTTTTTGGGGCACCTGGCTGGCTCTGTTGGTTAAACTCAGGTCCTGGGATAGAGCCCCACGGTCGGTTATCCTTACTCAGCAGGGAGTCGGCTTCTCCCTCTCTCTCTCCCCCTCTGCAGCTCCCCCAGCTTGTGCTCTCTCATGTGTTCTTTCTATCTCTCTCAAATAAATAATAAATAAAATTTTTAAAATAAAAAAAAAGAAATGGTAGCCTTCGTAACTCTATTGAAAAATTTGTATTTTTATTTATTTATTTTTTATTAACATATAATGTATTATTTGCCCCAGGGGTACAGGTCTGTGAATCATCAGGCTTACACATTTCACAGCACACACCACAGCACATACCCTCCCCAATGTCCATAACCCAGGTACTCTATCCCTACCCCCCCAGCCCCCAGCAACCCTCAGTTTGTTTCATGAGATTAAGAGTCTCTTATGGGGACGCCTGGGTGGCTCAGTTGGTTAAGCAGCTGCCTTCAGCTCAGGTCATGATCCCAGCGTCCTGGGATCAAGTTCCACATCGGGCTCCTTGCTCAGCAGGGAGCCTGCTTCTCCCTCTGCTTCTGCCTGCCACTCTGTCTGTCTGTGCTCTCTCTCGCTCTCTCTCTCTCTCTGACAAATAAATAAATAAAATCTTTAAAAAAAAAAAAGAGTCTCTTATGGTTTGTCTCCCTTCGATCCCATCTTATTTCATTTTTTTCCCTCCCTACCCCCACAACCCCCTGCCCTGCCTCTCAAATTCCTCATATCAGGGAAATCATATAATTGTCTTTCTCTGATTGACTTACTTCATTCAGCATAATACCCTCTAGTTCCATCCATGTTGTTGCAAATGGCAAGATTTAATTTCTTTTGATGGCTGCATAGCATTCCATTGTATGTATATACACCACATCTTCTTTATCCATTCATCTGTTGATGGACATCTAGGTTCTTTCCATAGTTTGGCTATTATGGACATTGCTGCTGTAAACATTGGGGTACACATGCCCCTTTGGATCACTACTTCATATCTTTAGGGTAAATAGCCAGTAGTGCGATTGCTGGAGTAGGGTAGCTTGTATTTTTTTTAAAAATTAGGTTAGGGGTGCCTGGGTGGCTCAGTTAGGTATGTATCCAACTCTTGGTTTTGGCTCAGGTCCTGATCTCAGGATGGTGAGATTGAGCCCCCATCAGGCTCTGCACAGATAGTGGAGCCTGCTTAAAATTCTCTCTCTCCTTCTCTCTCCGCCCCTCTGCCCCTCACTATCTCTCCCTTTCAAAAAAAAAATTAGGTTAGAATTTTTGCTATGGAATTGTGGGAACCCAAAGATGACTGACTACAAATGAATGGAAAGTGTTGGGGAAGAAGGGACAGTGGCCACATCCGCTGGAGGACCAGAGATGGTTACTCAAGCTCCTGTGGGATGGTTCCAGGAGCTACATTTGCATCTGGTGGCAGTGAGAAGATGGGCATGTGGCCAGGGAGAGATGGGATGGAAGTGAAACCTGGCTCTTCCTTGAAACAGTTACTGGCTAGGAATTAACAGTAATTGGTATGGTAATTAATTCACAGTCTTTCTCTGACTTTCAAACTCTTGAGTCAAATTGTCTAAGTCCAATTCTCTCCAAGTTTGAATGGTTTATAATTTGCTTGGTTTTTTTGTTTCTAGTGCTTATCTAAATCTTAATATTACAAACATAGCAAATATGCATGGCTAACACAGAAGTTCCAGATGAGTGCTGAAAAGTGCATTTGTTGGTAAAATCTGGTGGAGGAAGGGTACGAACTTGCAGTCCCAAAATGAATTTCTGAGATGCTTCTCACCCCACCATTCTCTTTTCCTTGCTGATACATGATTTTTCTGGTGTCTTCTAAGACAGGCTAGGTCTACCTACACTGAGACATGTCACATTCGTCGATGATCCACCTAAGCACTGAGGAAACGGCTTAGCAGCTGCATTATCTCACACTCTGTTCTAGACTTACTTTCATCATGTGTAGATTCATACAGTCCTTGAAACTGAAGAACAAACCATATGTGGAAGATAAATACATTTCCTTGGGTGCCTTATCACCATAAAGTCAGGAATAAACCGTGAGGTTTCTCGTGAATGAATATCAGGTTAAGCAGCAGCAGCAGCAGCAACTAGAAACATGGTAGAGAGGGCGCCTGGGTGGCTCAGTGGGCTAAGCATCTGCCTTTGCCCCCTGATCTTAGGGTCCTGGGATCGAACCTCATGTCAGGCTCCCTGCTCAGTGGGGAGACTGCAGCTCCCTCTGCTTGTGCTCTCTGTGTGTCAAATAAACAGGTAAAATCTTTTTTTAAAAAAATGGTAGAAATACAAATTTCTAGATTATCTGCTCCAAACTTGGTGATCCAGAAACTCTGGGGATTAGGCCAGAAAACTGTAGTTTCGGGGTGCCTGGGTGGCTCATGGGTTAAAGCCTCTGCCTTCGGCTCAGGACATGGTCTCAGGGTCCTGGGATCGAGCCCTGCATCGAGCTCTCTGCTCGGCAGGGATCCTGCTTCCTCCTCTCTCTTTGCCTGCCTCTCTGCCTGCTTGTGATCTCGGTCTGTCAAATAAATAAATAAAATCTCTAAAAAAAAAACCAAAACCAAAAACCCTGTAGTTTCATAAGCCCTCCTGGTGATTCTGATGCTAAAAGCTGAGCACCACTGCTGTGGCCCACAGTGGAATCCCATGGGAAGCTTTAAAAAGTCATGATGCCTGGTGCTCACCACCAGCGGTGCTGATTTCATTGATCTATGGTGTGGTCCCAGAATGCATTTTCTAGAAGCTCGCTGGATGATTCAAATGTGCAATGAGGGTTGAGAAACCCTGGAATCGCCCAGACAAGAATGTCTCCTACTTTGTCAATCTCTTGGCAACAATTGTCGATCGCCTAGGCTCATACCTTTCCACGAGCTGGAAAACTACTCTTTGTCCTTCTTCATTATTCTTACTGTCAAGGTTCCATTCCATATCTATGAGCAATGTCTGGTTTTCCTCGTCACTTTTCCTTTTTTTTTTTTTTTAGCGCTTCTGCTTTTATAAAAGAGTTTATTGTCTCCATCATAATCATGCACTTAGCATCTTTAGGATTCTCAGTACTTTTGCAGTTATCAACTGTGATGGGATTGATGATGTTTATCAAACGCCTCAAAATGAAATACAGACACACTAGACAGAACTGTTCCCACCATCTATTGGTGGTGGGTATCTGAACTGGCTTCTGCTTTGGAGGATCATTTTTGTTTCCATTAGATAAGCTACTTTACATGACTTATTTCTATGTTTCCATGGGGAGTTAAACTTAGGCAGGCCTATCCTGCATTTAGGCATATCTACACACATAGACCAATTCTAACCATAAGGCTCCTCACACAAACTCCTTTGGCACTTACACAAATATCACACTCACTGATTGATCTATTTACCAAACACTTTTTGAGCAGATACACACAATGAATGAGACATTTAAGTGACAGTACTGTATTACCCACGCCATGCACTATAGTTTAACAAATCTTAGATAACAACTACCCATTAGAGGACAGTCTGGTAGAAGTGCCATCAAGGAAAATTTGCCCATCAAGCACACTCTAGAACTCTTACTCTTTAACTATGGTGGTAGGAGGTGTTGACCCTGAAAGAGTGGTAATATATGGGGGTGCTATATGGGAGTACCCACTTTCCACTGCCACAAAAGTGGGTGATGGCTTGGCATTCCACTCTCTGACATACAGTCCCAGTTCAACTCGACAGATATTTATTGAATATCTACTAAACATTCACTACGCATCTTCTAATGTAGAAGGCCGGGTACCATTTCCAAGTGGCCAAACTGTAGAACAGAAAAAAGCTGTTAGTGATGACCCCACTGAGGTCTGGCCTAAAGCTTTCCAGTTTCCTGGGTAGCCATACCTGCTTGACCATGCCTGGATTATCTGGTGGTAGGGGGTTGCTGAGTACCATGTGAATAAATGCATTGTCTATTATATCCAGGCTTCGCTCTGTGTGGAATAAAGAAACGGAGACATTTTTTTATGAAAGGAGTTATTCACTTGCTAACGGTCCAATGAGATTTGGGGAATGCCTGCTCTCTGACTCTCCTTTCTGGTGACAAGTCAAGAAAATGCATGTGGGAAGACTACAGTCTGAATTAATAATGTGACTCACTTTGGCACCCTCTCCCCAAACGCACAGGTTTTCCAGAGAAGTGGCGCTCCTTGGTCATTTCTGGAGGTTAAGATTCACTGGGCGCTGGTTCTTGACCCATTTCTCAGTTTTCGGAAGATACCGGTCCACTGCGCTGGGGTGCCCAGGGTTTCCAGACACCCCCCCGCCCCCACTCCCCACCAAGCCCCCCACGTTTTGAAGTTAACACCGCTGAACCACAGGGCAGGCGGCCAGTGCTGAGCTGGGGAGGCAGGGGTGGAGGTGGGGAATTGTGGCCGGGAGGAAATAAGAGCAAATTCCTCCAAAACGATCTGACAGGAAATGACAGAGTATCGGCCCCATTCCGCCCCACTCCGCCTCCGCTCGGAGAGGGAGCGAGAGCCGGCCAGAGGGAGAAGTCCTTCCACTCACGGAGCCATGCCAGAGCGCCCTAGGTGAGCATGATGAAATAATAAAGCATTTCCCGTGTGTGTTTTTCATTAGGCCTGTTTTGTTTTTCTTCCAAGTGCTGGGGAAACAGAACAGAAGCCCCGCTTCAGGCAGCACCACAGCGGCCGCCTCCCCTGGGAACAGCAGCTGCGCAAATAGGGGAGCCCTCGGTGGACTTGGTTCCAACACCTTCCTAATGGAAATAATGATTTGTAAAGCCCTCTTTATACCCTTTGCTGCATAATTAGTAGCCCAAAGAGCAAAAGCATTTTTGAAAATTTGGCAAAACATTAAATGTTCTGTTCCGAGAGCCAAACAGGTAGAGAGGTCTTTGTACCGACTCAGCCTTGGCGTGTGGGGCCGCGCCTTGAATCACTCAACACTTATTACGTAAAAATTAACTGGCTTGATGTCAATTAGTGAGAATTTGTTAGCAGACCTACCCAAAGGGACCCCCCCTCCCCAATTTGGTAGTTTTTGTGGAAAATATCTAAATACCCGTCATCCAAGCTAACTTACATAGTGTTAAGTGCCGCAAGTGTGTCAGCCTCCTTTATGGCGGGCGGGTGGGTGTGCGCGCGCACGTGCACGCTCGCTCACATGTGCGTGTTTGGGGCCAGAGCTAAACATCAATTTTTGCCCATCTCCTGAGAAGATAATTAAGAGGAAGCTCAAAAGGAGGCTGGCTGGAACATTCTCTCCAGCCCAAAGAAATAACCAATCCAAAATGCCTGTTGTTAAATGGGTCATAAAAGCACTGGGAAATCAATATTTGACTTTCCGTTTCTGGAATGGTGGCTGCGACACACAGTTTTAGATCAGTCTGTGATCCTCACTGAGCCCCGAGACCCAAATAATTCCTGTGTTAACTCTGGACACTTGGAACCTGGAAATCTCGCTTGTTTATCTTTTTGTAAGTAATTGCCCCCTTCACTCCATCCCAGTCCTGAGTACCCCCTGGAAAATAAACTGTGTGATAAATAAAATAAGGACTCATTTTATTAAATATCTAGGAGAAGCGCTCGGGTGACCTGAAAATGTAATTAAACCTCTAAATAAGCAGATTACTGGCTGAAAAGCGAGATTGATAGATGAATCCCTTCAGCTAAAAGGGATTGCTTAATGGACTGAGCAACAATCTTGGACTCTTTCCACCTTGGAATCACAGGTCCAGAGTCAGGCAGGCTTCATTCCACCATTTCCCTTCCTAAGATAAATGAAGCTCTGCCGGGCCTCTGTGAGGAGAGCCCAGAGGTGAGACCCCAGGCTATGTGGAGACACACAGATGTGTGACACTTCTTGCAAAAATAGCCAAAGACATCCAGAACAGTGTTTCTAAGGGCTCCCCCCATTTACTATTTAAAATGCCGGAAGAACTTACTACTCTCAAAAGGTTAAATTTATTTCTGGCTTTTTAAAAGATGGTATTAATTGGAAAACGAAGAGCTGAACATGAACTTAAAGCCTCAGTAGGACAAAATAAGGGAAAATAATGAAAATTATACCTGTTGTCATTATTCTCATATCATCCCTCCTGAAATAGAGGCCGGATTCTAGCTTCCCATTGGCAAGTCTGACAAACTTTCTGCCTCTGAGCATTTTAACCTCCCCACCCCCCCCAAAGGTAGCCTTGGTGAAGTTTTGGTAGTTTAAATTTTGGCTCCAGGTCTAGGAATTTGATATATTCCAAGTTTAAATATTTGGAACATTTCAGATTTATCATCTTGGTTTTCTGCTTTGTTTAATTTATAAACGGAAATTAAATGAGCCATTCCCTGTAGGGCTGTGTGACCCTTCAAGAAATTGACAATGTCAAAACATAATGTCTTTTCTTTGATACTGATAGGGGTTCTGTAACCTACATGATCAATGCAATTTATCATAAGATAGAAGCAGCAGCTCTGACTCTGGAGAAGACTGGCCAGTCGTAGCTATCTTTGTCTGCTGCTGTCATCCAGGACTCTGCTGTCATGGCTAAAGACCAGTCCTTAAGCCAGCATCTCACTAGCACATTCACTCCAAGTATGGTGGGTCCGCGACATTTACCGTCAACCCAGAAAAGATGACCCAATGGATACCCCTTGATGAAACACAATTTTCCAATTTATTTTTACAGAAAATGGCATCACTATCTCTCAAATTATGAAAGAATTTTGTCCCCTTCTCACTTTTAGAAGAGAGCAACGGTAGGGTCCCTATTCCCACATGAAAGACCTGTGCTGGAGGTCATGACCACTTTAGCTAGTGAGTAAACTGTAGTTTACTCGAGACATATGTATCTTGGTGATGAGACGTGATGTGAAAAAATAGATCTAAGACATACAGGCCAGTGAGTCACGAACTCAACCTGGAATGGAACAAAGCATTTCTTTGATTCTAAAGTCAATTCATCTTCCCAGAGCTCATCATCAGTAAGATGAGTATCTCCCAGAGCACCTCAATATTTTTTTATTGGAGTAACTCAGCCTTCATTTAGCTCCCCACATACCCATCTTATTCATCTTGGTTCTGCATTCTTTATCTTGTTCCATTATGAACTATGGGGGAATGCCCTGAGTCTAGAATTAACTTAAGAACAATCAATTTCTAGAGTAGGTACAAGAGTCTGTGGTCAACATCAGTAAGTATTCCAGAACATCTACAGAATGTACTGATGTCCCTGATATTTGTCCTGAAGGCAGAGCCAGCAAGGCTGATGGTGAAGTTACCCTTAAAAATAAACGACCTGAAGAGACCAAGAACTGGACAAATTGGAGTCTCTGGTTTCCTATGAATCAGTTGGGATGCCATTCAAAACAGAGCCTCCACAGCTATGCGGATCTATGCCGCATAGATCCTTTACAATATTATTCTATTATAATCAAACTCATATACACCTACTAAAGAGGCCAGAGACAAATGAAATTTGGAGAAAGAGTAACTCCTTTGTTTTCTGTCTTATTTCCCAAAGTTTAGCAAATAATCAACTTTAATATCATGAGAACATGAACACCTTGGCATTTGGGCACCTAAAATTACACGCTATTCTCTTGAAGGGGTGTTTACCTGAGAGTACCGTGAAAGTGTGCACGACTGACTTGGGAGTTTAGTCCAGATTTCCATTGTTCTCATGACCTAAGGCTTATGTATTGACCACACTGATTTTTCAACAGCCTGAGAGATGAGTATCATAGTCTAGCCCTTAGGCTCAGGAACCAGCCTGCCTGGGTCTGAATCCCCAGTTCTACTACTTGTTAGCTGGTGTATCCTTGGAGAGTTACATAGCCTCAGTTTTCTCAACTGTAAAAGAGAACTGCGGAGAGTGTTACCTCATAGTGTAACCTCATAAAGTTGTAAGGATTAAAAGATTAATGTAGATAAGCTTAGCTTGCTCTTGGGCACATAGGAGGTGTGCTTCTGGAAGTGCCAGCTACTACTGTTACTATCTCCATATGCCAGGCTCTGTTCTCTGCTGCCAGTGGAGGAGTTCAGGAGAAGTCCTCTCCAGCAGCAGAAGCTGTGGGAGCTATTGTGGGTAGCATGAGTTGAGACTTCAGAAGGTTCCTCTTGACCTGAACCCTCTCACCACAGTCCCATCCTCATGGTAACTGTCCGGTTCAGCCTCTGAAAAGTTCTCAGTTCTTCCCTCACAGGCCAAGATCCATTCACCTTCTTTCCACCCTCTGCCAGTTTGGTTTTTCTCTGGACATCCTTGAGCTCACATGTATGTAGAGCCAGTAAGCCTCTCTGCTTCCCCAAGTCTGCGCTTCTCCCCATACCCTGCCTGATCCATTACTCCTGCTACAAAAGGATCCTCCTGGGGAGGCTGGAAGGGAAGAAGGACTGTGAATAATTATACTCTTAATATTTTTACCTCTGTCAGAATAAATAATTTTCTAAAATACAAGAAAATGATCCCATGAATCTTTCTAATCTGAAGACAATGCCTGGAGTCTACTCATTGGCATATATTGCACTGGCAAATTTATTTTTTTAAAATATACTATTTGCTGTCAAAGCACTCTGGCAGCATGATAGAATTATTACTTATTATTACTTGTTGTTTTTAAATTACTATAGCAATCTACATTAAGAAACCTACCAAAGCCTGTATTTCTCTTTTTACTGAACCATCAGAATGGATTGAAATTAATTTCAAATCACTTCTTAAAAAGATCACTCAGTGTTTCCTTATTGTTCACTATTTGGCTGACAAAGACAAATTCCATTTTGAAATATTATGTGACATTACCTGATACTGTTTTCCTATAAATAAAAAAAATTACACCTATTTTTCTGTTTAATGAACTAAGATAACTGAAGGCTATGGCACTCGATACATCTTGTGGCTTTTATGCTATTGCCCAGTTTTGCATGATTTATCATTTAGAACCCAAATGGAGAAGGCAGGGGTGGGCACAAATGGAAATTGCGAGCCTCTTGGGTAGTACTTTTGAGTGTAGAGGCTTGATAATACCTACGATGAGGGGTTCCAAGTTCTTCTCTACGTGTGCATCAAACTGACAGCAAAGACAGCTTTGCTCCACCTCTACCACTCCTAAAGAGGAAAAGTCTACAAAATCCTCTAAGGCTGGAAAAGGTGGCATTTGCTGCCCTGCCCCCACTGCTTCCTTTCCATTTCCGCCCTTCTCTAAATGGCAGCCCAGATTTCTGTCTCCTGTGTCTCCCCTGCCCCCACCTCTCTCATAATGGTTGTGATGGCCAGCTGCCCAAAACTTTGTGCCCCCCTTTCCACAGCACCCCAGGGAAATGGTTTCCCAGGGTCTGCCGTTTCCTCACCCCACATGCATCTGGGCAGAGCCATGGTCTAGTTCTTTTCAATGGTCTGGGAGCACTGAGGGGTGTCCATTCTCGGCCAAAGTGTTCAAGAAGCCTCCTTCATGTTCTCTCTTCCCTCTTGTGCCCCTGAAAGCAGAGGACTGGAGCCCGTAGGGTTTTAGAGTCAAAATGTGGAAGGTGTATGCATTTCTGATGGTTCATATGGAGCAAAGCTGCCCATTCACCAAGATGCCTATCTGGTATGTTACATGATTGAGAAATAAGCAGCTATTGTGTTAAATCACTGAAATGTTACAGTTTGGGCAGCAAGCATTACCCTAACCTAGATAATAAACTTTGGTCCTTACTTCATTCTCAGTTGGCTGAACACCAATGACCAAGGGGTAGGTTAGGAGATTATAATTTATCTTCCTCCGGCCAGAAGGGCTTGTATTTTACTTGGGGGAAAGTGCCCAACCCTCTCCCCTGCAGAGGACACTATGTGCCTGGCTGTACTCTCCAGGGATATGGGTTTGACTCTGCCACCTGTCAGCACGACAAGCAGAAAGTAGTGTGAGTCAGAGTCCGTGTTTCTCGGTCTGAGTTCTAATACCTTAATGCTTAGCTGGGACTGAGCAGATCACTTCCTGAACTAGAATTTTCTCATCAGGAAAAGGAGAGGGTATGGTACATTGTCATCTTTAAGACTTGGAACCTCACAACTCTTGGTTTGTGATCTACAAGATCTTGGCAAATTCCTTATCCTTTTTAAGCCGTGGTTTTCTCATCTGCAAAATGTGACTAAGAAGGCCTTTCTTTTAGGCTAATTGACTCACTCATTCTCATTCATTCATTCACTCATTTGCTCATTCATTCATTCAAAAAGTATTTACTGAGACTCTAGTCTGTGCCAAGCAAAATTCTCAGTGTGTTTACAGGGGATACACCTGTGAACAAGACAAGAACCTGCCCTTACAGAGCTCGTATTTGAGTATAGCAGGTAATGAATAATTAATAGGCCTGTATTCAGCTAGTGTGGCGAGGATGAAACAAGCTAATATCTATAAATTGCTTATGCAGTGGCTAAGAAATGGAAGCTACTACTAATGCAAATTACAAATATGCAAATGTGTAGAATAGTAATTACAATAGCATCCAATAGGGCCACTGTGAGGATGAGATGAAGCACGTGTTTGTAAATTACTTATGGTTATCTACTCACTTGATGATTAGGAAGCAAATATAAAGAAGACGGTGTTGAGGTCCCCTTCACCATTTCAGTGGGGTTGGGCTATTTTCTGTTGGCACCAGATGTTTCCATCTGGAGAGCAGAAAAGCCACAGATACAATCTGCCCCCGATCCTCCCATGCAAATCTGAGTAATTTCGCTGAAGAGCCTTGGAAGGGATCTATCTGCCCTCAGGCAGAAATCATTTAGCTTCAGTTGAAACTGAACGAGAGAAACCAGGGACCCTCAAACGGCCTCCATATTCTGTCATTGGCAGGAGAAGACAAGTTGCTGGGACCAGAACAGCAGATCTACCTGCCTTGCCCCAGTATCCACCTGCTGAAGAGCATCCCATAAAACCCTGGCATGGAAGAGTTTTGTTCACTGGCCGTGAGGAAAAACCACGTATACAGGAAGGAGAGTGTGCAAGAGTACGCAGGTAAAAATATGTGCAATTCTTATCATGTGATTTTCCTACAAATAGGTAAGCAGAGCATACTGCTAGCTAATGGTTTGAGTTGCCTAAGTAGGATGACCATAAAATTTATCATCCAATCTGGGGCACTTTTGAAAGTGAAAGGAGACAGTATTAATAATTATATCAAGACAGCAGGAATAAATTGGGACTGTCTGGGGGCAAAAAAGGACACGTGTTGACACTGGGCACAGATTCTTAGGAATATAGTTTTTATTGATTTTTAATGCTCGTGTTTCTTTTGGAGAAGGACAGAACTGTGTTTATAAAAATGTCTCAGCAGTAACAATATGCTAGTATTTCTGTGTAACAGTAACGGCAATGTACTAAATATTTTGAATCCTTTCTGCATGATGTGAAAGCAGTTGTACTGGGTCTTATGGGGGCTACAAAGTTGTCCAACGCTCAACTCCTGCCCTTAAGGAATTTGTAATTTAGCAGAATTAGCTAGTTCCCATGTATAGTCAACCTCAAGGCAGAGAATGATGATACTGTGAGACAAGTGCAGGGGACCTTGGGGCTCAGAGCTGGTAAATGTTACTTCCATATAGCAATCCAAGAAGGCTGCATGGAGGAAATGGCACTTGAGTTGGCCTTTGGGTGTGGGCAAGATGAAGCTGGTGCCAAACGGGGAGAATGATGGTCCACATGGTGGGAGCTATGGACAAAGGCTCAGAACAAAAACCCTGGTTGAGATTGGGGAACAATGAGCCATTGAGTTAGATAAAGGTGTTTGACGACGAGAATGAACATGGGTTGAGTCCAGGCCAGATGGTGGAGAGTCAAGAATGCGGCATCTTTGCTTGTAAGGGGTTGGGACTGTTTCTCATCCTGGGATTTCAGAGGAGAGGGGAGGAGAGCCCTACTACACAGCCCACAGCAGGTCTCATGTCCAAGCACACGAAGTGGTCAGGTATTCAGGACAGTACCCATCTCAGTAGGACTCAGGACTAATTTTTAAACCCCCAACATGATATTAAAAGAAGATACATTTTGCTCTAAATGAACTGGCCTTTACACAGGGATGCAAACACGGTGAGTAGGGGAAGATACAAGAAGGCCTTTTGATCTTTTGGGTCCTGAGAAGACCTAGTGAAGAGGAAAGGCAAGTTCTAATATAAGAGGGGGTTTAATGATCACAGTTTATGGTTTCTTGCCACATGCAGAGATTTAGCACACTACATTGCCAGAGAAGGGATATGGACAGAATATTCTCAATAAGGTCCTCTGGAAAGTGGGTTGGAAGATGCATAGAACTTTCATCCATGGGCCTCAAAGAGAGGAACCAAAACAGCAGGGAAGAGGCAGTGTCCTGTTGCCTTGGACATTTGCAGAGTGGTGGCTCTGGTGCCCTCTCTCTTATGGGACTGGGTGTGCATGGTTAACTCTTATCGGGGGTGGGGGTGGGGGGGAGGGGGGCAGCTAGCCAAGATTGTTCATCCTGGAGACAGACTCGGAGATGGTGATTTGCATGTAGGAAGTTTACTGGGGCATGACCTTAGATCCAGTGCAGGTGAAGGGCCAAGCACAGCAGGACTGGGCAGAGGGAGGAGTTGAACAGTGATGTAGTCACAAAAAAGGGCTCTGTGCGTCCCTTGAGGAGCTCTGGATTGGGATGGCCCTTTACTTGTCCCATGTGGAGGAAAGGGAGTCAAGCCTTTGGATCCCCTCTCCTTACCTCTATAGATTAGTCCTACCTGCAGGGAGGCCCAGAGAGGAAGTGTGACCCTAGACAAGAGAACTCTCTTTAGCGGACAGCAACGCCAGGAGGGACTTAGCTGAGAGCTGGAAGCTGACAGATCTCCAAGATCCTGGGGAGTGGGCACCGCAGTCCTGAAAGGGGAATCTGGGTCAGCCACCCTGGCTGGCTATACCAGAGGTCAGGTCTGCAAACTTTAGCGTACATCAGCATAGTCTGGAGAGCTCATTAAAATGCAGACTCTGGGTTTGATCCCTCAAGTTTCTGACCCATTTAATCTGGTATCGGGCACAGGAATTTGTATTTCTAGCTAGTTCCCAGACCATGCTGGCCTGGAACACCACTTTGAGAACCATTGCACTACATCAGGCATTCAGAACCTCCTGCTCAGGCACATCATTGCTCAACATTGCTCTAAAACCTGTAGCTAACCGGCACTCGAGTGTGCACATTTCAAAGCTGAACCAAGCAGCGTTTATCATCTGTAAGATTACTTGGTTTTTCTATTTCTTTACTGACAATTTGGTGACCAAAAAGAGAAAGTCCTATTGCAATAAGCCATTTATTTCTTTGGAGGGCTCTCGGTCTCTGTGTCATAAGTGATCTCCATTTTCCATAGGTCAGCAACTGCTTTTTGAAATTGTTATTAGCAATTAACTCTTCCACCTTAAGCACAGTCACCTAGAAAAGAGACAGCCCTGGCTGCTTCGTTTATGGTAAGTCCTCCCACAGCTGTATCTGTGCTCCCCCATCCAATCTTCTGGGAATTACCTTTGCCTCTGATTTCCCAGGCAGTTCAGTTCAGAGGGATCAAGCCCTCACCATAACTGGCTGGTGGGTGGACATGGGACCCAAAAGAATCCATGGGAGTCCTTCCCCAGGAGTTCTCTTGGGAGTTAGAGATAAGAGCCCTTAGCTCCCCAGGAATGAGATTAGCCTGGAGCTGCCAATGGCATGGCTTTGGGGCAATGAAGAAGCCTATAGGCAATGAGGGGAAATAACCCCTCCACTTGCTGAGAAGGAGAGAAACGGAGTAAGAGGCAGACAACCCTAGCTATGTCCCCACCCTTCTTGGTTATGGGAGCCAATAAATCCCTTTTCTCCTAAGCTAGCTCATGTTAGGCTGCCATCACTTACAATCAGATGAGTGCTATCTAATGCTCCCTTTAACTGTTTACCATGGGAAACGGAGTCCACGGACCCACTCTAACAACTTAACTTCCAAGAAAAGAATAGATAGAGGAGCCCCATGAGAAGACTGTGGTCAGGCCTGGGCAGCACACTGCAGCAGGAATCCTTCGGAGCTCAGTTTGCTCAGAAAACGCTGGAGACTGGGATGGGAGTCAGGATGGGAGACAAATACAGACACAAGTGAATGCTTTCTATATACCAAGTGTTCTGCTACATGGATAGCCTGCTTCATTCCATTTCAGTCTGACATGTAGGTAACACAGAAAAGAAAAATGAGGTACAGAGAGGTTAAGTGCATTTCCTAAGGTCACATAACTAGTAAGTGGCAAAGCCATGATTCAAACAAAACCTCCTTCTGACTGCAAGTCACACAAACTTAACCATTACCCTTCCTATGACCTGTCCCCAAAGCAGAGGCCACCGTACAGGAAGGTAAGGGTTATAGAATAGGTGCAAGGAGGCAAAGTTTACCCATTTCACAGCTTTGGCAAGGATTATTCCTCAGACTGAGATCAGGGACCCTTCCAGCGATCCAGGAGCGATTTTGAGGGGCGGGGCAGTCTCCTAAGTGTCATAAAATCCAAGAATCCAAGTACAGCACTCAAGAATATTAGCGTAAAGTACACTGTATTAAGGTCATATTTACAAGGAAATTTACAGTTATATTCTTTTGAGCAGTTCACCCAGGGATGAAATCATGGATTTCATCATTTCTGTTGTTGATGTCACCAAGATGTCCCACATGTCCATGGCCAAGACACCCTGCAGAACTCTTTCAATCAAATATCATTAATTCATGCCCCTTTAATCTGGGCTCCTCCTATAACTCATAAAATGTTTATGCAATACTTATTTAGCAAAAAGGTTGAAATGTTTTATTTATCAATTCCTGGAAGTTCCTCTCAAATAAATAGCATGCAGTCTTAAAAATCAAAGCTTTTTCAACCAAGGACTCAGAAATTATGAATTTCCTCATGAGGCTTTCACCACTGGATCCAGTAACCAAGTCTTAAATATTATAGAAGTTTTATGTTTAGGAGGCTTTAATATGTAGGACAGTCCTGTTCTGAACGATAAAATTTTTCATGAGTGCTCCTTACTAAATTTCTTAGTACTCATTTATGTCTTCATTTATAATATATACAATATTTAAAAATATTAAAACCCAATTTCTTCGAAAAGCATTTTGTATTTGAGGCTTTTTTCCAAGTCACAAAAGGCTTTGGAGCATCAGTGAATTTGACAGACTTCACTCAATGTCACTCCACCAATGTAAAGTCTATCCTGAAACCAGTTGGATGGTTTGTAAATAAATTGCGCCTAAATTAGCTAGACATGTGCTTCCAATAACGTGCCTCATTATGAGATTTGCCTCTGAGATTCTGATTCAACAGGTCTTGGTTAGAAGATGGAAAGCTGTGTTTTCAACAAGTATCCCAGTGGATTCTAATATAGGCTGTCCATGAGCCATCCTTTCAGGGACACAAAATTAGATGATGCCAAAGTTCTGTATTTCCCTTTGCCATGAATCTGATGTAGGCCCAAAGAACACAGTGCTGCTAAAAATGTATATTTACATCAACCCATAGGTGAACATAAGAGTCGTTGACATGTATCATATACTATGATTAGAGGTTTAGAGAAAAAATTCCCTTATACAAAGGTACAGTTCCTTCATACCGGGAGAATTTATGGTGGTTTTTCTCGTTGTTACTCATTTCTTTCAAGGTGAGATTTAATTTCCCATGACAATCATTTCATCAAGTGACACACACTCACAAGCACATAATTTTCCTTTGAAAAATTCAATATTCTGCTCACCTCCAGGGCCTTTTCTTTGCAGTGGGATGATTTGTATAATTTCACACCTTGGCGGCATTCTTTGAATTCTTATTGATAATTGTGCATGATTTGCTAGGAAGACAAACACACATCAATAGGAGCACTGAGTGCTACAAATTATAAACATAAACAAAATAAAACAATTGTCTATCTCTGCTAGCTTGTTTGGCAAACACATTTTATACACTACTTATTTGACCTTGAAAATGAAACACGGTTTTAATGAATTATTCAATCATTTTGAGACAGATTTGAAGATGGCCTTTGTTCAATTTATTAATTTAGAAATTATAATATCCCAACTAAATAAAAATATTTTAGAAGACCACTGCATCTTGTGCTCTACTTTTCAAAGTGTACGATTGTTACAATACGAGGTTATTAATTCCTTTTTGCTAATTCACTGACTCTCATTTATCCCTGATAGCCAATAACCTGTTGGTTTGTAGCAAAGGTTTAATGAACAAATTTGGGAGTACTGTGGTATTCTAAGATGAAAGGTTTACAAAATACACCACAAGACATTTACTAGTGGGCAATATATATTATCATTAGTAATTAAAATTACATTACCCTTGTCAAGGTGAATGAAAAAGTGAGTCTTACGATGTGGTACTCTTGTATTTTATCATGTTTGTTTCTCATCTGTCTATTGAGGTGCTTCATGAGGTCTCCCTTTGCAGTTTCTTGCGTGGTCTCATAGCAATATTAGAGAGCAATATGAAAGAGTAAGATAAATTCATCCCTTGTCTATGCACAAGGGATCCACCATGCAAAATCTTGCAATCTGGAGTGGGTCTCCCCATTGTCATTAGTGGATAAGCAAAGTTTTGCTTTCCTTATCACTTTAGAAAAATGTTCTAATGTCCACTCTTTGCTTTCCCCTCCAA
This sequence comes from Mellivora capensis, assembly GCA_004024625.1. NCBI lineage: Eukaryota > Metazoa > Chordata > Mammalia > Carnivora > Mustelidae > Mellivora > Mellivora capensis. The sequence continues at coordinate 126,746 of PISX010000251.1, read as the reverse complement.
ATCCTGACACACATATACCTTTATGGCTCATGAATTTTTTTCCCCTGAAATAGATGCTGATGAAATGGAGGCAAAGAGTACTGTAACCAGTCTTGTCCTTTTTTATAATCATGATGCCTTTTTATTCAACCAATACTTATTCAGTACCTACATGTGCCAAATGCTGGACAGGTAATAGGGAGAAAACATTAAAATCAATGAGAGGTCCTGCCCTCTAAGAATTCACCTTCTATAAGGAGAGACCAATGCATGAGTTAATTAATTAGAATGTGGCAAATGTGATGATATATACACATGCTCCATACCCAGGACCCACACGTAACACACATGCGTGGCAGGGCTGCAAGAGCACGTGGAGTGCATCTTATCCAGAGGATGTCCATCCATAAGCTTTCATGGCACAATAACCGTTGAGTTGGGACTTGAAGTACAAGCAGAAAACAAAGAGGAGAGTACATTGCAAGAGGGGATGTGAAAGGGCAAGGCTTGTGGGACTGGAGTGCAGTAGCTCCAGTGGCTGAATGTAAAGAGAATGGGGAAGAGAGAGATTGTGTTGAAGAACGGGACAAGGTCCATGTTGTAGACTAAACTGTGTTCCCCCCAAATTCATATGTTAAAGCCCCAATCCCCAAAGTGACTATATTTGGAGATAGGACTTTTATGTAGTAATTAAGGGTAAGTGAGATGGGGCCCTAATACAATAGGGTTTGTGTCCTTATAAAAAGAAGAGACACCAAAGTTCTCTCTCTCTCCTTGAACATTCAGAGAGGTCATGTGAAAACATAGTGAGACTCCCGACACCTACTAGCCAAGGGATGAGGCTTCAGAATAAAGCCTCCCTTGCCCTCACTTTGAGCTTGAATTTCCCAACCACCAGCACTATGAGAACATTTCTGTTGTTTAAGCCCAGTCTATAGTATTTTGTAATGGCAGCCCAAACAAACTACTACACTCCATGAGGCATGATTAAAAGGGCTTTGCATGCAGTGCTAAAGACTTTGGACTAGAAATGATAGATGACTACTTAGCAAAGCAGTGTCACGATCAGATTTGGGCTTTTGGAAGACTTCTGTGTCAGCAGGGGGAAGGGCAAGTGGGAGGAAAGACAGATTGAAGCCATGAAATATGCAAAGGACAAAGGCAGAAGGGTAGCTTAAAGCACACTGTCCTAGGAGTAAAGAGGGCCCATCTTTTAGTTCAGCTCTTCCACTACCAGGGATTTGGCCTTGGAGCAGTCACTTTACCTTTCTGGGCCCCTGCTTCCACCCTTGTGAAACGAGAAGAGTTACTCAAGGGGTGCTCACTCCAGTCTCCCAGTAGAAATCCTTCCTTGTAAACCCTTCCCCTCTCCACATTATGTATGGGCCTCATGACCCAAAGGTTTGTTCAACCTTTGCTTGTTTCTCCTCAAGTTCTCCCATCTATATGCTTAGAGTGATTTTTTTTCCCCTTTTGTCTAGCTTAAGTTCTCTTCTGTTCTTTATAACCAAAAATGTATCATGCAGCCTATTCTCAGATCTAACATTTGATAAGTTTGAGACAAGGGCATGGCACACATTTCTAGGGAGTTTAAGGCCAGACATGTCCACTCCAGGAGCGATAGTGGGCTACAATATGATTGTGAATCTTCCTCTAAGATTTCTCCACTCATTTGCTGCCATGTCTGAAGTTTCCAACCGAGCAGTCATGTCTATGGATAAGAATGTCTCCATAGGGTCACAGTCAAAAACAGTCTTGGATTATCAGAGTCACTAGTTGTTCACCGGCTGGTAGCTGTCGATATTTTGAAGATTTTGAGAATGGAGAGAGTAAGAAAATATCTGGGTCAAAAAACCGAACAGGCCAGAAATGAGATTCTGGGGCTGCGGGTGATCGTCATGGACTCCAGATGACCTTGGAGGAGGGGAAGCCTGCACCTTTAGCCGAACCACCCAGTGCACACTTGGCCATTTTACCAGAGGTCAACTCTGGGCCTGTAAGAAATTCGGTACATCTAGCATGGATTCTCTTCATTCACATTCCTCATGTCCTTTCCCAGCCACATGAGTAGGGACCCCTCAGAGAGCCTTCCTGAGCAGGTTCTGGGCAGAGACTTGGGAAGAGCATATGCCTTAGCAGAGACTTGAGTCCCAGGGCTGGCTCTATCACTTACTGACCCCAGGGCTTTATCCAAGCCCCTTAAACCTCCTGAATGTCAGCTCCGGTTCTCCCAGTGTGGCTGTGAGCAGAACGTAAATCACGTGCCATAGAGAAAGATATTTAGCAAATGCTCCCATTGAGAGAAAAGAAAAATATCTATAGCTATCAGACTTAAATATTTTTCAAAGGCAAAAGCCTTCATCAAGATGCTGTGAAATGAATGCAAAAATAAGGAGTTTGCCTCACACGGATTTATTAGATTTTATGTTTGTTACCAACTGTACTTTCAAGAATTCATCTGGAAATAGGCATGATTTCTCAGAAAACCTTTTGTAGTGCCACACTAGAATTTGTGCCTCCTGACATTTTATCAATTATTTAAGTTAAGTTGGCTCTGGCTGGAGACCCAGAACATGTGTCGGACCGCATCGCCTGCTGTGTACTCTGAAACAGACGGTCGGTCTTTCTGTGCTATTGCTTCTGCTTCATGTCTGAAAACAAACTAAAGGCTACTGCCCCATCTAATGGGTTGTCCATTTCTGCCAATCAGTTGCGAAGTTGACATGTACATATACATGTCAACTATAGAATGATACATGCCTATTTACTGTATAGTATTTTTAATCAACCTGATAAATAGACACTCAAGCTAATTAAAAACGTATGTATGCCAACAGAATAGAAAATCACACTGATTCTGTTCCTTTCACCCATTAACTAGGTCCCCCAAGCTAGAGAATGGATCGTTTGCAAACATACCTAAGTAAATTCATTCGAACAGTATAGGCACTCATCTTCATTTAAAGATAGTATTTGGGCAGTGGATAACCTTAAAATCACGTTCAACTTGGAGTATTTGACTTGCAATTTAGTATAAATGTAAGTGTTTAAGGAAGAATGGCAGTTGTGTATTTGTAAAGTGCGGTTGCCCGCTGGCACTGACGCAGCTGCGAGGGACTCATGAGCACCGCTGCCCCCACCCCTCCCAACCCAGGGATCTCGCAGGAGGAGTGACACAGGCGTGTCCATCTAGAGTCTCCAAGGCTTGGCCTGGCATTGTATGGGTCAGAAACACTAATGGCAACTACCATCCAGGCTCGCCAGGGCTGCTGAGTGCTCCGGTGAGCCCATGCCAGCACCCACCCAGCTCTCGAGCACACCCAGCGGCCATCCCTCTGTGTTCACGTTCACAGAAGTGAGCATCATCACTGCAGGGGCCCCCTGAGAACAGACAGGCACAGCCCTGAGTAACTCATGCCACGCCGGGCTGGTGAGGGAGACTCATGAGTCAGTGCTTCTGTGTCTCTGCAAATCAAATAAAGATCTTAGAGTTTGGTAGAAAAACTGGGACTCCCTTCTCGAATGGACCTGCGTACAAATCCCAACTCAGTCACTAACTCAACCAATACTCTCTGTGATCATGAGCAAATTGTTTAATCTCTCAGAGCCTGTGTTTCCTCACTGGTGAGGTAGATACTTAGAGACAGAGTTGCAGGAAATAAAATGCCTGGATCCAATTAAGTAACTCCGTAAATGTTTGCTTTCTCCTTGGTTATAAAACCATTGGGTTTATTTGGGATTAGGTACAGTTGCTTAAGTTAGTTCTTGCCACGAAGCAAGTGACATTAACCACAGTAAAACATTCCCCTTTATTGACAGGGCAGAGATTCACTGACATAGACAATGAAAGCATATTTGGGGGATGATCCTTGCCAAGTCCGCTTTGATGTTTTTGTTCTACAAGAGCAAAACCAGATGGAAGTGACGAGATGCCTTAAGCTGGGTGCAAGACTATGAGACAGAGGTATGGTTTCCACTCGGTTTTACCCACTGAAATATTCTGCACTCTCCCCAAGTTACAGAAGAATTGAGTGTTTCTCCTCAAATCCTACAGATCACAGAGCTCCCATCCAGACCCCAAAAGTCCTTTAGCAAAATCTGCCTTTGAGTTAAAAGCAGAAATGGATGCTGAGCATCTGCTTTGGAGGCCTCAGATAACACTCGTGCTTATCAAGTCTTGATCAGAGAGAATGCCAGAAACACATGGAAAGGTCCTGCCCTCTGACCTTCCCATCATAGTATTTGGAAGCGAGAGGACTGGGGCCCTTGAGGAGGGCCTGGAAGAGAGGTTAGTTGGCCTCAGTTCGGTTCCACCCCCATTTATCAAACCCATTCCCAACGCCAGACATGCCAGGAGCCAGGATGGAGTTAGGAACATCACAGAGACCCGAAGGCACTCAGCCTCTGGAGCCAGAATCGTTCCCGAGCACCAGCATCTTCGTAAATTCACAGTCTCACATTTGGTTTGCACATTATGTTCTCTTTATAGGTTACAAAACCGATCCAGCAAAATACAGGCGTTCTTATTTTCTGTTGGTTAACACGCAGGAGCTCATGGTGTCCTAGACATTGGACAGAACTCGAACACAGTAGTTCAAGATTTGGTTTTGCATCAGATCTGAGACCACAGGTATCCAATTTAAAAATAGTCCAAGGAATACACAAATCCTGCCGGGGAGGACTGTGCATGGTAGAAACTCAGAACATCTGAATCGAGGACTGCTCTGAGGATTAAATGGAACAGTTCATGAAAAGCATCTAATGCAGTGCTTGGCCTGTTGTCATTCTCCTGATTCCAACTGAGCATCATCAAGATTTGTATCAAGTCAGTGAATGGTTGTTCCAAACAGACCAGCAAGACCATGAATATAATTAGGCAATAACTGATAAAATTTTGGGATCACTGGGTTAAAAGAGGTTGTGAAAATTCATCTAATTTCTCCTTAGAGCTAGTCTAAATCTATCTTACTTGTAAGCCCCATTTTCCTACCCTAAGCATATCCATGATGAATCAACTTTTGATTTTACTCTTTAATGTGTGCCTAAAATCAGAATTCCACCTAGCAATTTTTTTTTTAAACAAGCTGCATGTGCTAGCCAGGGAAGGATGTTTTTCCTCTAACTTCACAGCCAAACTTCAAACAGAAAGCATCCTTATTGAAAGACTGGCCAGACGCAGGTATATATCTCTGGGAGTTGTCCTGGTTTCTTTTTAAATTAGGCAATGAATATACTTCTTGACATGCACACACAAGATTTGTGGCAAAAACACCTTCCTTTCATGTAACTGATTTTCCTTTAATCCCAAGCTTAATGTATATCATTCTTGATGCATAATCTCCAATGGGCTTTGAACTAGCAAATGCGAACTTTGAATAATGAAGAAAGCAATGACAGTTTACTTTATGGCTGGGCTCAGGATACATGAGGTTCAGGGGCGATGGAGGTGTAACTGGTCACCTTTCACCTTGGCATCAGCAGGTAGAGTCCTAAAAGGAAGTGATTAGTAAGAGATGGCAGTAAGTTAAAACCCGGAGGCCGAGTGTTCCCAATGCATTTACATTCCTTGGCTTGGAAGGCAGCGTTTAAAATAAAAAACCATCGCCAAGACAGAAAAACTGCTATAGTTATATCACAGCACACTGAGTTGCAAACCTTTTAATGAAAGCCATAATTCTTCGGTTGTCTCCATCATACTATATTCTCATGCAAAACACTTTAATGCCTGGTGTAAATTACTTTAGACTTTCTTAGCATGTATTGCATTTTTTAATCATGGGTGTTCAGTTCTAGTTTTCATTTGGAGTCCAGGAGAGTAATATCGAAATGAAGCCAGATGCGATTCACACCTGCAGCCTCCCCTTCTCTGGTCCCGCTCCCCCCCCCGCCCCCATTTTTCCTCCTTACCTCTCTGCTACCCTTCTCACCTCCCCACAACTACAGTTCCTGGTGCATCCTCAGTTAGAGGTTATCCAGACAAGTGGACAATTGCAGTTTGTGCCTGAATGGATATTAGGAAGGGAGCATCAGAAATATTCCAGCCCACCCTGCTCCAGCCCAAGGTGAGATGCAGGGCACCTGGGTGGCTTGGTCAGTTAAGTGTCTGCCCTCAGCTCAGGTCATGATCCCAGGGTCCTGAGATCGAGTCCCGAATTGCTCCCCGGTCAGTGGGGAGACTGCTTCTCCTTCTCCCACTCCCCCTGCTTGTGCTCTTTCTCTCTCTCCATCAAATAAATAAGATCGAAGGAAGGAAGGAAGAAAAAGAAAGGTGAGGCACGCCGCACAGAGCCCTGGCCTTCTCACTGCAGTGTATGTTAGCATGGTCACAAAGAACCTCTCCATATTCATCTACCTTCTGAGAAAGACACCACTGAAGACATTTTTAAGTATTCATGTAATATGCCAGGGCCCAGAGTAGATGCACAGAGGGAACCCGTTGCCTGCCTGTGGCCACCCTACCGTGAATGTGGCCATCTCTCTGAAACACCGGTTGGACTGACCCTTCCTTGGCATATGTCCCCATCTTCTACTTCCCCCTCAAAGGCAGAATTCATCATTCATCCACACTCCCCTAACCTTGCCCATCCACCTTTATTCCAGCAAGTGACACAGTGGGCTCGGGTTGGTGCACAGTGTCTGGCTTGGCAATCTGTAAGCACATCTGGGGTGCACGTTCATTCAGATGAGAATCACAGGGCAGAGCATGGGGCTGGCATGTCATAGTAGGTGCTTAGTCAAAGTTTGCTGAATAAATAAATGATATGTCTTGTAGAGAAGGATGTCAGATTTATACACTGCTATTTAAATCAAGTATATTTTCATTTCACAGCCTCCAAATTGTGTAATGAAAGTAGGAAATACTCTGTGGTGGTGACAGAATCCTGTAGTCTGTAGCCTGGAAAATATGTAATAATAGTAAAACACTGACTGTGTTTGTCCATTTTTAATTCAGGGGGTTGGCAACATGGCTGTATTTGAGATTTTTTGAGGGGGGAAGAGTGAAAATTTAATATATCCTCTGCAGGATTCCCCCTTTTTTCCCTGATGGAAAAAAAATGCAGCTTTCACTTATTTATCTATAAGCTTTTTGAGGTTCTATTTTTTCAGCTGGTTCTTCCGACCCAGGTTCAGGGTCTAACTAGAGGGTTGGTCCAAGGTTAGCTAAAACACTGGATAAAATGAGCGTTGGCATCTGTCCCTGTGACTATTGATTCTGGAACTATGCCATGTCCCCGGGGATTGGAAAGATTCCCTATCTGAGGCTACTTGGCTACAAAAACCCTTCCTCCAGCCCTTGCCAACTAAAACACAGTAGGAGCAAATGTTGTATGGTAACTGGGTATAAACACAACAGTTGGAATGCTTCAGAAAGAAGTTGAATTTCCTGGTTAAGTGTATTCAATGTTAAAACAACAATAACAGTGTTAAAAACACATTTGGGGATTGTTAGAACGCCTTACCCACTGATTCCCATTATTACTCATTGGATACACTGGTGTCTCTGAGAAGTATTTCCTTAGGGATCATCTTAGAGGCTATGTCCTCGCAGATTAGGTAAGGGGAGAAATGGATTAAAGTAGGCCCCCACAGAGGGCAAATGCAATGTTGGTTAAACCGACACCTTACCTGGGGCGCCTGGGTGGCTCAGTCAGTTAAGCATCTGCCTTTGGTTCAGGTCATGATCCCAGGGTCCCTGGGCTCCCTGCTCAGTGGAGAGTCTGCTTCTCTCTCTCCCTCTGTGTGTGCTTGTGCTTTCTTGCTCTCACTCTCTCTCAAATAAATAAAATCTTAAAAAAATATATTAACTACCCTCCCCAACACCCTACCTGTGAGAGTAGAACAGTGAAAGGGAGCAAAGAAGTATGGGTCCTACTCATGGTTATGGTTCTTACAATAGGTAAAGCCTGTCTCTGGCCCTCCAGCTTCCTCATCTGTAACGTGGTAGGTCGCTTACAGAAACCTCTGAAATGCTTTTTAGCATTGAAGCTTAGTGAGCACTGCTGCTCTCTCAATCTGTCCCTAGCCTAGCATGCTTTGTGTCTGAGTAGAACGCAAATGCTCTTAGTTTTTAAATTGGGGCTTTGCTGTTGGCACAAGAACAGAGAATTTCATGAGTTTTGTACCCAAGGGCTACCTAGTGGAAAAGGACCATTCTTACGGACTGTATTGTGTCTCCTCAAGAAAGATATATTGAAGTTCTAACCCACATTCTGAGGAATGTCACCTTATTTGGAAACAGGGTCTTTGCAGATTTAAACAAATTAAGATGAGATCATCCTGGGGCACACTAGCCTAATATGACTAGCGTCCTTATAACGTGGGGAAAATGGACACAGATTTAAGAAGATAGGTGAGGAGACCCCGGGAGAACACTGTGAAGACAGAGCGGAGACTATGCTGTCACAAACATGGAATGGCCACGTTTGCTGGAAGCTGCAAGAAGCAAGGAAAGTTGCTTCCCTTGTAGGTTTCTGAGGGGCCATGGCTCTGCCAACACTTGAGCCCCAGACTTTCAAACCCCAGAACTATAAAACACTTTGTTACAGCCGCCTGGGAAACCAGTGGAGACCTCTTCATATTGCCCAAGTCCATGTCTATCTGGCTTCTTCACGGGAGGGAATGGGTATGTTGGCTGGTGTGTGTACGATTTGACATTTGCCAGATGAAATAGTGGACAGAGGCAGAGAAGGGGAGAAAGGGAAAAGAAGGAAAATGAAAAGATACCTTGTTAAGAAAACAGAGAAGTCTGGGATCAGGGATGGTATTTCACTCATATGCTTGGGAACAGCCTAACAGCCGAAGGATTTCTGTATAAATAGCCATTGCCCAGAGACCGCTGCCTCTGCTACCAGGTTGCTCTGTCCCTTCCCGGAGACCCGCCAGGATATCCCCACCCCCAAGAATCCAGACAATGAAGGGTTGACTCCTGGCCCTCCAGGGAGTCTCTAGATTCTGCCCCAGGCCTCCCTCTGCCATAGTCCCTTCCGATGTATCAGTAGTCCTTGCTAATAATATCATTTCCAATTGAGAACCTTGTGCATTTGGATTTGGTACTGGACTTCCGCAATGACGGGAAAACATGCAGCAGAAGGAGGTGAAACCACAGGTTGCTACAGGGAGTTGAGGAGAAACAGGCATGCAAGAGAGCAGAGCAGCAGGAGGGAAGACAGAGCCAGGAAGCAGGGTCTCTCTGCAGCTGTTACTGTACAGTTGAGATACTGCTTCCCCTAAAGCTGCCTCTGGCCTTCTGGTCCTTTTCCTGGCAACCCACCACTGATCCAGCAGTAGGAGAGAGAGGTGGGAAGAGGGCACAGAGGATTAAGGCAGGAAAGGGCCAGTTGCTTACAGCTTGGGTCTGACTTCCAAGTTGCCCACTGGGCCAGAGCAGGAGTTGGGGCAAGAAGTGAGCACCCAGTGCTGCTGAGCATGGAGGCACAGGTGGACAGACGAACTCGGTTACCGGAAACTCTTGTATCAGCCAGTCTGATGGGCGGTGGAGTAGACAGACACATCACTCCTAACAGCAGTCACCCTCTCGTGTCTGCATCCTCACCCCACTTAATCCTCCCAAGACCTCTAATAAGTAGGCATTATCACTAATTCTCATTTTGCAGGTCAGAGTCTGAAACGCAGCAAAGTTAAATAAATATAATTTACCTAAAGGCCAGTGGCCAGTAAAGAATGGGGCCAAGATTCAAACTCAAGTATATTTGCTCCCAATTCTTGTGCTTTTAGCCACTAGTCCATCAGTCATCTGTAGAGAGGTTATCTGGCTATGTGTGATTCAGAAGCTACTCTGATCTAAGTGTGTATCACATGTGCCATCACAAATCCAAACCTCCAACCAATTAAAATCCTTTGACCAAGTCCAAGTGACTCATGTAGAGATAAAACCTTATATACTTGGATGTGAATGATATCTAGTTGTAAATATGGGACAGGGTGAACTTAGGGTCCTCCTACTCTGCCATTTTCCCAAGCTCCTCTCCTTGAGATAAAATCTTATAATAATGAATATTAATTCTCACATTGTCAGAGACTTTTTCCAAGGGACATCATTTAATACTTATTGAATGGCCACTGGGAGTTGAGCATAGGATGCACTATTGTCACACACTGGCATTTCTCAAGATTTCTGTCTTAAAAACAAAACAGGAACTATTCTCCATGGTCAAGAAGTGATCTTGAGAGATTAGATGTTATTCTTATTCTAACCCTATCTTTACACAGATTAGATATAAAGGAGCATTTCCAGATACAATTCAGATTTATGGGTAACATAAATCAATTATTCTTAAATAAGATTTGCCTTTATCATCCATCTGACTCTAGAGCACTCTTAACTCTTTATCTGTGTTTACCCCGTCAACCCCGTTTGGTAAACACCATCCAAGCATGCTCTCAAACACACCGCCCTTTACAGATCAATGTAAATATAATTTTACCAACTTCAACTAAACTAATAAGATCTGAAAGGTCATAATGGTACCAGACATGCTATGAATAATAGCTACGAAGGCAGCTCAATGATTGATTCAACCAACAGCAATGAAGGTCCCAGGGAAAATGAGATATTTAATTTTCTCCTATACCCTAGTATGTTCTAAAGCCCCTCAAATTTGGGATTGGTTCTCAGGCTCGCTGCGTTATCACTACATGCATTATTGGGGCTTGTAGAAGGAAAAGACTGTAAAAGTAGAGAAACTCGATTTCACTGTTGGTTCCGGTATGATCTCACTCTTGTCATAGAAAAACCTAAATCATCAACGTACATGTTTGATCTATACCCCTCAAACACAACTGTATTACTTTCACAAGGCTACCATAACAATTTCTACAAACTGGGAGGCTAAAAGCAAGAAAAATGTATTGTCTTACAGTCCTGGAGACCAGAAGTCCAAAATCAAGGTGTTGGTTAGATTGTTTCCTTCTGAGGGCTTTAAGACAGAATCTGCTCCATGCCTTTCTCCTAGCATCTGGTAGCTCCAGACATTCCGTGGCTTATAGAGGCATCATTCAGATCTTCCTGTCTCTGTCTTCACATGGCCATCATTTTATAAGGACACGAGTCATGTTGGCTCAGGAGCCCAAATTTCTCTAGTCTGACTTCACCTTAACTTGTTACATATGCAGTCACCCTATTTCCAAATAAGATCACATTCTGAGATGCAGGACGTTAGGATTTCAAAACAATTTCAGGGGGAGCACAGTTCAACCCATCATAATATCCAAATAGAAAACAGAGTTCATAGCCCTATAGCTATTTAGGTTACAAATCAGACAAAATATTTTCTGAAACTATAATACAGAACATGGAAATTTTAGTTATAAGTAAATAATTTAACTTTATTATATTTTTACTTTTTAAATTATAAAATAGTTAATATAATTCTGTAATTATAAAATATATGAAAATATACATATATAATGTATGTATCCTGTAGAAAGGGTAATATAATTAATAACAGTGTACCTGTCAGTTTAAGAAACAGGACATCATGAATAAAATTAAAGCCTCCATGTGTGTTTACCTAATCTCATTCCACTTCTTTCTTGGTGAGCAAGACAGACTAGGTTCCTGCCCTCATGGAACTTATATTTCAGTTGAGGGAGACAGACACAAAATAGACACAAAAATGGAAAGAAAATACCAGGGAAGGAAAGTGCTACCCACAGCATTAAAATATGGTGATGTGACAGCGGGTCACTGGATGACTACTTTGGACTGGAAGTTTAGGCAAGGTTTCTTGGAGGTGGTGACATTTAAGCTGTGATCTGGTTGGAAAGAAGGAGTCAGTCATGTGAAGATCAGGAAGAAAAGCATCTAGCACAAGGCATGAAAAAGTACAAAGACCATAAGGCAAGATAAGCTTGCCAAATAAAAGGCCAGGTAGCTGGAACTCAGTAAGAAAGGACAGGATTAACTCACAGTTCAGAATGTGCCATAAAAACCAGAGTAAAGAATTTAGATTTTGTTGTGAGAGCAATGAGATACTATCAGAGGGTTTTAAGTGAGGACATAACATGATCTGATTTATGTTTCAGAAGCTATCTGTGGTTGCTATGTGGCAGGGGCTGAGAAAAAGCCAGGAAACTCTCAGGACTAGACTGATCGCTGTGGAGATGGACCATGTACAGATTTGGGATACACTCTAGAGATGGAGTCTATAGGGCTTACTGAACTGGATGTGGGGAATAAGGGAAAGAGAAAATGATGCTGGATGCAACTGAATGGATTGAGTTACATTTTAATGAGATGGGAACGATTTGGGGAGGAGCAAATTTGAGGACATATAAGTTACAAGTTTACTTTTGTAAAGTTTGAAAAATGCCTAGAAGACAATCTTGTGAAGATTTTAAAATGCAGTTTGCCATATTAGTCCTTGAATCTTGGTTCAAAACTAGTCTCATTCCTCATGAAACACAATCAACTCTACATTAGTCAAGACACATTCTCTCTGGTCAATTTCCTCAGCCATTTTCTTGTGGCCTTCTTTCCCTTTGCTTCCTACTTATTAACTACTCAATCATTCACCAAATGCTTTCTAGTACTTGTTATATGGATGAGCACAGTGCTGGCATCTATCATTCTATAGACATAAGTGGCTCTCTTTGAGTATCTGTAGAATGATTGAGTGAATGAATGAATGAGTTAACTAATTAATATACTGCTCAGGTTCTCTTGAGGCTTAAGTTTTCAAGGGTTGAAAAATCTAGTATAGGAAACAACACGTAGTTTAATAACTAAAACACAAAGTAAAAGGGTGCCTGGATGGCTCAGTCATTTAAACATCTGCCTTCAGCTTAGATCATGATCCCAGGGTCCTGGGATAGAGCCCCAAGTTGGGCTCCCTGCTTGCAGAGAAACTACTTCTCCCTCTCCTCCCAGCTCAGGCCCTCTCCCACTATCTCTCTCTCAAATAAGTAAATAAGAATTTAAAAAAAAGTAAAAAGTAAGTAGTTGAACAGGAAAGTTACTAATAAAGGATTGTGGGCATTCAGAAGAAGATATTCAATTCAGAAAATGTGATATATTCACATGATGGAATATCTTTCAGTAATGAGAGTGAAGAAACTAAAACTATATGCAACAACACGAAGGAATTCCACAAACAGTGTTGAGCAAAATAAGCCATACAAAAGAAGACACACTGTATGATTTCACTTACAGAAATCTCAAGATAGACAAAACTGAGCGATGGTGTGAGAAATCCGGATAGTGGTTGATTACCTTGCATAGCGGAGTTGTGACTGGTAGGGAATGTGAGGGGAATCCTGGGACTCTGGTTGCATTCTGTTTTTTGGGTTTTGCTTGTATGTGTTCACTTCATTAAAATTCACCTATCCTTATATTCAGGATTTGTGAAAGTATCGTTATGTCAAGAACTGTAAATTGTCTGTTACAGACTCTGCGTGCAATACTGCCACAGTTTTATACGTGCTGGCAGAAGACACAATATTCCTGGGTCAGAGACAAAGGAACTGATGACTCTGAGCTGAACAGGCAGCATGAGCTGTATGTTTGCCCTCATTGCCCTTGCTCCCCTCCTCAGAGTTGCACAGGGAAAGCTCGGATGGATGCCTTATATACAATGCCATATATACACTGCTTTGTATCAACTGAGGAACCCCAAGCTTAGAAAACCCAAATCTTTCATAATGGGATATGAGCCAATCTGCCCCACCTCCATGGAGGGAGACGGTATCTTTTTATACTAGACAGTAAACAAACCTGTATTCTGCTTGGGAGGGAGACACTATCTTCCAAGGCTTTTCTCTATACAATGATCCTTAAAAAGATCGTTGAGAACAAGGCATGCAGAAACGCAAGAGACCCCTGGAGGATTATCTCTCAACATGGTGTACTTCAATAACAAGTTTATGTTTAGAATTATGTGGTATTTTAGGTAGGTCTTATTTGGGCATGATCAGATTAAGGGAAAATGACTTTAATGTAAGGAATAATGAGTGGGTGAGTTTTAGTCAAGCATAGTGTTTTCCCTACCTGAAAGGTCTTCCAACATGGGAAGATGAGGAAAATGAAACTCGAAGGGCCAATTTGACTGTCTTTTTTTATTGCTCAGAAAAAGGTTTGTAGAAAGGAAGAAAATCACATTAAAGAATGAAACCAGACTTTACAGTGTATGTAAAGTAAATACACTTTATGTGTATTTCATTTATCCTTTCCCTACGCCCCCAACTGTGCAAGAATTTCGATTATTTAGAATTGAGAGATTTTGAAAATATTTCTATCATAATATGTGCACAGTTCAGTAGATTTTATTTTGAAAATAAAATAAGAAATACAGAAAATAATAAACTCAAATGCCTTTAAAAGTTTTTTATTTCCGTAATTGAAATTTTTAAACCAAATTTATATTAGTCCTAATTAACTTTACTTTGAAAGGCAAATCTCTAAATACCTCTTGTCTTATTTACAATAAATCTAGATGACCCAATAGCATTTAAGCAGAAATGTGATATACTTAATGCTTAACATTTTCTTAACATTTTATCTCAGAAACATCCATTTTTATGCTACGTAGGTAAGAGCATGGAAGTGAATATTAAAATCCCATAACCATATTTTGGTGCTGATGCTGCATTTTCACGTTTTATGATCTATCTTGAGCTGTTTGACTGAATGGCAGTCTGCTGTTTAATCAAGAGCCATGTGTTATTCTATATAAGTGTACTGTATTATAAAAGTGAATGTAAAATTAATTTCAGGATATATATGTTTAATTACATAGTCTCATGTTACATATCTGAAAAATCAAATTGTGCATTGCCTCTTAATAGCTTGAAAAAGTTTGGAATTAATTTAAGCAATGAAGCTTGAGATGTTTTTAAGGAGGCTTTTCTCAGATCATAACTCAGTTCTCAAAGTTGAATCCTCTGTGGTTTTTCCAGTTTAGCCCCTCGGGTGGGGAAGTAAAGGATATGACATTTACTGAATGCTTGTTTTGTACCAAGTGATGGGATATATGGTTTATACGTATCACCTTGTTTTAAAGCCTAGTAAAATTCCATGAGGTTACCATAATTATTCCCATTTTATACATGAACCGAAAAATCAAGAGGCAGCTACTTGAGGTCACACCATGAGTAAGTGGTGGAACCGGGATTTGCATACAAAGGTGTATGCCTCCAGGGTGAAATCATTTTTTAGAATAGGACTTGCCTATGACTAGGGGAAAAAAGACTACAAGGATGAATGTACACCATTATGTCAGTCATGGTGGGATTAAAGTTAATTTTTTTTAAAGACTTTATTTATTTATTTGACAGACAGAGATCATAGCAGGCAGAGAGGCAGGCAGAGAGAGAGAGGAGGAAGCAGGCTCCCTGCTGAGCAGAGAGCCCGATGCTGGGCTCAATCCCAGGACCCTGAGATTCTGACCTGGGCCAAAGGCAGAGGCTCAACCCACTGAGCCACCCAGGCGCCCCTAAAGTTAATTTTTAATTCTTCATTAAATCATTCTGTATTGCCTGAATTTCTGATAATGTATATGTATATTTATTTATTCAAATATAGTATAGGACTTGAAATGACCTTCAGAAGTCAGGCAGGTTGAAACTGTTAGCTGTGAAGGGCTCCATGGGCTATAGTCATATAGTGTTTCTTAACAATGGAGGTTTGAATCGGTCAGCTTCTGAATGCTCAAGTGCTGAATCTGTGTCTGGGGACCAGATGATCGTGGGGCGATAATGTGTTTCCCAGAGACCTCAAAGGTCAAGCATGGTCTGAAAGATAACCAATATACGGCTCCACTCCAAGCCGGAAAGATTCTCATGTGTGAACCTGGGATGGCTTGATTATTACTAGGTCATGTAAGCAAGAATTACCCCTGCCTACTTAACCACTACCACTTTAAGAACAACTTCTCTAATAGCTATTGAGAATCATGGAATCATTTCACTCACTCCTCTAATAGAAGTACGGGCTTACTGTTTATTTACCAAGTAGCCCTTTACTTTATATGTGTCCTTGTAACAGTATGGATCAAGATTCAAGTAATTATCTACCACCTCCCCTCCTTATATGTATCATTCCCTTTCATATTTCTTTTTTTTAATGAAATTAAATTTAATTTTTTTTCAGTGTTCCAAAATTCATTGTTTATGCACCTCACCCAGTGTCCCCCTTTCATATTTCTTAATTGTCTATATGAAGGTATTGGGATAGAAAGTCAGCTAGTTGGGTATACTAATGCTGTGCTGTGCCACCCAGATTCCTCCTTTTGGACCAAGGTCCTAAAAGGTCAGGGTCATTCCTTCTCCAGCTTCCAGAAGTGTTGTTTGCTGGCAGCTAATGGTTGAGAACCTCCTCAGAAATTACCCTTGACCAAAGGAAGCTGCCTGCTCAAGCTTAGCTGCTTCCTCAGGGTTAGCCCATATCTAACGCCTAGACTATAAGTGGGCACAAAGCCCAGCACCCTTGCTCCAATTTGGGGGCATCTCTGAAAGGCCATTGCAGCTCCAGACTTCCCTGTCAAATCATCTGAGACTCCTGTTACAACCTCATCACAGTATAACTTGCCCTTCTGCCCAGTCCTTCTTCCCTCATCCCTTTATAGGCATCTCTCCTAAGAGCACTCACCAGTGAGCCCTCTCCATGTGATGTGTTGTCTGAAGCAGGATCTAAGACTTGCCTACGTTTCCTATGCCCTCCCTACCACATTCTCCCCCGGTTGAACTCTAATTAGAGTAGCATTCATTGTGAACATCACAATACCTGTACCAGGTAGATCCCTTCTTCCTAGAGGAACTGAGTTCAGAAAGGGTCTCTACAACCCGCTCTCTAAGCCCTGGGGGTCAAGAGTTGTACTGCTGGTTAGCTTCTCACTGCAAACAGTCTCTATGGGGCACCAATAAAGTCAGCACTGGTGTCAAACCAAACTCCAAGATTGTCTGCCTTCCTGGATTACAGAGGCCATGGGTGCAGTGACAGGTCAGAGCCGAGAATTTTCTGTAGTAGCAGCCAACTGTGGTAGCAGCGGTAAAACAAAGGTCTCTAGTCTAGAATGGAGCAAGGACACCACTTCATAGGTGACCTTCTGGGACCCAACGCCTGTCTCTTGGGCTGGGCTTCACCATTAATCATGTACAAGGAACCATGGTATTAGAATAGACCCTGTCTTCTCTGGGTTTGGTGACTGGGTAACTTGGCATCTTCTTTTGGATTTACAAATATACCATGAAGGCCACAAAAGCCAGCTAAGTTAGAGAGAGAAGATGGCTCTGGAGGATACCCCCAAGAAATGTGTTATCTCTATGAAACAACTCTTTCTGTGAAAAATATGCTGGAACAGATTGCAGCAGGACAACATGGTCAAAAAAGACTTCAGGATTTAATTGCTCACGTAGGGGAACATTTTCTTTAACATCAAAGTGAGCTCTTTTCCCCAGTACTGCAATGATTGTTACACATTTTGTAGACTCCCTCAGAACTCTCTCTACATGGGATCTGCTAACTACAATCCACACTAAGGCAAACGATTAATTGACTCCAGGAGAAAAATCTTTAAAAAATGGTGGGTCTCTATCCTGCTAAACTTGTTTCTCTACTTCTCAGATATAATTTCCTCACTTCAGCATTCAAAGAGAATTTATAGTATGAAACAATTTCATTCAACCGGGAAATTAATTTAGTTTTACGGAGATAACCTTTGTACAGAATTCCTCTGGTTAGACAGGATCAAGTGCTGCTTGAAATCAGACCATAAAAATAATTTTTTAATGATCTAAATAGTCAACTAGTAACCCTTGCTGCTAGCATTGTTTCTGTCAAAATTGAAAGAAAGCTACAAAACTTTTCAGGTTGCCCTCTTGCTTTGACTACTAGGAAACTCAGAACCAAATTTAATGTTTAATGTCAGTAACAATTCTTAGCTCAGATTTTCTGATAAAATCTTTCTTCTTTTCCCACCCCAACTTCATTCTATCTCCCCAATTCATGACTACATAATTTTTTAAAAAATATTTTTGAAAGTTTACTCTGATAACAAACAGAAGACCAAGAAACATTCTTGAAACTGTAACTATTTCTGGCTTGCTGGCTCAAAATTTTAAAGCTGATAAAAGGGAGGCAGTTAAATCATAAGCAATTAACAAGTGGGCAACAAGGAGAAGATATCCAAGTTCAACATCTTTCCAAAGACCAAGAATTTGGTATGAGAGGCTGAATATGGTTTATATTTCCACCATGGGAGGGAAAGCAGTTTCTTCAATATGGAACTCATTTTCCAAAACTGAATAGGTCTGCATCTCAAACAGTTCCATCGAACAAACTGTGCCTTAAATCTTCTTTGAACAGCTGAGCCTAAATCAGATTTAGTTATAAAAGGTTTCGTTTTACATAACCAATATTTATTTCTATTGAGTCTTCAAAATGATTTGCTGCAATGCATGTGTTTTTGGTGTGAGTCCAACTTCCCAACTTGTCTAAGTTTCGCTGATAAAAGTTCACATTAACTTAGATAACAGGCCAGCACTGAAAGTTCTCAGGCTGGTTATCACTGTTCCCCATGTCTTCGGCATATTCAGATAAGATGAACTGAATCTTTATAAAAACTGACATTAATTGGCATGATTCCCTATATCAATACCTAAATCAATTTAAAAATATCTTTCCATATTCTGTGTATGTTGGAATCTGAGATAATGGAGTGTATATGTCAAGATAGCATGGTCTCTGGTGTAATAAAAATATAACCCTAGAGTCCTAGTTACTTAGCACAATAAAGGCTTATTTCTTATTCATGCTAAGTCCCAACACGGTGTTAGCTAACTCTTCAGAGTAGCTGTTCTCCGTGCTGTGACATAGAGATGCAAGCCATTTGTACCTTATACCTCCACCATCTTAGTACCTACTCTTCCTTGTATCAAGGCTGGAGAGATACAGAGAGTCAGAAAAGAGAGTCAGAAAGAAAAGAGAGTTGGAAAGTTGCACATTGACTCTTGAGGGCTTCAACCTAGGAGTGACTCTTGTCACATGGCCCATTGGGCACATGGGAGCATGAATATTCAGTGAACAGGACATGTCTCTGATTCAGGGACTATAGAGCATTCTGAGGGAGTGTGCAGACTTTTCTTACATCTGTTTCTGTGAAAATGTAGGTTCTATCAATGTCACTGTTTTTAAATAAGGTCTTGTGTATAGGGCATATTTGAATGAATACATAACATCCATGCTTATAATTATACACATAAAAACAATATAACTTTGTCTCATCAAATAATTCCTCTTTTGTTTTTTATGGGTGAGTCTTGTGTGGATATTAAGATATTTTTTGATAAAGGCATTGTTTTATTGTTTAAATGATACGGTCAAAGACATACCCCACATAGGCAGGAAGTAGGTTTTCACTGAAATAAGAGGCTATTCATGGTGCCAGACACCAGAATCCTAACAATCTTCTGGGGGGCAGGGGAGAAGGAAGAAAGAAAAAGCAAATCTGTTTTCTCCAAAGGGAAACCAGGATCAAGAGGCATTGCTCAGAGAGGCCATAGAGTGATAATGCTCTTCTCAAAGTTGGTAAGACTATCAGGAGATCATCTTCTGTGTGTTGAGAGGAAGCATGACAATAAGCAGACTGAAGGCTGGGGGTAAGGTTCCTAGGCAAGGGACTCTTAGTGCATACCAACCTTTTAGAATAAGAACAGAAGAGTGAATGAGAAGATTGGCCTAGGTCCTGGGACCTTGCTCACTATCTCAGCAGTTGGAGAAGTCAGTCTCAAAATTCTTGGAGGTGGACCAAGGGTTTGGTTTATCCTTTGGACCACATTTAGAAAGGAAGTGGAAACTCTTGTTAATCTAGATGGAAATTGAAATGAAGAAAATGAGAAGACCCCAGTGGGCCCAGTGGAAGGCTACAGTCAGAGACAAAGTCAGGATTCAAGTTGTTGAGAATGGCTGTGCTGTTTGACACTCCAGGGGGGTAAGGGGAGGAAAGATGAGGCTGGGGAAATGGACAGTGGCTGAATCATAGATTCACTTTCAGAGTCAATGTAGTGTCACTGTGGGATTCATAATCATGACAACACATGATAAATTTTCATCTGTGGGGCTCTGTGGGGGCGCCTGGGTGGCTCAGCAGGTTAGAGCCTCTGCCTTCGACTCAGGTCATGATCCCAGGGTCCTGGGATCGAGCCCCACGTCGGGCTCTCTGCTTGGCGGGGAGCCTGCTTCCTCCTCTCTCTCTGCCTACTTGTGATCTCGGTCTGTCAAATAAATAAATAAAAATCTTAAAAAAATTTTTTTCATCTGTGAAGCATCATCTGGGAGGTTGTTGCAGTCTAGAGACAATGATTTGGGGGATTATGGTGGTGATGAGGATAGAGCTCCAGTATTTGGCAATGGGCTCTGCAGGACTTGCTACTGATGGTGGGGTGAGAGAGTTACAAGTGAGTCATGATGACTTCCAGGTTGCAGGCCTAGGACACTGGGTAATGATGGGGTCATATCCACTGAGAGAGAGCTGGTCAAGTGTGGAGAAGGTAATGGGATGGGTCTGTGCGTGGTGAATTCGAGCTACTTGTGGCCCAGAACAAACAGATACTCAAGAACTATTCTTTGATTACGTGAATTCCTTACTCCTTCAGAAAGAAAAGTAACGACTCTTTCCCCATATCTGGACTCCAAAGAGAAAGGGTGCTGGGATTATTAGAAATTATGATAATATTCAATGTTTATTCAAGTTGTCCTCCACTCAGAGTTGGAGGCTATCCTTATTACTCATTACTTACTGATGCGCTGTTCTGCCCATTGGGTTGCACCTCCCGGTTCCCACTGCTTCAATCATAGCCGAGTTCCCCAGATCTTCTGTACTCTATGCCTCTACCAGCATGAACAAGCTGGCGTTAGCACCTGCAACACCCACCCAGGAAGCAGGACTCTTACCAGGCCTCAGCCACCTCTCATCTGTCCCAAGATCTTGGACCCATGACACTCATCTGATTGGCTTCCCACAGCAACGATGCGGACACCGACTCTGGCTGTTCACGGGCAATCACCGTGTGGTTGCAGATCTCTCTTACTAAAGTAATGTTCATCAACCACATTAGGACTATCAAAATACATGACTGTTCTCCTCCCCCATATTTCAATGAGACACCTTATTCCTGCTTGATACCTGTAAAGTACTGAATGAATGAACAGGAGGTAAATAAATTAAACAGGAGGCCATTAGAAAAATAAACCTCTTACTGTTCTGTCGATACACTTCATGCTCACACACCATGTGATTTCTCAGTAGCCCCCCGTCCCAGGAATATAGACCCCTTATCACAGATTTAGTGCTGAAGACAATTTGCACTAAGAACTACCTGGAAATTGCCAGACTCATCATATGCGGAGCCCGAGGTCCACATGCATGTGTCAGGAGAGGAGTGGGCAGGTCAACAACCTTCATGACACAACTTCCCCCAAAAGATGGCAAAGCAACTTTTTTTGCAGCCAAAAAAAAAAAAAAAACCAAAAACAAAAAACAAAAAAACCCACAGTTTTAATTGGAACGATTCAGATTTATTCTTAATTTAATTCAGCTGCCCAGCAGCCCTAATTAGATTTGCATCATGATGTATCTTCAATACTATCTATTTTCATAAATGCAAACTTTCCTGAACATGTTTCTGATGGATCCTGACATTTTAAAATATGTCCTATTGTCCTTTTCTGTGCAGTAGACCAAGCACGGAGTGTTCACTCCTATATCATTGTCACTGTGCTATCAGACCAGATGGCTACTTCATCACAGAATCAAGAATTGAGGATAATTGATGCTGCTCCTCGCTCTAGAATGTGAAAAGAGAAAGCATTTGCTGCACAAGTGCCCACGAAGAGCAGCCCGAGCCGGCAGTAGCTGCCTTGTCAGAGGGCCGTGGGCGCTGCAGCCGCAGGGCCTTCGAGAGTGAGAGTCCATCCGTGGAGCCCGAAGCTCTCTGGTCACAGAGAAAATCATCATAGCACGTGAGCTGATGCTCCATCCAGTAACCAAATGAAGCCTAGAGTGTCTCTTTGTTAAGGAAAACAAGTTGCAATAAAACAGTTCTAAAATGGGAAAGATTGTATCTAAATCTTCTATTGTTTCATATTCAAGGATTTCTCCCCTTCATGGGGGAGAAAAAAAAATACGTGTGTTGGCTTAATATTCAGAGCAGTTGTTTTTTGTGTCTGTGACCATTAAATGTTAGAAACGGAAGAGCTATTTATCCTCAGCCTGCTGAAGAGAACAGTGGAAATTTCTTTTTATTGGTCTATAAATAAGCGGAGTCTGAACACACCCTTTATTGGGAGAAGAGCCACGGCAACTCATCACACATACCAACAGGCTCATCACGATTCCTTTTTTGATGTTGCCGTAAGCATGCAGATGGAGACATAGACAAAAGATTGTCCTCTCCAACTACCAAACGTATTTAACCTGAGGACCATACTAATATTCCCGAGGTAAAAGAAAAATGCCTATAAAGTCAAACATTTCTGGTTAACAGGTGTTATTGTTCAGGAAAACCTAGGTGAATCGGTGAAGTATCATTTAACACATCAAACACAACGAATCCAATTCTCTTGGTTCCTTTGTTGTACAATCACATAGTATTGACGAAGAAATGTGTAGGGCTTTGGGGTTTGGTCTACATCGTACCAGAATCAACTGGTTAATTTAGTTAGAAAAAGATTCCTCCCGAATATCAGTTAAGATGCCTATTTGAATTACACAGGCCAAAGATCTGGTTGTGTGCATTTTTGTCTGTGTCAGTTATCTGTGGTTGAGAACATGGAGAAGAGCCACTGAAAATGTCTCAATTGTATGGGTAATATAATACATCCCTTTTATCTGAATCTGTTCAATTTGTTCGTTTTCAGATTAGGCATCCTGCAAAAACAGACAGCGACACTAGGGGAATTCAGTTGTGTAGGCAAAATGAAAAGGCTATCAGTGTAAAAAGTGAGAGCAGAACAAGCAGAAAGCTTAAGAAATTGGAAAGAACAACAGACAGCAAGAATCATGTTCCCCCTTCCACGGAAGGAACTGTATGTGCCTGTTCTCTGTACATGATTTGAGGCTTATACTCGTATTAGTGATGATACCCCTTCCATCAATATCTTGGATTATTACCAGCGTCTGGGAGAAATTTTATTGGCTGCTGCAGTTCATTGAGAATTAATTGATAGGACACACTTACTCTACATGAACTTGAAAAAAGTCTGTCGAGTGAGTGATTTAGCTCATTTTATGGTAATTATAAATCATGCCGGGAAACACTGTTCGGGGTGGACTTGTTTCCAGCTCCGGGACTGCGTATGTGACTGTTTCGTCCTGTCCACATTCTGGACACCCTGACTTTGATGGCCGGGCCACCCCCCCTCAGCCGAGGCATTGATGGGGCACCCTCGCCGGTGTTTGCCCCGTGGCACGTTCTTAACCGAATCAGGAGGCAACAACCGACATTCTGAAAGACAATCTCCAAACTGGATGATTAAAAATTTTCCCCTCACAGTCTGCACATTTTAAATAATCTCCTAAGTGTTTCATAAAATCGGAGAGGAAGAGGGAGGGGAGGGCGGCCGCCAAATCAA
Organism: Mellivora capensis; assembly: GCA_004024625.1. Lineage (NCBI taxonomy): Eukaryota > Metazoa > Chordata > Mammalia > Carnivora > Mustelidae > Mellivora > Mellivora capensis. The sequence goes on along the minus strand of PISX010000251.1, from coordinate 103,183 downwards.
ACAGAAAATGAAAGATGACTTTAGAAAGAGCCTGTAAGAGTGACTGGCTGCATGGGAAGAACTCTTTTATTTTCATTTCCTGCTCAGTAGTGCTGATGAGCAGACGCCGACCATTCTGCCTCTGGGGGGGGGAGGGGGCGCGCCGGTGCCGGTATTAAAAGAAGCCCACCCTAACACGGTCGTTGTTATGCAGGGGCGGTAACTCACATAATGGGGGGCGGCATTTCTTTCCACTCGTGCTGCTCCGCTGGTTCTAATAGCAACCTGGAGCTCAATTTCCTCCTCAAGAACATTGCATTTCATGTGGAATGTCAATTATTAAAATGCAGTGTCCCGTGTCTTACTTCTCACTAGATGAATTCATTTGCAAAACTTGCTAATTTATGCAAATGATTCTTAACCTGTAACTGCCTGGAATCTATTTTCCCCTTTCTGGCTTTTGGCAGCTCCAGAGTCTAGATGTGGGAAGGAAATCCATGAATGCAGAATCTGTCAGTTCTGTCATCGTTGTATTGGTTACTGAGTTGTTAAAAAAAACAAAAAACAAAAAACCCACCGCCAGATACAAATATGTTATTAAGTAGAAGTCAGACGGCAGCTGGAGCTAAAAAATCTAGAGATTAAATTAAAGATACACCAGAATGAGAGGATCTGGTACCTGCAGGTCCTGACAACCTGAGTGATGTTAGAAGCTAATGACCTCTTTTCTGGGAGAAACTAACTGGTTAATAACCCACGGAAGGTCTATCAACTACCGGCTGAGACAAATACAGATTGCAGTCAGATAGCAAATGTCTTCCCAAGAATGAACACCAAACTGGCCCGGATTCTAGTAAATACAAAGCACAAGAGGAACTGTATGCAATTTTTAATTTTTTGTTATGGTTGCATGTAAGACAAGGCAAGAAAAAAGGGGTGTTTCTCAAAAGAAGGATTGCTCTGTGTGTGTTCAAATATGGGGGTGTTCAAGAGGCCTTGCCTGGTATTTGTGGGTCTAAATGAGTGCTCCCAAAGGTACACCATGCACCAGGTCCTGAGGGCTTCCTCCAGATGACTTGGGTTATACGTTCTTAACATCAACGGCACCATACTTTAATCAACTCTTCTGAGAAGACCCTGCAATTTTCCCCTACTAGCCCTGACTGTTACGCAGATCTTTTGATGAACAGTGTTATTTATAAAAGAGCTTTCTGCAAACCTCAGAGCTGCTTTTCCTTTCCTTTCCTTTTTTTTTTTTTTTTTTTTTTTTTTTTGAGGTCAGGGGAAGGATTTTGATTCCAGGCCTGGCTTCTGAATCCACAGGAAATGGATACATCACATTGTTTTTATTCAATGTTCTTCATTCTGGCAAGTTTCTAAAGGCCGCTGAGCAGTCAAACAACCTGGACTGGATTGGCCAGGGAAATTCAACCAGGGAAGCAGCTGGTCACAGTGTGTGTGTGTGTGTGTGTGTGTGCGCGCGCGCATGCACGTGCGTGTGTGACAGAGAGAGAGGATGCACAGCTGAGCTCTATTCTGCACACCCACATGAGCCATTGCTGTCGACTCCATGCATGAGACTACTCTCCACTGTCCTCCTTGTTTCTCTTGCTTGCCCTCCTTCTGACTTTTCTTCTTCAGCTGTGCTACCTCTACGTGGTCACAAGCTGTCCTTGTAACATGCTCTTCTGACTACTGGGTTGTATTTTCCTTTTCCAAGTGTACCGATAGTTGGCAAGTAGGTAGGGGGCTATTTGTTGTAGATATTGGAATGGATTCTTTCAACTCCACTGCAGGTTCCAATTAAAGAGGAAAAAAAAAAAAAAAAAGAATCTGCCCTTGGTAAAATGGACAGTCACCACTCCAAGGGACTTGTCCAAACTCCAGAAGAATAATGCGAGAGTATGTATTCAATCACTCACTTAGCTCCTCTTTCTTTCAGAACCATGTCTCTTTAAATTTGCTGAAGAAGATATTCCTTCTAGCCCACAGGATGCCAAAAATGACTTGATGATTTATTTATGCAGCACTTGGCAGCCCATAGTCCAGATTGTGGCTGAGGCTGAATCTTATGAACCTTCCCCCAGTGAGTATATTTTAAAATTATATTAAAAATGTATCTTTTGAAAACCTCAGTCATGTTTGGCCCAGCCTTGGGCTCTGAGAAAAACAGTGATGCAAGTAAGGAATTAATATTGCTAAGAACCTAGCTAGTGAAATTTTTATTGTGAGAGATTAGAAAAGTGTTAAGTTTTCCTTTGGGGAAGGAAAAAAATGGTATTTAGACCTAAATACTTTAGTGATAGCAAATGTGACCTTCTCTATTTATAGCAATTCTTCTGGTCATTCAATAATTTGTCGGGCTTCTCCTAGGTTCCAGGAAGGACTGTAAGCCGAGAAGACTGTGGTAAAGGAGAAACACCCTGCCCCTTCTCTTCCAGAGCAGACATACCAGAGGACAGAGATGGAAAATACACAGGTAAATAAATGCCACTGGTAAACAGAAGGGTTTCAAATCACACCAATGAAATTCCCGTGTAATAAAGAGGGACACTGAACTGAGACTTACCTGAGGTGTGTGAGTTTCCATGTTCACCACAGAGAATGGCTTCTCTAATATCAAATCAGAAAACAGAGCATCTGACAGAGCAAGTCCCTGGACAATTTCACCACTGCTAATTCCTGGTCCAAAGAAAAAGATATTGTCAAACTCAATGGAAAGGGTTTAGACCAAGAGCAGGGCGTTGAAGAGACCACGGTGCTCAGGCAGGATCATTCTAGAAGAGACTTTATAGTTTGGCACCATAGAGCCAAATTTTATGCAATGAGTGATTAAATGTTGTGAGGAGGCCCAAGTTTACAAGGTCTGAAATAAGGCCAGAGGGGCAGGATTTTAATCAATGGGTAATAAAAAGTGGCACAGCAAGAATTAAAAACTTAAAATCCCAGCCAGTCTTTACTGAGAATTATTAAGCGTAATACCTCATACTTGCATACCACTTTATGGTTTTTTTAGAGTACAAGTCACACTTTTTATGCCTTTTGATTCCCTTAACAATCCCAAAAGGTGTTACAATGTTCACATTAGCTGAAGACACTAAGTCACAGAAAAGTCAACTTAAAAATGGCGACGCCGTTCTCTCTACCGTGCCTGACCACTTCACTCATAAATGCAAAACTTATAATTTTAAAGGAAGCATTCTCTGCAATTGCGTTACACACACTGCTTCTGTAGCTAGTTGAAAATGAAAACTCTGGTAAAGTCCATTATTTTGTCCCTAGTTTTATCCATCTTTATGCAGATTTTAAAAATTGAAGTTAAATCTTCAAAGTGCAAACACAACCACTTAAATAAGCAAATTGGCAGGAAAAATTCTCAAGTTGGTCCTATCTACCAAACAAGCTATTTGAAGCCATATTTTGCTGTGGAGTCAAGTAGACCAGAAGTCAAGTTCAAAGACTTAGTCTGTCTTTTATTGCTGACGCAGTCGAGATAGATTTCACTTCACTCGAATTAATACTGAAAAGTGCAGGTCAAAGGGAAGCCTGGAATTATATCTAAGTCTAGGGCAGAAGATACCCAGGGTCTTGTTATTACTCTTAAAAACCATAGCCAAGAACAATTACAAAAGCGGAGACTCAGATGTGAGCAGTTACAACCTAGACCTTTGCTTAAGAACTGCTGGCCAAGGAATGAAAACTTAATAATTCAAATTCAACTTACTGAAATCATATTAGTATCTCTTTCTGGTAAACAAAGATCTTTTCTCAAAACGTAAAGTTTCAGGGAATTTATCACTTGCAAATGAATAGATGTAATTATTACCATGTAACATTAATTGAGTGTCAAAAGCATTTTAATTAATTTATTGGGTACTAAAAATTACAAGGATATTGTATAGAAGGTGAAATTAGACACTTTCCTACCTATTGAGTGCCCAGACATAATTCAACAGATAGACACAACTCATCACTTTTAAGCTGCAGTAAATCTATCACCGGTAAACTTACTAGTGATCATCCTTAAAAAAATGGTTTTTATTTTGTAATTTCTCCCACTTTAGTCCTCAGTGGCCAGGCCTGTTAAATAAGATTGCTTTAAGAGAGAATTACGTACATGTTAGTGTGCATTTCATCAAAGGCACTCAAGCATAAATTTGAGGTAGGATTATGTAATTTTGTTATCCGAAAGTATTAAAGGGGAGAAGTCTTGACCCAAGAGGTGTCCCTTTCTAACTGTCTTGTACACAACTTCATGCTGCATTGAGCTGATGGTTAGGGAAAACTTGCGTATGGTCAGACCTCATATTCTTGAGAATGTGGAAGAATCTTCCTGCTGTACTTTAGTCAGGACTCATGTGCTCTGAAGCGATCTTGGATAGGCAGATTCATCTACAGGAGAGCTCATCAACTGGTTGAATGTCCGTATCTCCTAGGACTTTATAGCAGGTGTTCTCGTACACGGCCCAGTGTCCTTTGGTTCTTTTTCCACCCTTTGAACACTATACTGAATCAGTCTCATTCCTCTTATACATAATGTTGGGCTTCTTTGGTTATTGGAGAAGTTTCTATGTTAAAGCTCCTGTTGGGCTGGGAGTCTGAAGCAGGCAGTAGCACAGTATTGACAGTAAGGTCTAGCTCGAGAATCAGGTAGAAACCGATCTTAATCTCAGCCTAATCACCTTCTTGTGAATTGGGGCAGATTTTATTTATGAAATAAATTTTATTTCTATCATTACTCTTTGAGCTTCAGTTTCCTTATTTGGAAAATGGGAAGGATTGTACCCACTCTGTGGGATGTTGTGATGATCCAATGAGAAAAAGCCCAGCATGGAGTCATACCTAGAAATAGCTCAAAACCACAAGCTTCCTCACCTTTCAACTCTCAAGGATTTTGCCTTCCAAATAAATTAACTCATTATTGATCTCATACATCAGTTCAGGTCACAGACACACAAAGTGAATTTTTGCTGCATATTTCATCTGAAACTTCCAAGGGCTCCACTGGCATAGCCATGTCTTCTAATGTCATCCTTAGATTTCTTGCTGGACAACCACTATGGAAACAGAAATGCGTAGAACAGAATGAACCTCCCTCAAAGAGGGTCTAACCTGAACTCACTCAGCTAATCATACAGCCCAGGGCACAGTAGGAAAAGGAACGACCATGTACTACCCTCTAAGGTGATATTCAATTCCATTTTGCAGGTAGGACTGAGGACCTCTGTCATGCCAAAGTCACAGTTCAAAAGGTTAAAAAAAAAAAATTGGACTAACAATTGCTGAGTTCTGTGGCTAATACCTGGGAAGGTAATCAAGTCAACTTAATTGATTAATTATTTTCCCATCAGAGACAGCCCTGTCCCTTTCACAGAGACAGGGATTTGGCCTCTTTTAATTAACATGACTTCCTGGAGGCAAGATTCTAGTCTGTGGTTCCTACAGCACAGTCTATTTCCCTCACAGCTATCTAGACAGGATCAGCGCTGTGCCTTCAAGAGTTATACAATGGAACAGGGGGGAGTTATAGGTAATCCCTTCTTCTGAACTAGCTCGAAATAAAAATTAAATGGGCCTTGAGCGTTTGTGAATTGCAGTGTTTCATTGGGGCCATGGAACACTAAGTGAGGCTCAGAAACAGGGTGTTAATTCAGGCCTAATCATTTAATTCCACTCTGTTATGTGCCGTATTTATCGCCCTCCTGGATCTGTTTTCTATGGCCTGATAAAGAGACAGTGATGCTCTGAAGCTCAATCAGGGACCATTTTATTTATATCGTTAGTTAGTCCAATAAAAGCACTGGCTTCAGGTTCCTGCTGTTATTTTCTGTTCTGTAGCCCTGCCGTTAACGAAGAAGATTCCTTGGGGATTGAATCCCCTTGGCCTCAGTTGCTCTGCAGTTGAAGGGGGCCTTGCAGGGACAGGGGGTGGTCAGGACCAGGCGGAGGGCAGAGGAGCCAGGTTTGGTGCAACCAGATGCAAACTGGACGGGGAGTCAGCTCAGGGTTTAGCCACAAACGGGAACCTTCCTTTGTTAACTGTGTTCTCATTGTGAAAACCTGGCTGGCATTTTCCAGGGTGAACTTAGACCCTTCGAAGCAGTGATTCTGTTTGTGAACCAGAGAGGTCTTCAGAATTTTTTTTTTTTAATCAAAAACTTATCGCAACTCTCTCCAAAGGGAAAATGGTTCGATTTTCATACAAAAGGAAACAGAATATAGCTCTAGAGTTGTTTGTATGTGTCGCACAGAGCGGAAGTGAAGAAAAACAAAAGCTGTACTTCGGATCATCTTTTTTATAGTTTTAACTGTGTAGCTTAATTGATTAATTGATTGTTTTCCTAACAGTCTAGAAAGGGCTATAAAGGGGCCCAGAATGAGAAAATGATGGTGGGAAACAGACTTATAGAGGTCGCTTGAATTAATGATATGGCGACCAGAAGATAACACAGGTGCGGGAATGTAACATACTGTGTAATTACCGGTGTTTCCAATGGAGTTCATGTGTAGCTACCCATGTAATAACAGACATTATTTCATAGTAGGTATGCAATTAGCTCATGTCATTGGTGTGTAGTGCACAAATGAAGCAAATCATTATTGTTGTTTCAACACTAAAAGATGAGGACATTTTGAAGACCAGTGGGCCTCTTTATCAGGCAGATCATCTTGTTAAGTTTGTTTAACACATACATGCGGCAAGTAAATTTGAAAAATATTAACAGTCTGAGGCTTCCGTACCTACACGAGTACTTAGATGAGTGGAGCAAGTAGCACTAAAGAAAGGTATATTTAAGGACTGTGATTGAAATCGATGGACCAATTTGGAAGTGTAAGCATCAGTAACCAAAAGTTATCACACCCTCAGTGAGAGATAAGGACTGAATATTTATTCGTTTTGCCCACAAAGATTTGTGGGCCACTACCTGTGGGAGATAGACAGCTAAAGATTTAGGTCGTGCCTCTAAGCATTGGGTAGAAGCTGAGGATCCCAGAGATCTTGCCAATTGCAATATGGCAGAAGGAGGTACCTGAAATGCCTACAACTCAAAGAGCCCTCGGAAGTGAATAAAATAAACGATCTGTGTCTCCTAAATACAGGGAGATATATCCTTGAATTGTAGAACATCATCATTAGAATATTTCTAAGTCCCCATCTGCTCTGCCTAATACAGCGTTCTTTAGCACTGGGTGTATGGGCAGAGAAGACAGGAGGACAGCGCTGTCTGTGGAGGAGACATCTGAAAAACAGGAACGATATTAGTATGTATGTAGAATTTATTCTACATACTTTAGAATTTATTAATCATTTCCTTACACATTACCACATTTGATGTTTAAATCCAATTTGTGAAGCAGGTAGGCTCTATTTTCAGATATGGTAACTGAATCTCAAAGGGCTCACGTGGCTGGCCCAAGGTTGCTTCTTGAGAAAATGGCAGCCTTGGGTCTTGTCACACTTAATCCAGTACAATTTCGCTACATAAAGCCTGAGAGAAGCTATATAAAACAAATGGCCCTATTCTCTGCCAGTTTTAACTTTTTATCATTCTGTGACAAGTGTCAAACTGTGGATTCTAGAGAGGAAAGGAGCTAAGATAAAGAAAGACATCTGTCACAGATGATGTGGGGAGTGTGTGGAAGGAGTTGCGGAGAGAATGGTAGAGACAAGCAGGCTGAGGAAATGGTGGAGGGGCAGGAAGTGTGGAGGGTGGAGGATGCAGCAACCGGGGTCAGAGAAAATGCCAGGCACAGAGGGAAATGTAAGGAGCCAATGGGAAATATGCACTGAGTGGTGGACAGTACCCAGATGGTGGAGGCCTTGCATGCAAGCTGGGAATTTTGTCTGTAAGAAAATGAAGAACCACTGAGAGGTTTTGAGTAGGAGAATGATGCCATAAAAATGACTTTTGTGAGGATTAGTCTAGTAGTGTGCAAGAAAAAGTAGCTCTTGTTGGCAAAGACACAGTTAGGAGACCACAGCATTTGTCCAAACATGAGGGAGAAACTAATATTGCTCAAGAGAATATACAACCACAAGGCTTTAATAATTCTCTGGTGAATTAGAAAAACGATTTTCAAATGTTCTGGAGTATTTAAACAAATCAGTCACAGCTGCTCCCCCTTCTTGAGAAATAGCGCCAAATTAAACTTGGCTTTCAGCAGACATGAAAAGCAAAATTAAGCAATCATCTAAAATCCAGGGCAATGCCTTATACTTAAATGGTGCTTGATAAATTTTTCTTACAATTTGATGAAAATATTATCCAATTCAAGCAAGAAAAATTATATTCCTCTAGACAGCCAGCTTTTTCAGATATCAATACTTTTGTTAAAATATGATTTATAAGGCTGCCTTAACTCTTTTATGTATTTTAAATGTATATAGTAAATGAATGCTAAATCTGGAGGCAAATTGATTTTTTTCTTCATGAGCTAAGTGACATTGAATAGGATAGTAGGAGGAATAAAGGAGTAAAGTAAGGCTTTGAGTCTAGAATCTTTATTGTTGAAAGTTCCATAAAACTTTGGTATTTGCTAAGGCTCACAATTTCAATTAACTGAACCAGATGGCCTTAACATAAGTAAGCTTTATGATTCCTGGAGAACCTTGGGCTAAATTATGCACGAAGATAAATGAGCTTTTAGGGATACCTGGTTCACCCGTGTAAATTGTCACTGGCTGGGAGAACTTGATGAGTGGGCTCCTTAACATCTCCAGGCCTCAGTTTTCTCATCTGGGAAATGGGAGTGATAATAGCAACACTTGCCCTCACGAATAAACTATGCAAATACTAGTCACTCTTGAGACTCCTTCCCTAATTCCCTGAGTGCCCCCTGTACCCTGCAGGGCCCAATGCCTCCATATTGTCCTCTGGGCCACACTGCATTCCCCCCTCACCCTTATTAAAGGTTACCTTTCCTAAGTTCCCCCTCATCCTATTCAGTGTCCTAATTTTGGCTACACTCTTAACCGGTCGCATGCTAAGATGTTAATGAATGTTAATATATCTATTTACCAGCTCTTCCAGACCCCTTGTTTGCATTTTAACAGCGCTAAAAAGCCTTAAGCCAACAGCAAACATGGTATTAATTTTAGGATTTTCAACCGTCTACTGAGGAAGATTCTGGAAGGAGAGAAGGAAGGTGGGTCCAAGTGCTACCTACACTAATAAGGCAGACTCTGGGCAGAGTCTGACTTCCTGGCAGTCCCTCAGTGGCTCCATAATCAACACCCGATTGTGTTGTGGCTGCTACAGCCATGAGCCAGTTTTCCTGCCGAGATCGGTCCTATACAGGGGAGCGGTTTTCTGGTTTATAAAATATGCCACCATCCCTCTCACATTCAGCCAATGGGAAAGATGCCCTCAGTGGGTTCAGTATGTATGCTTCCTACAGGTTTTATAGCTAAGGGCTGTGTTCTGGCATCTCATGTCCCAGCTGCAATAAGGGCCCGCTGGTCCTCCTCCTGCATTTACAAACGCAGGCATTTAATCAATCCACAGCCGTGTTTCCCATTGCCGGCAAAGGGAGCTGCTCTGCCTCCCTGCATGACGGGCTCTTTCCACTCAAACCAATTGTGGCACTTGTTTCCCTCGGCCCTGGCGCCTACCTACAGCTGTGCTCACTGGAGTGAGACTGTAATTTGCTACAGCATGCCAGGGTATTAATAGACAATTATTTATTGCAAATCGGAACCATTTATACTGTTTACTGGCTGACACAATGTAAAATTTTGATCCAAATGTTAATGTGTCCATGACATTGCATAATTCTGTTCCGTGCCATGGTTTTTCTCTTCTAAATGAATCGAATTGTGCGGTACGAGGAAATGGCATTTTTAATGGATGAATGATTTACAGCCTCAAACTTATAAGGCTATTATTTGTGTAACTAAGGGAGAATTGACTAATTGCGATAACGCAGCAAATTAAACAAATTTAGGATTGGACTGGGAATAAATTTGTAGGGAGAAAACGAGAATAACTCGCTGAGTTTTTAAAGGGTAACTGATAAATCTCACTTTAGCTTTACAGGTCAGTTGTATTTGGGGGCGGGAGAAGGGGCGAGACCAGGTACCTTTGAGGCCAAACAGACTTATAAATATTCAATTGAGTAGAACATAGATAAAAATTACCTCTTCATAAAGAACCATATGTATAGGAGAGAGTACTTCCAATTCTCCAAATGTTTACTGAAATTGCCTACACAACTGTTTTCAGCAGTTGGGTGGAAACAAAGAGCTTTACAATTATGTGATTTTCATGAAAAAGACACCAATTTTAGCATATTTACCTTCTATTTGTTGAGCATGCAACAAACACAATGCCAGGGAAGAATGATTTCCTAATGGAGATCGTCATGATTTTTCAAAATAAAAAATGTGTATCAGCAAAAATCATATTTCTTTCTTTCTGCGGTATTCCTCTTAGGTTGTTTTATATTGATTCCTGTTATTCTGTTACTCGGCCTGCAGAGAGATTGTTAAGATAAAAAGTGCCTCAAGGCAGCTCTAATTAAATCTCCAAGAAGTGAGCTGGGATATCTGAACACAAGGACATTCGAAGTGACGATGCCTTTAATCCTTCAGTCCGGGTGGCTCCCGCAAATTCACGGTGAGAGAACGCGGATTGGGGGGAGGGGGTGCTCTAAGAATCCTAATAAAATATTTGTGTGTCCTTCCCAATTATACACAAAATGGCCTGCTCTTCTCCGGCAGGCCTGCTGACTTAGTTTCCCCTCCTGCCCCTGCTGCCAGACGCACTCCTCTCCAGACTGTTCTCCATATCCTTCTAAACCATGTGCTTGCCCTGCTTCTCTGCTGCTGAAATTCATTCCCTGAATGGTCAAGATAAAGCATGAACGCTTGAGCTGGGGGCGCTCAGGGCCTCTGAACCTCACCCCTGATCCCCTTCTTGCCGCCCCCCCTCCTTCTCTCAGCAGCCCCTTCACCCTGTCCACGAACCAGACGCTCCAGGGGACTTATAGTCCTTGGAACAGACCACGTGCTTATCTCTCTCACCTTTGCACATCCCTATTCCCTCTCCTTTGCGTGCCCTCCTCACTCTGCTTGGCTGGCACTGATGCTCCCAGGGTGGGTTCAGGCAACATCCCTGGGAAGGCTCTGCTGAGCCCTGAGTGGGTCGGCTGCCCCCCTCCCCCTGTCATGGCACCTCCACACCCAGTTGGGAGCTGTGGTTCCTTAAGCAGCATCCAGGGCCGGAAGCTCCTGGAGGACATGCCTTGTCTTCTTTGCTGGACTGGGCCACAGACTAAACCCTCGGTCAATGTATGTGGAATAAATGAAACCCCCGTTGAATATCCATGGGTTGATATGTAAAGTGAAGTCCTCATTGGTAAAAATGAAGATAGTACTATTTACTTTAATGCTGTGAGGATTGAGGGAGATTGTGCCGAGGGTCAAAGGCACAGATACAACTCTGCAATCGTGCTGGGACTGTCATTTCAAAAGAGCTACACCTCAGGTCTTACTCTTCAGCATCTTCTATGGCACCTGTTGGGAAGGCCTTATAGAGTAGGAGCCTTAGATGAACGTGGCCAAAGCTTATTTCCAAATGAGGACACAATATACCCATTCCTGTCAATGTTGATTGGGAATTAATACTTGGAAAGGCCTCAGTACTAGTAGGCTTCAATTCAGGTCTTTTTGAAATGGTAAGGACTCAAGGACAGAAACCACAGCTTATGCTTTGCAGGTACTTAGAGACTAGTCAGTGGAATTTTTTTTTTAATTTTTTAAATTTATTTATTTGTCAGAGAGAGGGAGAGAGAGCGAGCGAGCACAGGCAGAGTGGCAGGCAGAGGCAGAGGGAGAAGCAGGCTCCCCGCCGAGCAAGGAGCCCGATGTGGGACTCGATCCCAGGACGCTGGGATCATGACCTGAGCCGAAGGCAACCAACTGAGCCACCCAGGTGTCCCTAGTCAGTCGAATTTTAATCGGAGAACTCAAAAAAATCTGATTTATTTGTCCAGCACATATTTATTGTGTTTTTGTATAGACCTTTGGCTCTATCCATCTTTCCTTCCACAGACCTCCGTCTAGAATGGAAAATGTCCGGGGCAGATGGAGAGCGGTAACCAACCGCAGCAGTGTAGACAGTACTGATGTAATCACTGGTCGAAAGTGGTACAGATTTCAGTATTAATGGCACTGGCTGTGTCAGAGTGAGGGACCAAACAGCATTGCTGTAACTTACGTGATAAATGAAACCAAGACTACTGCCCACCGTATTCAGAATGGACCCCCGGGTATGTCACAGTTAAGAATTTGGATCGTAAAATTAGATCTGGACAGCTGTGTGATTTCATACAAATTACTTAGCCTTTCAGATTCTTCAGCCATGTCATGGGGATTATAAACCCTACTTGGGGAGATTGCTTTGTGGGTCAATTAAGATAACACATACAAAACACTTAACCCAGTAAGAACTCCAAAAAGATGGATATTTTTGTTATCACTTGGAAGATAAACCATGGAACGTGTAGCATTCTAAAATACATTAAGGACACCTGTTTGAGAGGGAAGATTTTATTGACTCAATTGAATGCCCAGCCCATAATCACCGGTGAGTGCAACCATGCCCTCCTCTGGACTGCAAAAAAAAAAAAAAAAAAAAAAAATGGGGCATTAAACACACATGCAAGAAACAAGATGACAGATCCCAAGATCCTAACTTGAAAGGAGAAATTTCACATTACTTATAAATAATCAGCCACAAGTCTCAGTACTTGTGACATTGCTTGGTCTAGCTTTCTTTGCTATCAAGCAAAATCAGAATATAGGAATATTAAAAAAAAAAAGGGGGGCACCTGGGTGGCTCAGTTGGTTGAGCTGCTGCCTTCAGCTCAGGTCATGATCCTGGAGTCCTGGGATCAAGTCCAGCATCAGGCACCCTGCTGGGCAGGGAGTTTGCTTCTCCCTCTGATCCTCTCCCATCATGTTCTCTCTCTCTCTCAAATAAATAAAATCTTTTAAAAATTTTAAAATTAAAATTAAAAAAAGGAAAGACTTTTTTTAGACTTTAAGAGAGTAGTCTGGCTCAGGCCTCTACATTCAGGAAGAGCCTCAAATGAGTTTTTGAGCATTTTTTCCAATCTGTAACCAAGAAGACACACTGATAGAGTTGGGAAAAAACCCACATCAGACAAATTTCAAGCTGGGTCCCTATACTGGAGAATGGAGCACACTGTGAAGAAATCTTATTTGCACATCACTTCAGTATCTTTGGAATAACACAATTATCTTGTCTGAAATACCTCATGTTAAAGGCATTACATTTGTTAATTTCATTAATTGAAAATATGCCCCAAGTTCTATAACCCTGTTTAGCTGCTTCTTCAATTTTTAATGCTCAGAGCCTCTAAAAAGAGAAGGAACCTGGGCCACCATCTTGCCGTATAAGGGATCATGCCCTTTCTAACTCACTCACGTGGTCAATGCCTGATTTTGATCAATGGAGGGAAACTACTCCCTTTTCATATTAAAAGGATTTATTTTACTCTCATCCCATTTGAGAAGAGAAGCCATAAGCAGAAATATATCGATTAAAAGCCAGTTTTTAATTGTGTCCAGTGGAAGAATTCCTTGGGAGTTGCATAGGGCTGCCTCACTGATGTACACCAAGAGGAATTCAGATTTTATATTATTTGTTCTAAACCAGAACATTTTACTTATTATTCATAATACATGTTGAAAGCAGACACCAAAATGGCTCATTTGGAGCCTTTTTGTGCTCGCCTGCTAATGCACATTAATGCCAGTACACATTCTGTATTACAGATCCATAAAATGCATTTGCATAATATTGAAATTATAATCCCAAATGTGTAGTAAAAACCTTTATGAAAAATTGTTACTGCTCAGCTACTATACAGTGGCTAATTGTTAATCTTCAGCCTCTCAGCTGCGAGTAAAGATAGGGTCTTCTTTAAATAAAAATCTCAGGGGTAGGAGCCTGGAACTGAACTCTCCTCTCTTTTAAGTACGGTATTTTTAGTTAGGGGAATATAATATCTAAAGGCTAAACAGTTGCCTTCGTGGTGATTCTGGCCTTTTGTGAGCTAATATCTTGACTTTGTAAATTAGGTTGAAAAATATCTCTAATTTACCTGCCTTGTATCAGTAATGGGAAGAAGGCCCCTCCTTCTTAGTCAGTGAAAAGCCTTCTGGAAGAGAATCCAAGTGTCTGGGGTGGCAAATATTTTAGCAGAGCATACCACTGGCCACTGTTTCTTGGATGCCATCTCTGTGTTCGGTGGTGTGGTAGAGTCTTCATTAAATTAAAACAAAACCTCATAATAATTCAATGAGGTTTGAATTATTAGACACACATTCCTCATCATGAGACAGTCTAGAGAGTATAGGCACTTTCCAGGGTCTCTCAGAGGGAGACCCACGTCTGTTAGGTCCCGTGTCTCAACTGCTACATCCAACAATAGTATTAAATACAGATGTTTGATACTTCAAGTGATCCCACAACTGTGCTTTCAAATAATTTCCAGAGAGTTCTAGATGAGACTTTCCTAGATTAATGTCACTGAGTTGCCTTATCCACCTAGGCTTAGTAAGGGGAACCCTCCCTAATGGTTGGCTGAACGCTCACCTTGTGCCCAGGGGGGCCCAGGGAATGGCCCTGCCTTTCCTCTGTGGAGCTTGGTCATCTTTTGGCCGCTGGCCCCTCTTGTCTCACGTAATCCTCAGCAGAAGTTCATTCTCTGTGCAACCCCAGGCAGTTCCACACAATTCACATTTGTGTTGTGACCAAACTGTGAAACAAGGATGCGTTCTCCGGTACTCCTGCACCAGGCTGTATCTCCTTCTTCTCTTTCTCTGTCTCTGTCTCTGTCTCTCTCTCAATTTACAGCTAGAGGTAGGAGAAGAGGAAACCAGCGTCAAACCAGCCCAGCCCCATAGGTTGGCCAACCTAGACTAGTGGCTTCTTGACAAGGACCAAGAGAGAACCAGACATGAGACTGAATCAATCCCTACTTTATTTGGGGGATTGTGGTCTGGACAAAAAAGTTTTCTTATTTCCCTAGTCACTTACACTATTTAATTTTAATAGGTATTACATGCAAATTCAAAAGGTCTAATCATTCACCAGTTACTTTTTATGCAATGGGAAGTGTAATGTCTACCTGTTAAAACAAGCAGTAGCATATTATACATGATCTTCTACACATTTTTTTTCATTTTTCAGTCTCTTAGAAATCCCTTTTTACAGAGACATATAGAGCTGCCTCTTTCTTGTAATACCTATGTGCCTTAACTCATTTAATCAATCTTCTTTTGATGGATATTTAAGTTGTTTCCAATTATTTGCTATTACAAGCATTGCTGCAGTAAGTCAGTAATTCATACGTCATTTCGAAACGTGTAAATAGATGTGTAAGATAACGTCCTGGAAATGTAATCACAGGGACACTGGGAATGCATCCTTTTATTTTTGGTAGATTTTGAAACATTGTTCACCATAGGAAGTGGCCCAATTTACACTCTCCCCTACCCCAGCCCCTCACCAGCAAGGCAGGAGCTCATCTTGGCTTAACCTTTTCAGTCAGTGGTTTCTGGGAGGCGGGGACTGGGACTTGAGAGAAGATGGGAGTCAGAGGTGGGCAGGACAGAGGCCTGGCTGTGTGGAGGGCAGCTGGCCGACCAGCTTGTGACAGAATGAGGAAGACCGGGAAACTCTTATTCATTTCAAACTACTTCAAAATAAACTCAAACATATGGGTCCTCTGTCTGCTGCGAAAAGCCTCCAGGAGGTAAATTCCACAGCCTTTTTGGGTAAACTATTTGGACTTCTCACAACTCTTCTGAAAGTCAGGACATTTTTCCTTATGTCTAATATAAATCTTTCTCACATACATCCACTTGTGAAAAACGTGTGCTGACATTACCCCAAAGCCATGAAAGTTCAGCTGGGTAGACAACACGATGCTCTAATTTCATGGCTAAAGTATGTATCCTCTTTAAAAAAAACAAAAAACAAAAAACAAAAAATACACACTCACACACATCCCTTAAATCACTTGAGAAACTTTTAATGCAAATGCAAGGGATAGCATGAGTGTTTTTTATCTTACCCTGCATTTAACTTATTGCGTGGGGTCGTGTACTTGAAAATTTTGCCACGCTTTCCTCTTTTATCCTCCTCATGTATAATAATCCCAGAGTTACGATGCTCTCTCGTTAGATGCTGATTAACATATAGCTTTCCTAACAATGCTTCCAAAATCACTTCTGCTGAACAAGAAACTGTCGCTGTGACAAAGAGTCTCGCAGGTTATTTCCGAGTGTATCTTTCTTCTTCTGTCTAGATACAATAACTATTTTAGGAACATTTGGCATCCAAAAATCCCAGCATTGTGCAAATTAAAACATCTGCTTATACTTTGACACCCTCATTCTTCAAAGGTTAGTTGGATTAGGGGTTGCTTTGTTCAACAAGACTGCTCTTAGAGCCCAAGGATGCACATTTAATTATTGGGAAGATATGTTTGACAGAGCTGTGGGAGAAAAAAATTACCCTTCATATTCAGACCAGCATTAACATTTTTATAGAAGGAGATTGCCTGAGAGTCAAAGAAGGGGGAAACTCCAAGAAAATAAATATGAATCTATTTGGTCACTGGTGCTCTTTTACTGATTTACAAGACACCAACCAACGACTCTTTGCTCTGTTGCCTAGAACTCATCACTTTGCTCTCACACTGGCATTTCTGATTTCTTCGGAGGCTAAAGACAGCAAAGTAAACTCTGCTTCCAACAATAAATAACAGGGAGTTATTCTTTTCATTCAAGCAGGCTTTAGATCACAGCAGACAGCTACAACCAGGTGCATTTAGCTACATCTGTCATTGCCATGAATGCAAAACATGTAAAGAATCTGCCGCACACGGGTCTCCAGTCAGCCAATCCCCCCCATCAGTATTCGTCTGGTCCCAACTGTGGCGGAGCTGTTGTCAACCAACACCAG
The DNA here is from genome assembly GCA_004024625.1 of Mellivora capensis. Lineage (NCBI taxonomy): Eukaryota > Metazoa > Chordata > Mammalia > Carnivora > Mustelidae > Mellivora > Mellivora capensis. The sequence goes on along the minus strand of PISX010000251.1, from coordinate 86,204 downwards.
GAGGAAGGGCTGAGGCGCCCATAGGAACGGCACCGTCTCCTGATTGGTTTGTTTGTTTACACCGGTCACTGGTGCCAGGTAGCAGCCTGTACCCTGGAAGTCTTTCTGTATCTCGGGCCAAAGACTGGTAATCTCTCCGGGGCAATGCCGAGATAACACATGTCAGGAGGCGGCAGTGGCTGGTAAGCCAACTCATCACTCACCTTGTCCCACCGCCCCTTCCGGCCCCCTTCCACTGCAGCCTTCTCCATGCCATTCCAGAAGCCACAGACCTTCGCTGGTGGACCTGGAGGGAAGGGAGAGGGGTTGGGGAATGCAGAACACATGCGGCAAGAGGGATCTGGTGAGGCAGGACCCAGCAGGTGAACAATGACTCATTTGGAAATGTGCAGCTTGGGGTGTGTTATTTGCATACCAGGGACCCTTTGTTAAAGTGGCTTCGCGCAGTGTGGGCGCAGCAGTGGGGTGGGGGGACACACATCCAGAGGTGAATCCGCTACAGAGCAGAGTCGCTTCCCATCTACTTTGTGCACGAGTTGAGAGAAGGCGCTCTCCTCGGGAACCTGCTGCAGAGAAGCTGCGAGGTTCTGAGATTTATTTTCCTTCTGCCGAGTATATTATTTCCAAACTCGCCTTTTCAAGATCTTGCAAACTCCCTGAAAAAATGACTTAACAATGTAATGAAAACAACAGTGAAACAAAAGCCGCTGTCGATGAGGGACAGAGGTAAGCCTGGGCTTGAAATGAGTGACGGGCCTCGTAATGAGGTGTGCAGCTTTGTATATGAAGCGATTTCTCTGCGGTACTTTTCCAGATGTGATGGAATACATTTATTTTGGTGCTCATCTGAACTGAAATGATACAAATGAGATACTAAAAAGATATCATTACGTGCAGAAGTAGGCGAAGAATTTAGAATCCCGGTTCTACAAGTTAACAGCTGTGCGCCCAGCAATTTCGAAACGGCCTCGAGCCTGCAGGTTGCCCGGGAACCTCTGTCAAGCTCATATGGACCAGCGATGATCTACGTGTGAATCCTGTATGTTGATAGCTCAAGTCTACTTTATTTCGGGCAAAAATAAATAGCTGGTAGTAAGAAGTCTGTCTGCACTGAGAGCCTGCGCTACCACTGAATGCAGCCGCTGTGGTGGTGCAATAAAACGGGATGAGTTTTCAACTAGCAGATGGTACCCTGTACAGTGCCTGAAATAAAATGGAGAATTAGGGTGCCCTAAGGTGTGCACAGGAAAGGCAATTACATGAAATAAATGGGCCTCAGGCCTACAGGATGCTCAAGTATGCTACACAGGAGACAAATAGTACATCTGGTGAACAGATTTTATCACACACTGGAAAGCCATAAAGCACACCGTTGAATATCCGATCCCCATCTCACAATGACATTTTACCTGTGTTGGTATTCGGTGCTGTTTATTTTAAAAGGTGCTGTAATCTCAATGATGTGTTTTAAAAGCCTCCTTAACATGGTTTTCTACTATGTACGATTTTGGGGAGGGGGACAGACACAAACAATGCAATGAGAATTTTGTGGACAGAGCCGCTCTGGTGGGACGAGATGAGGTTTTGATTTCATTTATGCCATCGCTGATGTGACTTTGGTAATAGGATTATACTTGTCAGCACTCCCTGTTTGGGAAAATGCCAACATATTTTTAATACTAGTTCCCACATCTCCATTTCACTGTCTGTAACCTCGCTAGAGTTTCCCTCCCCGCCCCCCACCCTTATTCTTAATGTTCAAAGAAAAAGCGATCAGAGGTGGTGAGGGTTTGCAAGGAGAATTTGTTGGCACGGAGCCCCTTCTCCTTTCTTCCTCCACAAAAGCAAAATGCTTTCTGTTTGAATATTGTGTGTTCCTTTTCTATTGTTAAAAAAAAAAAAAGACTGAGGAGCACGTAACATTCATTATTGTTTTAAGAGTTGCTGTAATAAAATCCTCTCAGTACTTAAAGATAGTTTTAGTGTCCCTCCTAGGATTCATTCTGGCTTTCATAATTGGGTAATTGCATCCCCTCCCCCACCAATAAATATTTTCACCCAATTAAGTTTAAAACTATAATAAATTTTAAAGAATTATAGCCTAAAAATTCATACCCTAGAACCAGTACTAAGTATGAATATTTATCTTAAGCCACAGAGCAGTGCAGCCTGTTTATGAGGTCTCTAGCTTCTGCGTGGTGTCCTAGCTCTCTGAGGGTCGAGAGCTGCCATCCTTGGTGTGGCCTCCCCCAGGGCGGCCTGGAGATGCAGCGGCAGCTGTAGGGACCTGGAGCATGGTTTTCAGTCACAGGATCCTTTGCTTCTACCTTCCAGTCTTTTGTTTCCAGACAACATTCTTCTACCACTCACTCCCTCATCCACTCAGCCATTCTCTCACTTATTCGCTGGTTCATTCATTCGTCCATTCCTCTGAGCACTGGGTGGGGCCCACAAGGGACCAGGTGGCTGCCTGTACAGAGCCTACCTTCCTCTCCCTCCCCTTCGTTCCACACACCAGTGTGTCCACATCAGTGTCGCAGGGCTAGCTTGCACGTAAGCCCCCTGTAGCACAAGAGCACAGGCTCTCAATGGTAAAGGGCAACTCGGTGACACGGGCCCCTGACCGCATCGTTCAGATGTAGAGTAAATGCACACAAGTTCACAGTCCAAGAGTCAGATTCCAACCTCGGCCCACTAGAGACACACAAACCTCCATTCCTTCCTTAACAAAATAGGAATACAATCAAGCCAGTAATGCCCAGGGCCCTGGAACCAGCAGCCGGTATGGACGGGTCACATTTGCGTGGTGGAAGCTGAAGTTGGGCAGAAAGGAAGAGAGCAGGAGAGACTCAGGGAAACCAGAGCAGGAGTGAGAAGCAGGGAATGATTACTAGGGCAAGAAAGAGAATCAAAAGGAGAAGCTCAGTTGGCCCAGCCCAGGTGAGGAGAGGAAGGACCTAGAACTCTGGGAAAAGGCTAATCCTGAGGGCCTCATCAGGAGATCCACCTCCCGGCTCCTGTCCACCTCCTTTCCTCATACTGGCTGTGTCCTCCCATCCACTCTATCCCCACGTCAACCCCAAATGCACAGATGTGCGCTTCCCTGGTCATGTTTTCTGCCTCCACCGTCAAAGCTTAACTACCTCTACCCCATCGCCACCTAAGCGCGTGGTGCTGTGGGACACTCAGGGAACTGGGCTTCGGATGAGAGGTCGTGAGAGAATAATTCCTTGAAAACACAAGGGCAGTGGTGCTCAGTCCCTAGGTGATAGCATTTAAGGTACCGAATCCTATTAAGGACGACCAAGCCAGTGAAGTTGGTGGGGGGAAGAAAAAAAAAAATCTCTATACAGGAGCGCCTGGGTGGTTCAGTCGTTAAGCGTCTGCCTTTGGCTGGGGTCATGATCCCAGGGTCCTGGGATGGAGCCCCGAGTCAGGCTCCCTGCTCAGCAAGAGGCCTGTTTCTCCCTGTCTCACTCCCCTCCCCCTGCTTGTGTTCCCTCTCTCTCTGTGTCAAATAAATAGATGGAATCTTAAAAAAATAACTAACTAAATAAAGTTCTATATAAATGTCAAAAATTTCTGAAAACATCGAGAGGGAAGTTGCTTTAAAAATCCAAGATTGATACCTGAAAAAAAATCAGAATCTTGTCACCTTTGCTCTTCACATACCTTTCTGATAGTTGGGGGGTTGATGGTGGCAACTGAGGTTTACAGAGAGAAAACATCCTGAATTTTGAAGTTTAACAGCTGAGCTGGAACTAAAACCAATCTGGTATGTGGCTCATGATTTCATATGCAGAGCTGATCAAGATAATGGCAATAATACTTCGTGTCATTTTCACTCTCATATATTTCAGTTGATTTCAAAGATTTCATTTGGGGAAATAAAAGTAGTGTGTTTTTTTAAAAAAAAACAGTCTAAAAAAAAAGCAGGGAAAGATGACAGGGAAGAATTTGAGGGAAATCTCATTTGTATCTGGATTCAATTTTTACTGTATGAAGATTTTTCATTAGTTCTTGATAAGCAGCACCACAAAACTGCAGGCAAGGCTGGAGGGTGATATGGACGGTTGTACGTTTCTAGGAAGCTAGGAGGGAAGTGTGTGCCGGCAGGGGGTCTTGATATGAAGTGTGTATGTTGGTTTCAGTGCTGTTTCTCCAAGGGCGGCTTAGGCCATGGGGACTGCTTGCTGCCAGATGCCTGTTGTACCCCTGCCCCAAGGTCAGGGTTGGCTGAAGAAGGGACCAGTCCATGGGGCACCTGGGTGTCTCCGTCAGTTAAGTGTCAGACTCTTGATTTCTGCTCAGGTCTTGAATTCAGGATCAGGATATCGAGCCCCACCTTGGGCTCCACACTAAGTGTGGGGTCTGCTTGAGAATCTCTCTCTCTCTCCCTCTCCCTCTGTCCCTCCACCCCTGCTCACCCTCATTCTTTCACTCTCTTAAAAAAAAAATAAAATAAAAAAGAAGGGCTCTGTCCAGAATTAGCCAAGGTTGCAGGGAGCTACCCGTCTCGCAACCAGATGGAAGTAGCCTGAAGATGTGTGGAGAAAGGTCATTTCTATGGTAGCTGTCACTAGGCGCCCTGCCAGGGAGGCTCTCTGGGACGTAGTGGACTGAAGGCGAGATGTCAGCGTCTCTGTGCTGCCCTTGCAGTCGGTGACCACCCCCGGCTTCACAGAGCACGGCCCCCCAGCATGCCAGCTTCCGCATCCGCGGACAGGTGGAATGCCCACTGCTGTTGTTCTCTGGCTGTGGAACCCCAGCAAGTTATTTCCCCCCTTTAAACCTTGGTTCTCTGCTCTATGAAGTGGGCATGAAGTAGTAGTACTTTCATCACGAGACTGTGATGAGGAACAAATGAAGTAATCCAAAGAACGTGCAAAGTACGATGGCTGGCTCCCAGGAAGAGCTCAACAATTTTTAGCTCTTCTTCCAAAGAATAACTCTGTAGGCAAGGTTAAGTGAATTTGAGGTGCAGAGAGGAAAGGGTAAGGAGGATTTTGCTAGGTCACTACAGAAAAGCATCAGAAGGCATGTAGGAGGAAAAAGACATAGAGGCTGGCACAGTGGGCATGGAGGAGAGGCAGGAAGTCCTAGAATCAGATCAAATTAGAAACAGAATTGGCTTGGTCCCACTCTCCACCCGATGTTGCAGGATTCTCTATCATTGAGGAGCCTCAGCTGAGGAGCAGAAGTCCTTTGGGATAATCAGAGGCGAATAGTGATTATGGGGGAGTCACACGGATGCCATTCTAGAAGCTGGCTTGGTGACAATAAGTAACAAAACCGTGTGGCAACTTACCCAGTAGTTGATGGATACACTGAGAGGTCAGTCATAGCTATAGACAGGAAAAGTGGGGAAATGGGTAAAAGAGGGTAAAGGTTGGCTACTAGGAAGGAAGCCAAAGCAAGGACAACCCTAGGTTGTATTCACAGGGATGTTACCAAGGCTGTTTGAAGACCCTCAGAGACCAGAGGATCTTCAGTGTCCTGATATGTGCCTGGAGGGGTACAGATGAAGAGGTGCTGTGCTCACAGGAAATCAGTGACACTGAGAAACAGAAAGGATCTCTTCAGAAGGGTCTGAGTGAATATACATGACGTCGGGTGCTGGCATTCAATTTTTTTTAAGGGGGAGGAATAAAATGCAAGTTAATTTGCAGAGAAAATAAGAAAAAGGAAAAATGAGATGAAAATGAAATAAGACTTGTATTGACTTGGAGATAATTTCCAAAATGCTCTGAAGACAAAGAGGATTGAGAAAACAGCTGGTATGTCAGAATGCACCAGCAGGAATGTTGGGTGGAGCAGAAATGAAACCGGACTACAGAAATATTTCGATGCCAATCCTATTAACTCAACAAATCTGAGATTTCTAAGGCTTTGAGATCAGCAGGGACCTTGCTGTATATGGTTGATTTTACAGTGCTGGATAGGAGAATGATAAGAAAGAGAATTTCTTTAGGCTATAGACAGAAGAGAAATAGGAAGACATAAGCCAGCAGGACATGAGATCAACCTCCATAAATAAAAACCCTAAACATGCATATGATATTTTTATGATATCTTGCAAAAGACTTCTGTTTTCTCACCAACCTTCCTCTCACTTTACTGTCCTCAACTCTGAGTTCTATGTCGATGACTCCATTAACTCTCCTATTTCAAACCCCAATTGCCAAGTCTACTGACCTGTGTATATATACTCATTTAGTCAGTGCATGTTTGCTGAGCATACCTACATAGGGGGCCTGTGCTAGACATTGGGTGATATGAACTCTGCCTTCACCGAGCTTGTAATCTTGGGGCAAAGCAGATGTACACAGATGAATACACAGAACAAGACAAGATATCATTTTGAGTTTACAAATACATCATATGGAGTTTACAAAGACAGTGATTTGAGGACATGGCAGATGAGGCAGGAGCTATGTATTTTCCTTAGGTGGACTGAGGGGGGCTTCATGGGAGTCTAGGATTTCAAATAGTGAGAGCAGAGATGTGACAGAATATTCTAGGCAGAGGGATAGGAATGAGCCAAGATGTTCTCAGGGAATGGTAGGAAGTGGGGCAATTAGGAGAGTAGGAGCCCCTCCCAGTTGTGGAAGATCCCGTTTCCGGGATGATTAGTTCCGCGCATTACAAAGCAATGCCTTCTGCAGTGTGGGCAAACAGAAACCAAGAGTCCAGGGAGAGGTGCTGATGGCCTGAACTAAGGTTATCGCAGAAGGAATGGAGAGTGGGGGCTGGGCCAGAGAGACACCACGGAGGTAAAACGAACAAGACCAAATGCCTTGTTGGGTTGGAGGAGTGAGGGAGAGGTTGGGACCCAAGATTCTTTTCAGAGTTCTCATTCTCTTTAATCTTCACTCCCGCATGACATTGCTTACTACTCCCGGCTTCTTGAAGGTTTCTTCTGAATCTTTTAATGAGGCGGCACTGCCCTGCTTCTCCTTCTGGTCATGAGCAGAAACTTAATAAATGACCTTTGGTAAGAAATTCAACTCTTCATTCCAACACTCATCTCTCTAAAAGATTAAGTGATTTAAGTGGCTCAGGTCAAGTTGGAGTTAAGTGGTAGGTCTGGGACTCTGAGACTTATCTACCAAGCTGACTTCCATCCCCCAGGGAGAAGAAAAGGGAAAGATATTTGGTTGCACGTGTATACAGATGTGAGCTTCGAGAGTTGAAATGTCTCTAAGACTCTTTTGGCTGGGAATAATGCTTCATACCAGCAGGCAAAAATAGTTTACAGTCCGTTCTCAAGATAGTGAGTTTTAAGTAGAGATATGATTTGGAATGGTTGACATATAAATCTTCCCAGGCTTCAACATGAACCAAGAGTTTGATCCAACAGACGGCAATGAGTCTTTAAGAGCCGTAACGGCCCATCATGTCAAAGGGTATTTGTGGATTTACGGAGTCTTCAGAAAACTGGATCTTGTACAAGCATGATAAAAGCCCACTGAATTTTTTGCACAAATAAATGAGTGCTTAGCTAGCTGCGCTACTTAAATTAAATGACTCAGCCATTGTTCACTTGTTGTAAAATACCCAAGGGTCCCAGTCCACATTTTGCAGCAATGTGCTGCAGCATTTCTGTTGAAAGAACAAAGCAGTTTGGGGCTGTAGGAAATCACTAACTTCTATTTTTGTTTTGCACACTGTTAACTTCAGAAGAAAAATGCTGCTGAGTACAGGCTTTTATGACAGGCATTTCTCGGGTCGTATCTCTGGTGACAAACAGGGGTGAGGAGGGCGAAGTAGTCCTGTATTTAAGAAAGCTGATTTGGGACACAGGTTAATAATCTGGGGAGCCAATCATTTTGCTAGACTCTCAATTGATAAGACTTACAAACCAGTGATTTTTTATATGGAAGTCTTGCCTGGAGGACCAGCAGGTTCTCTCAATTCCAGTAAGTCTTTAAGGAACATTTTCGCGCTCATGAGTTCTCTTCTCTGACTAGGAGAAAAACAGGTAGCTATTCCCTGTATGTTCATGAAATGCTCAGCATCCGATGTTTGAAACAAAATATTTTTATAAGTAAATTGTGGTAAATAAGTCTTTTTGACAAATAGCTGGTACTAGAACAGTCAATGCTGCCAGAGGACGTGCACGTTCCCCAGAGTCTTTGGCTTGTGCCAGAAGCCAACGTACTTTGGGCTCAATGGAAAATCAGAGACCAGAGGCTTTCTGATTGTGTCAGGCAGGTAAATTTGAGAATACCAGGGATCATTTCTTAAAAAAAAATTTTTTTTTAAGTTTTCCCAGTCTTTACTTTTTGTGAGATCAATATTGAGGAAGGGCTAGATAGAATGCTTCTTTCTTGGTTTTGAGTATTAAAATGGGAACATGTCAGATACTGGTGGCCCAGTCAGGAGCAAAGTCAAAGGGCCTGAGGCAGGCTATCGCATGATCACCATGGGGCTAGTCCTCCAAGAAAATCTAAATCCCCGAGAGAGAGAGGCAGAGTTCTCCAGCTTGCTGCTGTGGGGACTAGGAGATTGAGAACAATGACACAAGACCGGGAGGTGTTGTACATTCTACCTCTGCCAAAGTGACCTTGCTTGCCTTTAAGACAAGTCCTCTGGGATTTGAAGGACTCATTGCCTTACTTGTCAAGGAAAAACTCAGTTTTTCTTAAAGAAACCTGAAGATGAGTGGCCTCAACTTCTATTTACACACTGTAAGTGACTATTCAGAAAACATGAAAAAGCCATATGTAATGGAAACTTCCCTAAGAATCACACAGCCTTCCGAATAGATAGTACAAGTGTGTACTTAAAGAAAAGTAGAAGGCTGGTACTTTGTGGGCACCCAGGCAGTAAGACAAATATTTATTTCCAAAGGGAAAATGGAATTGATTGAAAAAGGGAAGTCCCCAGTCCTCTCTAGCGATGCTTCAGGAGGATTCCAGACTCAGCTTTGGGGATCGAACAAGTTTTCGGGCATATGAAACCATATGCATATCCTTGATTGTGAAAACACTTAATCTCCGAGCAAGATGGGAAACACATGTGTGTCTTCCTTTCATCTCTCTCCACTGCAGCCCACTGGGTGGTGAATGCTCAGAGGGAGTGGTGATAAGCCCGCCTTGAGTTTTCCAGCCTCTTCCCAGTACTGTCCTCTAGTGTGGGACCACCAACTCCTCCTGGATTCGGGGCTCAAGGGATTGGCAATAGTATGCATAGTCCTAAGGGGTTTAGCTGTTAGTTCTGGCCACTAGGCTTACTTGGGTAAACACTGGGCCCTAGCAAAGACTATAGGACAGAGAGGGCATAATTGGAGTTGTGCTCTAGAAAGATCATTCTGCCAGCAGTGTGGAAGAATGAACTTGAGCAGGAAAAGGATAATGGCAGGGAACATGGTGTAGCTTTTCACAAAGTTCAAGTGAGGGATGAAGAAAACGTAGGACAGAGGAGATTACACGTCCCACCCATGACCACAGTTACTGGTATCGAGCAACCATGGGACTTCCCACTTCCACATGACCCCTGACCATGACATGCCTGCCTCGGCGGTCTCTGTGTCTATGTCTGGCTTCTCCCATGAGATCCTCCACACTTTCCTCAGACGTGAGTCTACACGTCATAAGCATGTCTGCATCTAACAGGTTTTAATGTGCATTCCTTATCATAAAAGACTTGCGGTGAATTTGCGGTTTGGGCACAGGGCCATTTCCTCATCCTGCTCATAACTAACCCCAGCAAAGTCTCCTTTACCTCTGTCACATTTAACTTCTGATAACAGAGACAGGTGGAACAGGGATATGTACATGGTGACAGCCCAGCAAATAGCCTTTCTCTTCCAGGTTGAGTAACGTCAGGAGAGGACTCTACAGCTAAGGCCGACATCAGCGTCATCACAAAAAACAACAATAATGACATGTAATTTAAAAGTTACGATTACAGTTTTGTACTTTGTACTGAGCACTTGCTTTGTGATAGATTTTGGGCTATGACATATATATGTCATAGCCCCCCCCCCAAAAAATATATATATACACTGTCATTTAACTCTCATAACAACCCCATCAAGTGAGTACCATTAGTCTTTCTATTAAACAAAAACAAGGCTTAAATAGGGTTTAAGAAAGCTTAAATACATGTTAAACTTATATACTGTTATATGTCAATAATATCTCAGTAACCCTGGGGGGGAAACCACGCAATCTACAACAGCCATGCACAAAAAAGAAACTTTCTTAAAGTTACACAGGTAGTAAGTGGCACCATGTCCTCTCTTCCAGAATTGGTGACTGGGCGCATCCCAGCCATTACGCAGAGACTTCCTGGTGTCAACAGGTTCCTGTCTCCAACTCATGAAACATGAGCCAATGGACAGTCTTGGCTCAGTGAGCTTTTACACCTTGCCGCTAGTTATACGTGAACTCCAAGAGCTCTAGGCAGCCGTATCTGCCAAGCGAAGCAGGTCTATCAGCCAGGGCTCTGAGATTAAGCCTTCACCAGCCACAGTGCATTGTCAGCTGAAAAAAAAAAAAATCACTCTTTCCCAAATGCAGAACCTACTGCTCATCATCAATTAAGAGCATGTTACAAAGAACCTCTAAAAAGTCTGATGGCATAGAGAAAGTAAACAAAAGATTAATATCCAACATTTATATGCAAGCAATACATCATTAATGATCATTATAGAGAACTTGCTTAGTTCAAATGAGGTTCCAGAAGACTGGAAGCGTTCCACTGTAACACCATATTTATAATAGCCACCCTGGGGAACGGCGGGCCCATCAACTTGGCATAGCTAATATGCAAGGTAATGGAAATAAGTAGAGGTGAAACAGAGCCACACGGACACTGAATTATCTTGGGAGCCAGACTCCATGCAAATATTTAGAGACGGCCTGTTTATTAGTGGAGTGGAGAGGACATTCCTCGGACACCTTAGGTCACATTTTAACTTACCATTCGACGCTGGCACATCGCGTTGCCACAGCAATTGGTGAACTGACAGAGGACAAGCCGCTTCTGCCGAAAACTCGGGAAGGAGTTTGTGCACCAGGTTGGGGAAGCGACATGACGCTGCAGAAGAAGGGGCTCTGGGTTTGAGTCCCGGTCCCCAGAGACTCACTATGCCCCCCCCCCTTTTTTAGGTCACTTAACCTTCTGTTTTATTAGTTTCCTCAACTCAGAAATGTGGGTAATGTCGCCAAACCAACGCATCTTATGCTTCGTGTAAAGCAAAATATCAGCACCTATTTCAAAGTGCCTGGCAGGGTCTAAGACAGGAGAGGGAAATGCAATGCTCCATGGGCCAAGTGGCCTTGCCTGGACCCAGCAGGACACAGTGGGGGTTTTGCTAACTGGCCAGATACGCCCTCTAAAAGGGTCCTTCAGCTCAGCCCATGCGGCCTTTAAGAAATACATGCCTCAAAAAAAAAAAAAAAAAAGAAATACATGCCTCGCACCCTGAGTCCTCTCATTGTAAAGCAAAATTGGAAATAGTTTTTGTTAGTTTGTTTGTTTGTTTTGGTATGTGTGCAAAATCTCTCACTTGTAAAATGCAGACTAAAAGTCTCTGCAACTCTGTTCACAACCGCAACCTGTTTGTGGCCTGTTAGTTTGCATCCTCTCCCTAATGGGTCATATGTTGTGAGAGCAACTAGGAATTTTACTAGTTGATAATAATGATTGTTAACATTTGTAGAATACTTACTATACTTACAATACTTACAATACTTACTATGTACCAGGTACTTCCAAAAGTTATATGAAGTAGTCCCAAGAAGCCCACGAGACAGGTAATTTCATAATTTCAAAATTTCCCAATTTGACACATGTAGAAATGGGGGGAGATTATCACTGGCTAGAGGTAACTGGATTCTATGGAAGCCTTGTGTTTTTTTTTTTAATTCAGCAGAGGGTGTGATATAGGGACCCCTCCCCCACCCCCAGCTCTCAAATTTTCTTAACAAAACCCTTTCCAATGACCGTTCTAAGAAAATGTTTTCTCAAAGCATGATTAACTGTAGATATTGCCCATAAAGAAGTACAGAGAATTTGTCCACATTTCGTCTCACAAAATTATCCTAATTATTAGATTATCCTAACCCATGGAGTTAGTAAACCAAATAAAACTAACAATTCGTTTTTATTTAGCCAGGCAAAGCAGGGGGAAGCCGAGGAAGGCAATGTCTTTGCCAGACTCAGATATCAGAGCTCGACAAGAAGTGGAAGAGGTAAGCTGCACGTCGTCCATCCTATATCCACTTCAAATACAAGATCACTGAGGCAAGAGGTGGTGCCATGTTTCACCTTCTTATTAGTGTGAATGAAAGACTCCACCAGAGGTCTTCTGTCCTGGAAAGTCATATCTAGAGGTGGTCTTTAAATTCAAGAAAGGTATTTCCAGGAAGATCTAGAGAGAGAGGCTACCTACTGGAGAGAAGGTATCTATTTCTACATGATAGGTCATAACCAGGTGATTATCTGAACGGTAAATGAAATATGACTTTACTGTCCCTGTCTCCTCCCTCAGTCAACCTCTGTCAATGCCTCTGCTTATCCACAAGACTGCTGGACAGAAAACAAAAAATATTTGAAACGCAGTTTTGTTCCCCGTGGGACCATTAGCAGAAAATGATCACTTGTGATTATTGAAAAAGAGCTAACAATACAAGAAAGGTCTGATAACCTCAAATCCTGAAGCACGCAGGACCGAATTGTTTTGCAGTCTGAGCTTCTGTTCCTACCCCTCGGCACATGCCCATCTCCCCACACTGGTGTTTCCTTGGCCCGGCCATTTCCAACATTCTTCTGCAGCACGGAGACAGAGGGCTCCCAGGCGATAGAAGGCAGTTAAAAATATCAGAAGGAGCTGGCAACTGAAGGTCATAGTGATGGGAAGTAAGAAATGGAATCTTACCAAGGGTCAGTGTGTGGCACTTGGAAGTTTCCCGTGCACACGAGTGACGTACTTGGGCAGAGGAGGAAACAAAGTGGCAGCCCAGACCCAGAGGAGCCTCCGTTCCCTCCCTGTCCACGGGGCTTGGGGCCCGAGTCCCTTCTCTTCCCGTCACAGGCTGAGTGCTTCCCCAAGGAACCGGGGAATTCGAACAGGATATGTGTAACCCCCAGGGGAATCTGAAACAAAAGCAAAACAAGAAACGAAACTTCCCTTCATGTGCCCTTCACCAAAAGGGCATTCATTCTGAGAAGCAGGGAGTTTTCTGAAAATGGCACTTCCTTGGCCTGTGAGAGGGAACCAGCCAGTCAATTCTCAGAAGCAACGACAGAAGAGTCTTGGGATTAGGGCGACTTGTAGGTAGCCGTGATAGTAATCATGAAAAAGGAAATGATAGCCACTGGAAAATCCCCAAGAATAGGTTATGCTGGGACAGAGGGGAGAATGGTACTGACTTTTTTTTACAGGAGCAGCATGCTCCCATCCGTATCCCCCAAAATGACAGCCTGTGGGTCTGAAGCCTTTCACAACACATTCGATGGTAAAAGTATTTACGGAGCTTTGGTATGTGCCTGGCACTATGCTAGGTGTTTTTTTGAGTGGCCGTAAGAGAAAGGTTTTTCAGCAGAATCAGACCTACAAACACAGAGAACAAACTGATGGTAGCCAGAGGAAACGGGCTGAGGGGTTGGGCAGAAGGGGTGAAGGGGAGTGGGAGCTACAGGCTTCCAGTTATGGAATGACTAAGTGACAGGGATGAAAGGCACGGCATAGGGAATACAGTCAATGATATTTTAATAGGGTCATATGGTGACAGATGGGAGCTACACTTGTGAGCATAGCGTAATGTATAGAGTTTGAATTATTACATTGTTACACCAGAAACTAATGGAACAGTGGGTGTCAACTAAACACAAATTTAAAAATTTCTTTTCTAGAGAGAAGGCTTTTTTTTTTTCAGTAAGCAAAGTCATCACATTGGAAATGGAGCCACTAGAGTCAGGACTGGTTTTCATGATCCTCAAGCTTACTGAGGGATTTAGGTCCTGGTCCTTGATTCAAGATGGGAGAACTATCTTGTGCACATTCCAGAAGAGGGCATCCCAGAAAGTGAGGGCTCTGAAATTATCTCGGGTCCCAAAGAAGTCAAAGGGCTCTGAGACACCTTGCAGCCCACTGCAGGCTCCAACCTAAAGCTCCTTGGAGCCCCAGACCCGATTAAACTGGGAACTGCTTTGCAAGTACCAAGTTTCAGGCAACTTCCAGTGGATTTGGAATGAGGAGTAGAGGCAGGCCCAGAGCAAAATGAGCTGAGTAGGGAAAGGTGAAAATAGATTCCGAATGTAAAAACCAGGGCTCTTTGATGGGCTGAGGAACTGACACATGGAAAATGTAATACATTATTGACAAACACGTATGCTGGCTGCAAAAATAATTAACACAAGCAGAAAAGAAATAGGAATGAAATGGAGCAGAAAGACTTTGAAAGATTGTGAAGTGGCCGCTGAAATTGCCAAGCTAATGTCAGAGAGATGATTAAAATTTTCCAATAGAACAGGTGAATAGGTAGTTAGGAGAGTGTGATGTAAACCAAGAGAGAGTGGATCATTATATGAATCTGCACGGAGGTACTAATCAGCATTTTATGTGCAACTTTGTAGCGCACATTTTAGCAGATGGAGGAAGCTCTTAAAAGCTGATAGCTAAAGCGAGTCTGACTGCCTTTCTACTCCATAATAACCGTCCCTGGAATCGGTACTTGCTCCAAGTGAGCACTGCAGGACCAGTTCTCAGAATAGAATTCCAGACACATCAAGATGCTCACAAAGTAAAGGTCTCTGCAAAACTCCGAGGCAAAGGGAAGGGAAGGGGAAGAAACAGGAGGTTTCTGTCTTCCTAAGCAGAGATGTCTGCACAAACAGGCTCTCAACAGAGAATCTGGAAGCTCAGTAATCAGAACTCAAAGTCTCAAAGTCAAGGTCAAGTAGCAACCAGGAGAGATTCTTCTGCAGGTCGAAGTGTATGCATGCAAGCAGGCACGCACACACATTCTTGTAGACACTGTATTGCCGCAATAACAAAAACAATTAGACGGCGGATTGTGGGTATGTTAAAAGGGAATAATTCTTCATGATCAGAATGATTTTTTTGCTCATTCAACAGAAAAAGACTCTTATTTTTTATTTGTTGGCAAAGCCAAATTAGAAAAAATATATATCTTTACGACCACAGGAGACAAATGAGTGATACCAAATATCACTAAAAATGCTATTAATCTACAGTGATATAAAATTACCATCTCAGCACAAAGAAAGCCTATATAATCTGAATTTCTCTAGCATCATAAAAACGAATGAGAAGCGAAATTGAGAATAAGTACGCTTTTGAGATGCCGTTAAGAGTTACATGCATTGTTAACAAATGTGGCTAGACAGACTGGTGATTTACCTTGAGAAACAAATTTATAGAGATACAGAAAATTTCCAAATGGGACCAACTCATTGCTCTTCTCTTTGGCTGATGACACCTTGAAGGGTGTTATTCTCCTTTCTTAGATGTTTAAGTGTGGCTGGTAAGCCAGTGACCTCACAGACTATTTCCCTGTTTTCATTTGCTCATGTTCTGCACATTTCAGAAGCCCAAAGTACCTTGGGATGGGGTAAGGATGTGACAAGGAAGAGAATACAGGTCAAGGGTTTCTTCTTCAGGAACCAGAGGGGCGCAGGTGATCCCACTGGGTGACCAGCGGGGAGCACAAAGCACTGTGGACTTGTTTGCTAGTGGACCTCCCCAAACGTGAACAAGGCCTCCCTCTGTCCGGCTCTTCTCATCTCTTGCTCTGTCTGGGGGACGGGAATATCAGCCTGATTCTAGGATGTTTCACAGGTCTCTGGAAGAGCTGAAAGAGGGTAATGGACAGCCGTCATTACCTGGGATATTGATTGGGTGGGAGGCTAATGAGGACACAGAGGAAGATGGGTTGAGTAAGGTAAAAAGATCGAGAAGTGGAAACCAGAGAAATGAGTGTTTCTACTTCTTCCATAGATAACAAAAGGAAAAGGAAAAAAAGGAAAGTCACCACAACCACCAACTCCACATGGGGAAATTTGGAAAAAGACATGTGACAGTTTTCAACTGGTCTCAAAGGTGATGTGGGTACAGCATCTTTAGATGGAAAGCTTCACCAAGATGCTACAGGTGAGCTCAGTTTGCTGCTCGCCAGAGGAAAAAGCATGATAGCAATAGTTTTTTCCTTTTCATTGGATGCTTTCTGCTACACAGGGCACTACACGGGGCACTACAGTGTTGCCCCCAGGGGCACATAATTAGAACAAGGCTTAATCCAGAAAGAGAACTCAAATCCCACTCTGATCAATGTCTTTTCTATGAAACCCTACCAGGCACCTAATATCCTCATTGGCAGAGACACCAGCCTTGAGGACACAGGGATGCTGGGCATCCCTTCTGGGTCTTAATAGAAGTGAACAGAAGGGACCGATTCCAGATGGTGGCACCTGAAGCTTCAACTTATGGGGCCTTCTTTATGAAAAAGAATTTTAAAAGATGAATGTAAAACCAGGTATGATAGGAAAAATTAATTTGAACGGGTAAGGAAATCGCATCAAATCAGAAATTTTATAACACTGAAGAATACCACAAATTTCCAAAAAATCCAGAAAAATAACTGAAAAACAGAAAAAATATTTTTATTGGTTTATTAGAACTGATACAGTTCTGTAATGCTGGTTTCCCTACATTTCTTGCCTTCATACTCTTTGATTGCCTCTTTATAATAACGATTTTGTAATGCTTCCTAGAAAAAGGATAGACAAGTAATTCAGTCTTTCCTCCAGCATGATTGATCAAAATGTGTTTATTATTGAAGGTTTTAGAAAGGGACTCTTTGCTTCAGCCTTTTATGACAATGCCATATATGTAAATTACTCTGCAGTTTTGTGCTTGGGAGGTGTTTCTAACTGCAGGCCACAGCTTTTAGAGACTTGATCAAGCTGGGAAGTCCCCCTCCCCACTTTCCAGCTCGAAGTCCTCCCCTCCCTCTTCCTCATCAGGCCTGACCCAAGAACGGAGGTCGGGATGCCAGGTGGCCATAAAGACCAGGTCAAAGGTGGTAATGAGCAGTGCTTGGTTCAGTTACTTCTCGTTGAAGGCAAAGCTAGGCCGGGAGGCTCAAGGTGGCCCACCAGTAGAAGTTGTCGTTGAGGACCAGGAGGATGGAGAGATTGCGCCCAGTGTGTCAGCCCCACCAGCAGCCCCAGGACCACCACAGGCAAGGGCGGTGAGGGCCCCAGGCTGAGGCAATGTCTTTGTCTCCTAGCTCAAGTGAAGGCTTTCTCCTGCAGGCGGCACCTGTGCCTTGGAAAAGACCTTGAATTTCCAGCTTCTCGAGCTATGCTATGACTCTGCCTCTGGTCAGCTCTGGCCACATTATGAACTAGAAGGCTCATTTTCAGGACATTACTTTATCTTTGGAGCATTACCTGTTCTTGGACTGTAATTATGGTAGAAATTCACAGGTAGACCATTTGTAGTAGTAAGTTTTGAAGCTGAAAGTAACTTTTCTAACCTGTCATTAATACACATTCAAATTCTGATCAATCTTGTTAGAGGAAAGACTGAATTATCTTTCTTCTCCTCCTACAATAAATATCCCAAAATCATCACATGAAGAGTCAATCAAGGAGTATGCAGACAAAAAAGTAGAAGGAAAAAAGTATTGTAGCAGTGTGGCCCCCTTGGCAGCTCCGGAACCCAGAGGATATACCCCCATCACTGAGGTACCCCCAACCCTGTAGAGAATTGCTCTTGGCTTTCTGGTAGAACTCATTAAGAAATGTTTCCCTTTCAAATAAATGCCTGGGAAACATTTAAAGTGCCTCATATTTGGGTGACTGAATGTAGATCAGAAATACTAAGATGAAAATCCTCAAGATTTTAAGGAACATGGCTGTAACGGCGGTATGCCATGGAGCCAATACGGAAGATACTGTGATGTTCGAGAATATCCCCTCAATTAGGCCAAGAAACAGACCCACCCATCACGGGTATGTCTACAGTCAACAACAAATTTTGTAAGAAATGTTGTAACATTTCCATCAGTCCTATTTCCTCACCAATTAGAACGGGATTGGTACTATGGTAACAGTTCGCTCAAAGGATGTGAAAGCACCTACCACAGTGCCCTACATATGTGCTTAATAAATGGGATTTCCTTCCTAGAGGCTTACAATATAGGCTCTTGATTTACAGACAGTGCTCTATGGTGTCTTTCATCTTTACTAAATGCTCCATTTATGCAACTTGAGTTCTTGCTGGAACCCAAGAGACCCCATTGTTTTTAAGGCCTCACTAATTCCTGACTTTTGCTTTATCTTCTTCACCCAAAGACCAAACCCTGAACTCCTGCTTCCACCGTGGAGTGCCCGTTTTGTGTGATGCTGACACTAATCCACAGAACAAATGAGCTGACAATGTTAGATCATTTCTTCACATAGCTTTTGATGTTCGATCTTCCCTGAAAGACTGGATACACAGCTCAGAAGGGAGTATAAGGCATCATGAGACATGCCTGCTACTTTCTCTCTTACTCAGACTTCTCCAGGCTGCACATATTTCTAATTCTAGGAGTGCCTATGAGCATTTAAGGTCATGCACTGACATAGTTAAGGATCTGTGCAAAGCTGTCCATGTGTGATCACATCACACATGCTCAATTATTCTTTGAGGCCTTTCCTTTGAAATGGATCCTTCCATGCTTCAAATTTTTCTGATGTCCAGCAATGTACTTTTCCAGACCTCTTCCTAAACTATGTGAATTTTAAGGTCTACTGTAGGGTTTTTATCTGGCTTTGAATGCTGAATGTATCTGGCTCATTTATTTTATTATTATTATCATCATCATCATCATCTGTGTCTGCTCATAACGGGGCAGAGGACTGGGGAGGAGAAGGCGAGTAAGGTAGAATTCTAGCTCAGAGAAAGCTAACAACTAGTGACTGTCTTTCAGATCTTCAACCTCACTCTCAATCTGAGAGAGTTGTTTCCAAAGGTGGAAAGAGATGGCTTAGAAGTAAATGGGCAGTATTATTGGGATGTGAAAGTGACTGACATGGGTACAATCCATATCAGCAGTACCTTCTGAACACAAACAGAGCTTGCACTCCTATCACAGCCCATCATGTCATGTCATATCATATAGCTTCCTTCAAATTGTGCTGTGTTCCTAAACTTGAAGGAATAAGGCAAATGCTTGCAGAAATTTTAACTCGAACAAATAGGCTTGTGGCATTAGTATAGCACCTTGAGTTCTTTGGAGTCAAGGCATTGGCTCAATTTTCCTTCCTAATAAATGTTTTGGTCACAAACTAATACCTAATTCTATTATCTGTGTAATGCATACAAATTCCTTTGGTTTGTAGAAAGACCATTTAGTATTAAAGTTATTGAAAAACCACTGACCGATTACTAAGATGTATCCTAATGAGAAAGAGAACCTAGACATGACCCTACAAGTAGACAGATCATTAAAAATAACTCGGCAATTGGCAATTGGAGGAAACCTTAGAAAAAATTTCATCAATCCAGTTATTTTACAGATAGGGGAAATGAGGCCCAAGTTGCCCATGTGATTTTCATGAAAGAAAGTAGCAAACGAGCGTTAACATCCAAGTGTTCTGACCTCTACTTGAAGCTAAGACAGGATATAATATTTGTACACTGTGCTGGAATGAACTGGGGACTGGAGGACACCAGTACAGGCTAGGTGAAAACACTGAACACATTTTTAAAAGTACTTTATTACTATGATAATAAAAATAAAATACAGAGCATTCAAGATGGATATTAAATATTAAATTCATATAAAATCTCAAAATAAAATCTTTTCAAAAAATGTTAATAAGAAAGTTGAGCTTGCTTCCATGCACATAACTGTTTTATACCAAGTTTTATGTCTGAAATGGCTACAAGCAAGTCCTGATCAAGTCTTTTTAATGATCTCTTCAAATTCTTGATAGTCACCATTGATGAGAAACTTTGTTCACACAAGTAGGTGATAAAAAATTTAAAGCCACTTTTTACAGCCATTCAAAAATTTACAACAGTAGAAATTATCTTTAAGGAATCTAAGAGTTCTTCTTTTTTATTTTCTTTGACCGACGTAGATGTTGAAATTTCTTGTGATAACGGAAATAAATTTCAAATTCAGTCAAACTTCTCCATTCCAAGTATTTGAAGAGCAAGGGGCTTGAACATGCAGAATGTGCACACAGCGCTCAAGCCCTCGCCCGGCCCCCTGTGTGAACTCCACTAAAAGGGCAGACCTGTGCAAATGCACCTAAGTAACCAGGATATGTGAAGAAAGAGAGGCAGGACTACCTTCTGCACTTTGCCTCGAGGGAGTGCCTCCTGTTCCGAGGGCTGCTGCAACAGGAAATCTACGGCATCTTTGCAGCCCTTTTGCCCACAGTAGGCAGCACTGAGCTCTGCGGCAGAGAGCTGAGGTAGGTAGCCAAGGGCACCTTCTTGGCAGTGCTCAGTGCATCACAGAGAAATTCATGGTTTTAGCCATCGGTAGGGAATATGGGGCCTGCCCAACAGAGCCCCCAGGTTGCTCTTGCTGAGGTCTGGACTGATGAGCAGCTTGGGACTCAGTTACCCCAGGCCTCATTCACAGTACACCTGGGACCTTTTCCAGCACAGCAATCAGGAAGCCCAGGGAGGTGCAACTACCCGGTGTATGTCTGCAAGTGACAAGCTGGGGCCAGACAGGATTGTCTGCCACTCAATCTGTCTTCTCTCCCCTCTCCATTAATAATCCAGCCAACATACTCTCCTTGAGGATGAAAGTAATGTCTCCTTAGTTCTACCAGGGGACCAGCAAATGTAGTAGTTTGACTTCCCTCATCTAATAAATGGTGGTCCTAGAAATTCATGCAATTAGTATCTAATTGAAATTTTATTTTGCAAATAAATTAATAATACTAAATCTTATTATACCCACTTCGATATCACAGACGGCTGACTGCTCTCTTTCCGCAAATGCTCAATGTCACTGAGAACAACACCGCTGACCACTGTAAAAACAAACATCATTATGGATAGAAAAATGAAATCAAGCAGTTTCTTTTACAGTTTTTTGCCCCAACTCCATTCATTATCTGACTGTATATGCTTCATCCATTTCCATTCCCTTGGGCTGAGCAGTTTGTGTCATAAAGAACCACAACCTGCACTAAAAATGCCCTTCTCCCATCTTTCTCTTAAAAAAGGAGAAACATGGTTGGGATTAGTGCTGGGTGGACAGCCCTGTTTATACTGTGAGCAGCGACGGCACAAATCAGCACCCAGTTTCTCCTGATTTCTGCATGGAACGATGTCCTCCTTTGGGGACTCATTCTTGGGGTCGCGGGGGTGACATCTTCCCTGCTGTCACACGGATATGCCTAAGAGCAGTTTTAACACCTCCTGTGTGGCCAGAGGGAGCGGCAGCCAAATTCTGACCTTGACCCATGTTTGGCAGGAGCATGGTGCCCCTGAGCGTCCAGGGCATGCCCCGCACGGGGCACTCACCCCCACTGGCGACCTCAGCATTACGCTCATTCACTGTGCCCTGTAAACGCTGTTAACAAGGCACATTCCTTGCCCTTTTTCCTTGCTCAGTCAGCCGTTCTGGTGACACGGTGTTGCTGTACCTCTAACTACTCCTGATCTCAGTGGCTTGAAAGAACCATCATCATATTCTCACTCAAACATTTGGATTTGGCTGATCTGGGCTCGCTTCAGCTGGTCTTGATTTCAAGTCAGAGACTCGGTCCAGATCAGCTCAACATGTTTTTTTCATCCTCTCTGGACCACCAGATGAGCCTTGGTATTTTCTTCTTGCGGCAGAGGCCCAGCTGCACGAGCATATTTTCCATCTCTGCTGGTGTCGTGTCTGTTAATGGTCCATGGGGCAAGACAAGTCACGGGGCCATGGGGAACATCAGTGGAGTGGGGAAGCATGCTCCCCCATGACGGTAGGAGTTGGAGGCGGGTGTGAGTATTTGCTGACCCATCATCCAACCCACCACGTACCAAATCCAAATTACAGGACCAATAAACATGCCATCAGCATGGAGCCAAGCCTGAGATGGTCTACTCTGAGAGGTTTATGTAAAAGAATACATGTCTCATACTGTACAAATATTTCACATCAAAGCCTTACGACTTGGCTTCTTGGTAAGCTTCCAGTTGATCCTGTTTGAAACAGGCAGGACTCCCCCAGTGAGGGACCCCAGTTTCCAGAACCTGTGCTACCCGGTTTTAAAAGAAATCACTCCTTTTTTTCCTCTGACCTGTAGTCCATGCTATTGGAACTGCCTAGGCTCCAGAACCTTCGGTACACGTTCTTCCAATCTCACCCCATTTCCAGCTCTCCTGCCATCTGAACAGCTTTCTTTCTAGGTGCCAGACTACTTCTGGGGAAGTCTGGGATGGTTTTGCAAAGTCAAAAGAAGAACAAAAATCCTTTGCTAACACCCTTTTCTTCTTCCAGCTCAAACAATGTGTGTGTGTGTGTGTGTGTGTAGATTCACTCATGTGTGTGATACACCACGCTCCTATCACTGGTGATGGAGCGGAAGTTAAACACACATAAATGGCAACCACACACATAGTACCTGCCCCTCCCTGTAGGGGAGTAAAGCTCCAGCACTATCTCTGGGCCCCCCCTCAACTCTATTGTTCTGCACTGCCTTTGATCTGAAATAGACCCATGGAAGTCACTTTCACAGGGACAATGACATAGCGCTTAGTCACATGTTTAATCTTTCAGAGTCAATATTTGCAGAAAACATGAGCCCAGCAGGCTTACTGCCTTGGAGTTGTTGATCAATCCCTTTCTGAGGCTTCCCTTCTTTAAACTTCTTTTTCATTTTCAGCTCATCATTAGTTTCATAATGGGGTGTGTGTCTATTTGTGTCACTACATTATCTTACTGCCCCAAAGCCTGTCGAGGACCGTGGTGAGCCCAGATTCGGGATCAAGTCAAAGAGACCAGCTCCTTTGCAGCCTGGTCCATAACCTGCAAGAATGGTAAGAATGACTTGACCCAGTGCCCTTGGGAAATAGGGACCAACCATAGGTGCCTGAGAGAAGTGACGTGGGACTGATATCAGCTCCAATACAGATGACGGGACTGTTTGTCACCTGTTTAGAAAGCTGAAACACGACCATAAAGTAGATGGTTCCTTGATACCCCTTTCACATGCCGAACAAAGGAAGCACAGGGAAGGTTGAAGGGACAAGTAAGAGTCTCACTGTGAATCAGTGGGAGCCCTGAGTGACCCTTAGGAGTCTCTGCTTCTCAGGCCATTGAGATCCTCTCTCGAGAGTAGATGCCATGAATCTTTCATTGTGCAAATCCCTTTCCAATGGCTTTCAGGTAGGAGCAATGGCATCGTGAAAATATTAGAAAAGTTGTTCTGTAAGAGGAAGGTGAGCTATTTTCAGTCCCCTGACAATTTCCCATTCCTTCTTTCTAGAAGATCTAGACAAATTGTCATCACAAGTCCTCTGGGCCATTGGTTTTCCATCCCATCTGCTACAACATGAGATAGAGAATTTTCATTGTTGCGTGTCTGTTTGTATGACTGCTTATGTAACCTATAGGCCTCAGAGAAATATAATGTTGATTTACTTAAGATATTAAGACTTGACTCTATTTTATATTTATTTCCAAAAACATAAAGTCTGAGCATCTTAGCTTGGACTCATTAAACACCAAGAAATTCGTCTACTAAAATGGCTCATAGAACTTGAAACAATTATAGTTTCTCCAAAAGCTAAAAAAAAAAAAAAAGAACTTTTTAGTCAAGGCCATTCAGCCAAGCTCATGTGAAATGAAAATTCCATTAAATTTTCTAAAACCATTTTGCTGGGCAAGAGGTAAAAATAAATTTAGAAACCCACGAAAAAACCTAAAAGTCATTTAGACAGGCTTCTCTGGGCAAAGGCCTTCAGCGGGTCTCTGCCCATTACTGGAAGCCAAAACATCTAACATCCATTTACTCTTGAATCTTTTTTATTCCCCACCCAGAGCTCACAGTCAGCCTGTTTCTAATTCCTCTGTGCCAGCATATCTGTTAATATCCCAAGCGGCTTCCTTTACAGCCGCGTGATCATCTGTGTATTATTAACTAACCGCAAATTAAAGTCATTACTTGGTGCTTAATTTTATGTAACATTTCTTTGTAATGTGTACAAAAGAAATTTGTTTTTACAGGAGTTTGGTAAACAGCATGTGCCATGATTAATTAGAAAATTTAATGGGTCTGTTGATCTGAAATTAAATTCAGTGCAACAATTTTCTTTAAAGATAATTTTTTAAATGACATTTCAAGGTGTGTGAGCTAAAAAAAAAAAGGAAATATCTTCCACTGATGGTCTATACATCCCATTGCAGATCTATCTGTTGGACTTTACCTGCTAAGGGATTCATTTTTATGTTTCTAAAATCTATAGGCACTCTGAGGAATGGCAACATTCAAATAGCTATTTTAAATCCTTTTTGGACCAAGGTAGGGTGTAAATGAACTAACAAGCAAATTCTTAAATACTTGGAGGTTCAGACATGGTTCAGTGTAGTTCACTGCCCTCCAGCTCTTGTGCTCTTCCTCATCTTCAGACACACCAAGTGTATTCCTGCCTCAGGGCCTTTGGACATGTTCCTTTTGCCTTGACATCTCTCTGCCTGAGTCTTCATGTAGCTCAAATCTTAGACAGGGTGCCTGGCTGGCTCAGTCGGCACAGCGAGCAACTCTTGATCTCAGGGTTATGAGTTTGAGCCCCACGTTGGGTGGAGAGATTACTTAAAAATAAAACCTTAGGGGCGCCTGGGTAGCTCAGTGGATTAAAGCCTCTGCTTTCGGCTCAGGTCCTGATCCCAGGGTCCTGGGATCAAGCCCCGAATCTGGCTCTCTGCTCAGCAGGGAGCCTACTTCTCTCTCTCTCTCTCTCTCTCTCTCTCTCGCTGCCTGCCTCCCTGCCTACTTGTGATCTCTCTCTCTGTCAAATAAATAAATAAAATCTTTAAAAAAATAAATTAAATAAAACCTTAAAAAATATCTTAGGGACTTCTCTGACCATCCACGTGGAGGAAGTTCCCGTCCCAGTCCCTACCACATCACTGTATTTAATGTTAATTCACAGAATAAGTCTCTCTCTGAAATTATCTGGCTTTTATTTGTTCATTGCTTTTCCTCTGTCTCCTCCTAAAAAGGTAAGTTCCTTGAGAGTAAAAACATGTCTACCTTATCCTCTCTGTATCTCCAACACCTAGAACAATGCCTGGTATATTAATCAGGGCTTCATACATCTTTACGAAATGAAGAGATGAATGACAATGCTCTCACAAACCCCTAGAAATAGCCATGCTCCTGACAGAGAGAGAGAGCATAATTGGCTTTAAAAGTTTTCTTGAAGAAAAAGAAAAAGAAATTCAGTATTTATTGGCTAGGCATGAGATGCACTAGAAAGAAATGAATAATTAAAATGTGAACAAATTAAAAGCTGGAAAGGACAGGGAGCAAGGTTGTAACTGATTGCTTAGCTTGCACAAACACCAAGTACCGACCAAGAAGTGAAACTGTGCATCAGTTGGCACCTTCTATCTTTATAAGCCCAACAAGCAGTTTGAACGGTTCCCAGTAAAAGAAAGGCCACTGTCTTTGCTGATAATAAACTAAAGGATCTGAAGTTTCTTTCAATTTTCTATATTTAAAGCAGGATTCTGAAGGTTGAGATGATGTTTCATAGTACAGGGATATGAGGAAGAAGAGGCCGCAGGAATGTAACAGAGTCCTGATCAAGAATAAGAACTAAGAGATATAAATTTCCAAATGTTCACTGTCATACTATACTGATGTTTTATACTTAAAATACACTGAGGTCTCTTTCCCAAGACTCCTGTGCCTTTAAAGTTCTCCTACAATTCAACATGAAGTCTGTATCAAACCAATAATAATAATAATATGGGCCTAGAAGTATTAATAAGATTTTATTTCCCAATTATGAGTGGGGTCTGGAAAATGTTTATTTTCTGACTTTCTGAATGTGCTTAGAATGAATGGAAATCTAGGTGGCTCTGTGTGCAATGAGTTGGAATTTCCTTATGTTCAAATCCCATCTCTGCCATTTATTAACTATAAACTTTGGCAAGATATTTAATTTATCTGAGTCTTGGTTTTCTCATCTGCAAAATGGGCCTGCTATAAGTCATGTGGATTACATGTAAAACACTTGTTTTCACAGAATCATATGTGTCAGTCATTTTAGTTATTACTTTTAAGTTATAATTTAGCATTATCCCCCTGCTAGGTTGTACAGTAATTCAATAGATTTACTAATCATATAGTTGTTGTTTTGGTTATTGGTGGTGGTCTGAAATTATTGTGTTTGTAGTGTGAGAGAAAGCAAAACTGTTTTTATATTGGTGTCACTGGGAACTGGGACTATCGGCTTGGGTGAGAGCAGACACAAATGTAGGATCAATGAGATTAAGTAAAACCCTCTCATTCTGCAAATAAATCTGCAGTAAGAATTCTGATTCATAATGTGTTTTATGTTTAAAAAGGGCTCATTTTCTAGTTCTGTCCACTGGAAAGGCCTGTAAACAACGGCTAGCCCAATGACAGTGGGCACTCTAGGAACCTTAATTATGTCTCTAAATACTATTCCCCACCAAAGGAAACAAGCCACTTGGAAAGATGGCTGACTCAAGGCTGATTCCAGGCCTCATGAACTTCCAGGAAGTTCATTAAATGAGTCTGGAATATCCTATCATACCAGAAAGCAAGGAAGCTACGAAAAACTACTGGGGTTCTGCCCAAAGGATTTGGCTACCAGCTTAAAGAGGATCCAACTGATCAAAGAGTTGAGCATCAGGAGGTTGATAAATGCAATGGGTTGAAACATATCAAGTATATTCAAATTCGTAAGTTCAGTATGATACCAAAAATTTAGACTCCCCTCTAGAGGATGCTAGGGAACAAATTCATTGAGCTAAAACACAAAACAAACAAAAAATACGTGGTCTCAGAGTGACAAGAGAGCCAGAGGAATTTCCTTTTTATAGATGTTTTCCAGCTAACAAATGAATAAAGACCAATTGAATCAGGATATCACCATTTTGTGACCTCCTAATGAATTAGTGGATCTGAGGAATGACCACCAATGGCTGCTCAGATCACCAAAGAGAGACAATCAAACATTATGTACTTCTTAATAGAAGTACAAAACACTGTATGTATAAGAAATGCCCTTGACAAAATAATTGAACTTGAATCTTATCAAGCCTCTAGATCTAACTGCCAATTTAGAGCTTACAATGACAGAGTAATACAATAAATCCAAACTATTGGAAACTCCAAGACAAACACCCAGTTTCTTCAACAATAACAACATCAAAATTGCAAGGAAAAAAAAAAGAGAGAGAGATGATAGGTAGATATATAATTTTTTTACATATAAATGTATTTATTTGATCATATTTTATTTTATTTTTTTTAAGATTTTTTTTTTTGACAGAGATCACAAGTAGGCTGAGAGACAGGCAGAGAGGGGGGGGGGAAGCAGGCTCCACGCTGAGCAGAGAGCCCGATGCGGGGCTTGATCCCAGGACCCCGAAATTATGACCTGAGCTGAAGGTAGAGGCTTAACCCACTGAGCCACCCAGGTGCCTCTTGATCATATTTTAAAAGGCAGAATAGAATCACATCCATTTTTTAAAATAGTATCCCTGTAAACAGACTGAAATTCAGAGCTACTAGTTTTCTTCAGAAACTTCTGAAGATTGAACATTAGCAGCCTAGAAGACTTTTCCTTCCCCTCTAGGCTCTCCTGCACTTGTGGGGGGGGAAGAGGTTGGTTGACAATTGACATTAAATAAATAGCATATGGTTGAGTATGCAAAACTTGCTAACCCCTCTCATAGGCAACAGGGTGACTTCACTTATTCTCAAACTAAAGTCCTAGAGTAAGCAAGTAGGCTTATCAAACAGATAATTGAGGGAAGTTCCCACTGTAGATAATTTCAAAAGGTAGGAATGGATGAACTCAGAGCTTAATTGTTCAGTCCTCTCTTTTGCTTCCCAGAATGAGGTATACTATCAGTGGTGCTCAGATCCTTGGTTCATTGAGACTCGGTGTAATGCACTCAGTTCCTTTGACAAATGTGTTGGAAAAGCCATCTCTTGGTAGGGAAGAGAAGTTGGTTTATTACAATGATGGTACTATACAAGGAAAATCAAAGCAGCCAACACCAGGAAGTGTCCTTTTTCTCTTGAACTTCAATTATCATCAGCTCCACAGTCTAAGCAAACTCAACTAGGAGAGCAGGTGGTGAGGTCAGAGAAATGAGGACAATTTTATCCAGGTCTGTAGACCACCTCGATCTTCTTGGATTCCCAGCACCCCTACCTTTGTAGTCAAGATAGTTATGGGGGGCTAAGACTCCATTTTTTGACCAGTTCAGTAAAATGGCATACATAGCTGATCATTTTAAGGTATACCATAGATACTATGTTCTTTTCCCATTGCACCCTCCATGGTTTAGATGCATAGACAGCCTCCCCATTGATGCTCAACCACTTCCCAGCACCAAGAAGCTTTCTTGGAAGATGGGAACAACCAGTCCATATCTAGTGGGTTCAACATTGAGAAGATAGTTGCCTCCCAAACCTACTGTCTAAACCAGTTCTGAAATGATTTCAGATTCCCTTGCAATGTCAGACAAGACCCTGTCCCACTGATAATCCCAGGATGCCTGGGGTGTGGATGCATATCTCCCACCTGTGATCTATGGACCTCCCTGTCTTGAATTTGCCTTGACAGTTGTAGTATCATCCATGGTAACAGGAACACTTCCAACCCCACAGGTCATTTCCCTTGATCCCTCACAGAGCTACCCCTGAAGATCCAAGAAAGAACATTTCTAGAGTTCCAATAAGTATCAGGACATTCTCATTCTCCATCAGATCAACAGGTCAGGGCCCCGTTAACAAGTTCAAATAGCTCTGGCATTGTTTTCACACTGACAAAACACTGTGTTTTGAAGCCATTTTTCTTATCAAGTAGACAGTTGATGGAGCCATTCTAAGAGTGAGTGAAAGACTCCAGGGCACATGTTCCTCTTCTGAACAGCTGTTCCCTACTCATCAACTCAGCAGAACATGATGGGGATGGGGTCCCAGGTCCTCAGAGTTCTGTCTCCAAGACATAGGCCTTGGCCAGTTGGTGAAGGCTTTGTGATACTTTGTGGTCAGGACTACCTACTGGCTACATCGTTTAGATGAGTTCAGCCCACTCGTGGGGGTGGAAGAGTTACAAGGGGAACTGTGGCCCTAAGTCTGAGGAGCCTGGTAGTTATTGCACCTGGGGCAGCTACTCGCCCATCCACTCACTGCCCCAGGCCAGCTGGAGAACATGCCTCTGGGGCACTAACTCCCCAAACTGATCACCCAACTGATCCAGAGTTGAGATTTGGCCACTTCAGGCTGTAGTGGTGCCCAGCCCACACTGAGCCCCCAGGATCCCCCCTGGCCCGACATCTGTCAATTAAGAGAGACTTTTAATTCATCAATCCTAATGAGTGGACTTTGTGTGGGACCTGACCCAAGCAAAGCAAATGCTTTGTTATGTTCTCTTTTGTTTGAAGGAAAACAGGATCGATCTGGTGTTCCCAGAAGGAAATCTGACAGAATGGAGAGCCTTTGGGTAGAGAGGTTGGGAAGACTGGGGGTGCAGGCCAAGGAGGTGAATGTGGGACCTCCTCGCTGCCATACTCGTCTCAACCTCATTTAGCTCTTGTCTTTAATTAGCCCCTCAGTGAAACGTTTCGGTTTAAGTAGAATCTTAGACTAGGGATCCAGAAAAAGACCAGCTCTATCACACCAAGCCCTGCATTTCAACTAGAGAGAAAACAGGAGAGAAAGGAGACATATTTCCAAATTCAATTCTGTCTTCAGTTATGCTTTAAAGAGGACTTATGTCATTCACCAAAGAGATGTAGTTTCCCCAGGGGAGACAGCAGGTGTACATTTCCTCTCAAGGTTATTTAATTGCTGTCAGGAAGACATATGATTAACAAAACCAAATGCTGGAAATATGAAGTATAGACAATTTTAAAGTTGTTTATAGAGTTGATTACAGTATATCATACAATGTGTTTATATGCCATAAACCTGCCTATCACAGACTGTTCCCACACCTGTGCATCTGCATTAAACAGCCCACCACTTAGCTGTGCATAAATCCCCTGCTGAGGCAATGGCCAGCACACAGCAGAACCCAGCTTCCCCTGATGGCCTTTCTCGGTCACCTTGTATGTACCAGCTTCGATCCAGTGAAGCCGAGGCCGAAGGCCTGTGGACCTGTAGTGTCCTCTGGTGCGGTGAGAGCCCTCTGAGCTCCACAAAAGGAGACCAGCAGGAAAATGACAGACCTTTGGGGGTTCCTCACTGTCTTTTAAGATATTGCTATTCAAAACAGGGCCCACTGTTGTAATCTTGGTTACCATTCAGAGAGGAGACAAGCATAGAACCGAGAGAAAGCATTTATAAAATGTTGAAATCCATTTGGCAGGATGAGTTTATGTCTTTTGAATCTAATAAAAAAAATGGGGCTTGGGTTTTGTGTGTATTGGTTTTTTTATTCCATTTTTAGTTACTTTTATTGCCCCTTCCAAAATATCAGGCTGTGACAGATTGCAAATTAAAAAAAAAAAACAACTTCTCTTTCACTCTACATAATTGAGAAGCACTGCCTTAGAGCGATGGCCCCCACACTCGCCACATCCCCAAGCTTCCCTTGGCACTCTGACAGTTCCCAAGAGTCAGCCAATGACAAAAATGTGGACCTAGAAAGATGGTCTTCCCAAAGAGGCAAAGGGTCACTCGTGGGTGAGAAGCACCAGGGGTTGGTAGATCTCATGAAACCAGCCCAGCTGACCCCTGGCCACAGCATAAACCTTAGTCTTTCCAACAGTTAACGGTGTTGTAATGCTAGTCGTAGAAGCAGCAGCAGCCAAGACTTACCTAGGACTTACTGTGGTGCAGCTAATGTCCTAAATGCTCTACGAATACCAGATGAAAAGTGGTTCTTCTCTTTGGAGTCACATATATGCACAACTCCCTATAAACGTATACTGGAAAGCATAGCATCAAGCCAGTTTGCATGGATGTGAAAATTTGCTAATGACTGACCTCTTATTCTGGTATTTCAAGACATCATTCCAAATATACTAGAGACACTTATTAAAACACCCAGGAAATAAGAATTTCGTGTTCAGATACTGGCCATAGAGCTCAGCTGGAAAATTTTTTTTTAACAGAAACAGCATTCCATCTTGGAAAATATGGAGATATTTGGACCTCTGTTTTTATTTTTTGTTGTTGCACTTGGAATTCTCGGGCAGGAAACAGAGATTCACAAAATACACGTAAGAGGCAAAGACACCACCACCACAAAACTTGCTTCACTGTACAGAGAGGTTATCTAGTACCAAGTCTTTCGCTTACTAGTTTTCTCCCCACAGATAGGTTGTAAGACTGAGGCACAGTGTAGATACTTCTGTACTCCTTGCCCCTTGTTGAGGTTTAATAAATGTTCAAATTTTATGAAGTCTGTATTCCACAAATGGAATCTATTTGCCCTTGAAGTATGAGCCTTCTTAGACTCTGTGTGAGGCAGGTAAATTCTGCCCTCTCCTGTGATCTCTGCTATACCCAAAGATATCCCACTGCTGTTGGCAGCCAGATTCACTATTCAGCTTTTGAGTGGTCAAAATAAGTTAACCACACACAGATTTTCAGTACATCATTGTAGGGAGGGATCAAGGAGTTCACCCTGAGGAAACTTAAGCAGGGGAAACATTAGCTTCTCCCTCATGTTTCCATGGCCTTTGTCCTTCCTTGGGTTTTAGGGATAACCTGAGGCTTGACTTTGTGGGGTTAATGGATGTTCCCAACCCAACATGAGCAGGCATGGAGATTTTTTCTCCCGACTGACTAAAATCTCTTCTTCTTCTCACAGTTTAAAACCTAAGTGGTAATGCTGAAGCCCAAACAATTAATATTCACTGGAAGCCCATAGCATTCCAGAGCCATGATTCCTGCCCCTAGTTAACCATGAATCTCAAGAGACTCTTCTCCACATTAATTCCTTGTGCCCTTCAAGATGAGGTCATGGGTGTAGGCATCCTCCTGAAGGTACAGAAGAGAAAAAGCGGGCCTCCAAGGCAGCTCAGTGAAAGACAAAATGTGAGTTAGTGAAAAGACAAGAAGAAAAAGGTATCTGTTACTTAGTGGGGATGTTTCCAGGAGAAAATGTCCAAACTTGTTTCACTGTGTTATTTCTTATGTTTCTATAGTAACAAGAAATAGGGCAGTTCCTTATAAAATGCCCTCAAAAAATCGCTGGGATGCCTGGCTGGTTCAGTTGGTGGAATGAGCGACTCTTATTTGGGGCCATGAGTTCAAGTCCTGAGTTGGGTGTAAAGATTACTTAAAAAAAAAAATAAAGCATTTTTTAAAAATTGTCATTTTACCTTCCCAACAAAGTAATGAGAAAGATATTAATATGTCCACTTTATAGAAAAGGATACCAAAACTCAGGAAGAGTAAGTCTTTGTCCCCACATTCATACATACTGGAGCAGAGGCAGGACCGTAACTGAAGTCATCTGCCTTTAAGCTCAGTGCTCTTTTACCGTCGCACATGCCTTTACGGTCTTTTCCTGGGTTTACCGTATCCCAAACTGAATTCCCAATTATTCCTCCAAATCTTTCTTCTCTCAATATCTGTATAAGTCTGGGAGTCATCTTTTCACATTTTATTCTCTCACTTTCCCAAATCCAAACCATTACCAAATTATGGTAATTTCATGTTCAAACACCCCTCTTGCTACTTCTAATTCCCCCACGCAGATCAAGCACTCCAGTCATCTATTTGTAAATGCACGTCAAAGCGGAATATGTCCAATTAAGAACGTTACCAGGAAGACAGAGCAGTTGGGAGATGAGTTAGATTTCCTTTTAAAAATAAGATTTTGAGGGGAACTGGGTGACTCAGTCAGTTAAGCATCTGACTCTTGATTTTGGCTCAGGTCGTGATCTCAGGGTTGTAGGATAGAGCCCTGCAGGGAGTCTGCTTCTCTCCCATTCCCTCTCCCCCTCCCTCCCACTTGAATGCACTCTCTATTTCTCTAAACTAAATAAATAAATCTTTTTTAAAAAATTAGATTTTGAGAGGTTTCTTCAAAAGAAAATAAGGAAAAATTAAGTTTGTGAGTCACCATATTTTCTTGGCTATATTAAGAAGTATTAGTTGTAGTCATGGTCGTATTTCTTTTTCCCAAGATTTTATTTATTTATTTTAGAGAGAGAGAGAGCATGCATGAGCAGGGGTGGGAAGGAACAGAGGGGGGGAAGCAGTGGGGGAGGGGCAGAGGGAGAGAGAGAATCAGCAGCAGACTCCACACTGAGCTGGAGCCGGAGGTGAGGCTGGATCTCACCACCAGGAGATCATGACCTGAGCTGAAACCAAGAGTCAGATGCTTCACAGACTGAGCCACCCAGGCACCCTGTCATGATCCTATCTTAAGTTTGTATTTTAACGTCTCTAAGTGCAACTGAAATCCTTTCAGGAATAAATCAGGAATCAATCAGAATAAATGCACGGTGATTTAATAACAAAAGAAACTAATGCTTTAGATGATCTAGTTTTTCTCTCACAATCAGACTCTGAAAGCTGGGCAAGAAAATGTTCTTATAATTTTACAGATTGAAAAAATTGAGGTACAGAGAAACAAAGTGACTCGCCCAGTGTCACATGACAAGACGAGGATCTGGAATACCCACACCCATTTAGGGGTTCTTTTCTCATGGGCTTTGCTAGCCTCTCTGATGCATACTGTCCTCATATTTTAATGCTAAGATGACCAAAGAATAAAAAGCAATCTAGGAAATTAAAGATTTAGCAGAAGTCTGTAGCACGTACACTGTGGCCCAGATACCATAGTTCTTCTGTTGTTGTTCTAGACACAGTGTGTGTGCTCCAGAAAATGAGAAGCAAAGACCTCAGTCAGAAATTTTCTTAAAGGACAAGAGTATTAAAAAGTAACTATAACTACAATAATTTGGTAATGAATGCACCATATAAAAAGAGGTAAATTGTGACATCAGAAATGTAAAAGGGTAGAGTTCTTGCATGCAATCCAAGTTTGGCTGTTAATGTTATATCTAGAAAATGTTTTTATGGAAGCCTCATGAGAACCACCAAGCAAAAACCTCCAGTATCTTCACAAAAGATAAAGAGGACGGAATCAAAGCAGTCCACTATGCAAAATCCTCAGTTCACAAAGGAAGGCAGCAAGGAAGGAAGAAAGGAACAAAGGGACTAAAAAGCAACCAGAAAACAGTAAGACAGCATTAATAAGTCCTTATATATCAATAAATATTCTAATGTAAATGAATTAAATTTTCCAATCAAAAGGCACAGAGTAGCTGGATGGATTAAAAAAATAAGACCCAGTTATCTGTTGTCTATAAGAGACAATGTTCATACCACCCAGAATCATCTATAAATTCAATGCAATCCCTATCAAAAATCTATTGACATTTTTCAAGAAACAGAAAAAACAATCCTGAAACTCATGTGAAACCATAAAAGATCCTGAACGCCCAAAGTATGAAGAACAAAGCTGAAGGCATCACGCTTCCTGATTTCAAACTAGATTACAAAGCTTTAGTAATAAAAACAGTATGGTACTTGCAAAAATACAGACACACAGAGCAATGGAATAGAAGAGAGAGCCCGAAATAAACCCCTGCGTGTAAGTCAACTGATATTTGACAAGGGAGCCAAGAATACTCAATGTGGAGAGCAGAGTTTCTTTAATAAAGGGTGCTGAGAAAGCTAAGTAACCACATGCAGGAGAATGAAACTGGGCCCCTATCTTGTACCACATACAAAGATTAACTCAAAATGAAATAAAGACTTAAAACAGAAGAACTGAAAACCATAAAACTCCTAGAGGAAAGCACAGGGGAAAACCTTTTTGACACTGGTTCTGGCAATAATTTTTTAGATATGACACCACAAGTACAAGCAACAAATGCAAAACTTAAAACTGGGACTACATCAAACTATACAGCTTCTGCACAGCAAGAGAAACAACCAACAAAATGAAAAGGCAGCCTATGAAATGGGAGAAAATATCGGCA
Source organism: Mellivora capensis (assembly GCA_004024625.1). NCBI lineage: Eukaryota > Metazoa > Chordata > Mammalia > Carnivora > Mustelidae > Mellivora > Mellivora capensis. Next base: position 51,000 of record PISX010000251.1, on the reverse strand, counting down.
AATCATATATCCGATAAGGGGTTAAAATCCAAAAGATATAAAGAACCCATAAAATTCAATAACAAAACAAAAAAAATCTAATTTAAAATGGGCAGAGGAGGGGCACCTGGGTGGCTCAGTGGTTAAGCATCTGCCTTCGGCTTAGGTCGTGATCCCAGGGTTCTGGGATCGAGCCCCACATTGGGCTCCCTGCTCAGCAGGAACCCTGCTTCTCCCTCTTCCACTCCCCCTGCTTGTGTTCCCTTTCTCTCTATGTCTCTGTCTGTCAAATAAATAAATAAAATCTTTTTAAAAAATGGACAGAGGAACTGAACAGACAGTTTTCCAAAGAAGATATACAAATAGCCAATAGATAGACACATGAAAAGTGCTCAGTATCACTGATCATCAGGGAAATGCAAATGGAAACTACAAGTAGCTATCACCCCACACCGTTAGATAACTATCATCAAAAAGACAAGAAATAACAAGTGTTGGTGAGGATGTGGCAAAAAGGAATCTTTGTGTACCATTAGTGGGAATGTAAATGAATACAGAAACTTGGAAAACAGCATGGAGTTTTCTCAAAAAATTAAGAATAGAACTACATATGATCCAGCAAATGCAATGCAGGTTATATATTCAAAGGAAATGAAAATAAGGTCTCAGAAAGATATCAGCATTCCCATGTCAACTGCAGCTTTATCCACAACAGTCAAGACATGAAAACAACCTAAATGTCCATCACATTAGGAAGGAAGATGTTCCCTCTGTGTGTGTATACATATATACATATATACATGTATATATATACATATATATAAAATATGGAATATTATTTAGCTAAGAGAAAGGAGGAAATCCTGCCTTTGCAAAAACATTCATGTACCTTGAGGGCATTATTCTAAGTGAAATAAGTCAAACAGAGAAAGAGAAAGACAAATACTGCCCGCTATCACTCACATGCAGAATCTTAAAAAAAATAATAATACTAATAAGTCACTGACACAGGCAGTAGAATGGTGGTTACTGGGGGCTAGGGTATGGGGAAATACAGAAATGTTGGCCAAAGGGTACAAACCTGCAGTTACAAGATAAGTAAGCTTGGGGAGATCTAATGTTCAGCCTGGTGAATGTAATTAACCATATGCAGTGTATACCTGAAAGCTGCTTAGAGAATAGATCTTATATGCTGACACCACAGAAAAAATACGGCATTTATGTGAAGGGAAAGAGGTGTTCACCAATGCTCTGGTGGTGGTCTTTTCCCAAAAGAAATATCTCAAACCAACATGTCTCACACCTTAAGCTTATACAATCTCATGCGTCAATTATATCTCAACAAAACTGGGGGAAAAGATCTTCTCTTTATCAGTGAAACAACAATTCTACTGGGAAAAACTCGCTATGACCTATTGCTATAACACTCTCTCACACGCTGCTTCCTTCAGCACTGGCTACAAATGCTCCATGAAGGGGCTGTTAATGTGACCGATCTCCTCCCTTCAAAATATCTTTTCAAAACATTGTTTTTCCTTGTGGTTCTTCTTGGAATCAGAAGCCATATATTCTAAAGAAATTTAAGAAGCCATCTAAAGGAGTTTTTTAAATTTAGTGCTCTATATAGGTTGGATTGGGTCACTACAAAATAGAATCGTTCTTTTTGTCAGCTCTCTGTAGTCTATGCAAATCATTTCTCTCCTCCCCATGTCCATGTTGTTGAAAAATTTGCCATGGGCTTCCCAAAAGCTGGCTTTTCATGCTAAAGTACACTCCTAGAAGTGCAAAGATAATAAGTAAAAAAAAAAAGAAAAAATCTGTCAGTGATGTAGATGAAAATGGATGTTAGAGCAATTCCCAGGCAGCAGAGAAAGACTCCAGTGTTTACATAATCCCCGTGTGCATGCGTGGCTTCTTCTCCGTTTCCCTGCTAAAGCTCATCTGGCTTTGCTCAAGACCTCGAATGCAGTGAATTCGAGGCAGCACCTAATATTTATTCATGCCATTGTCAAGAGCATCTTTGCAGTTCTTGCCAAGGTCTGTCGTTGAATATGTTTATCCAGCTGCATGGCAAAAACATAATACACAGTCATCATTTTACTCAGTCACCTACTCAATATTTTCTTCTATGATTAAATTAACTCATAAATATTGCACTTTTAATGCCAGAAAGTCATGGTTCATCCAGCCGGTTGAATACTTGTTTGTCCATTTTCTGGGCACTCAGTCATGGCCTTACAGAGTTTGAAATAATGAAAAGCACTGCATTTACTTAACATGCACAAGAAACAGAGCAGGATCCTTCCGTGAGCTCCGTTATTATGCAGTGCAAGGCTGCAGAAGGACTTTTGTGAGCAGCACTGAAAAACTGTAGGTAGGGGCTGCGCTGGAAATGGTTTGGGTGTAGATACACAATCTGCTCTGATTGGTCGATGCGAAGGACAGAAGTGGTGGCTCTATTTGCAACTGGCACAACGTCTTGCTCTACCAAGGAGAATTTCAAATACACACACACACACCTTGGTCACACTTGTACTCAATTCGTTACCAGACTGCGTTCAGGAACCCTGTAGGCGCTTGCTGTGTTCTGTGACGTCTTGGAACTTCTTTCTCTAAACACTCCCACACGGACTGCTTGTTTAAAGCAGCTGACACAAGGCCTTACACGCTCACCTTCAGCGTGGAAGGACTGCTGCTGAAGGGCGAGAGTCTACCCTTGCTGTCCCAGGCTAGCTCAGGTGACAGTAACGCAACGGGCATCTCCACACATACCTGGCCCCAGAGGCAAGAGCCATGTACCCCTGAACAAAATATTTATAGCTGGCACTGCAGGGCAGTTAGCTTTTCTAGAATTATACCCAAATTTGCGCTATTGTTCTGGGAATAGCCTCGGTTAGCAGTTGCTCATGATGTCAATGCTTTTGGAAACTTTTTACAGTCATTTTTACTGTTTTTATTTCAAAAATAAAACTTAAAGGAGCTTGAAAAGTGGGTTTTTAGATGATCACACAATGGCCTGATTCCAACGGTTTCAGTTCTGTGCATTTTACTTTATGTGCACCTACTGAAATTAACCAAAATTAATCCATATTTGAACAAAGACTGCGGATCCAAATGAGCCCTAACTTTCTGGACTCCTCGGTGCAGTGCACTAGCTGAAGCATTTGGAATGCATTGGCCCTGGAAGGCGAGGAAGTTATAGCAAACAACATATGGGCTTTAAAACTGCAACTATCCAAGACAGAACAAGAAAGCTATTTTCACTTTACTTGTTTCTTCTCCTCCCCCCAGAAGATGAATTATTCCTAATCACATTTTATTTTCATCTTCAGAGCTGGATCCCAAAAGAGCCAGGTCGGTTTCAAACTGCTGGTGAGTTTGCAGCCCCGTCCAATGATTACCTAATGCATTTGTGTCATCTGCTTTCCTTGTTGTGTGAAAACACACTAAGGAAATGTGTAAGTGCACTGAATTGTTCCCAACTCTTTTATTCACCTTTCAGCATGCTAGTTCCTTCCCTTGGCATTGATATCATTATGCATTTGTCAAAGATAGACTGTCACTTTAGGGCCTCTATTATGTGCAAGAATTGGCAGCAAATTTTGCCACTGGGATTTGCTTATATCCTCTGTATGTTATTGTACTTCTTTGGCATTCAGTAAATTCCGTACACCCACTTCTTTGATGTTCATTCCAGCCCCTAAATGTGGAAACAATGACTGAAATTTTGGATCAAAGCATGGCAGGCAACACAGCTCTCTGCTAGTTCACTAAACATGGAGTATCTTCCCCACCCCCACCCCCACCCCCGCCCCGAACAGTCCTCTAAGAACAGTTCTGGTTTCCCCAATGCAAAGGAACTAGAGGAAGTTAAAGAAAACAACTCCAAGATTTTGAGAAAAAGAAAGGGATTTAACAAGACAGTGAGACTGAAGCACACGATCATTTTTAACCATAGAGAAAGCTAAGTACTGTTCCAGTTGGTCCACCCGTTCTTTTTTTTTTTTTTTTTTACCTACCCGCCCCCCACCCTCCCCGCACCACACACCCTGGTCTAGTCTAGTCTAGCACTTCTACTAGCCAGGCTAGTAGAAGCCAGGCTTTCTTCAGGTTTGGGAAAGTCTCTAGATCTCGTTTCTGTATAACGTCAGCTACACTAAATGGCTCAGATTTTTTTAAAATAGCTTTTTAAAAGAAGTATTAAAGGGCCCGTGAATTAGGGAATTATAAAAGTAATTGACAAAGAAAACCAGAACTACCAAAATTTCAGTGTGTTACTTTTGCAAACTAGAATTAGCTGTCTGGAACACATTTTCAGTGTTTGCTTTTGCTCTACTCCTGGGATGCCAGTGTAAATAATTACTTCATTCAATTTATTTCACAGGTCAACTTTGACTCATAAAAGCATTAAAGCAGGTAACCCTCTAGGGATGTTGGGAAGACAGATGAGCAAATAGATAGGAAACTGCTATAAGTTCTTTGAGGGGGAAAAAAAAGACACTTTATAAATCCAGGGTATTTTATGGTTATGTTTTCACTTCATTCCATTTGGTATCCAGAATGTGTTAGTTATAATTAATATACAATGTTGGGAACTATTATAAAAGTACCATACTCCTTATAAATATAGTAAAGAAGATAATTTTGTTTGGGGAATGTCATCCTGTATAAATTAGAAGAATTCCCAGTAGAGTGCCATAACTGAGAATCGGGCTCACTGCACTGATGGAGAAGAGAGATGTTAGCATGGTAGCCGGTGCTCCATCAAAGGGTAGAGTGCCGAGGACATAACATGACAGTCCTTAAAATACCAGTTTCAGATTGCCTACGTGGGAAGTTTTTAGGGACAGACGTGTGCAACAGTGACATCTAGCGGTTGTAGAGATAATTACAAATATGTCTCATTTTAAAATAATATACTATTATAACCAAATACTCTGTATTGTCAAATGGTGCCTGGCCACAGTGTAAGTCAGTAATTCAGGTTAGATTGCCACTGCAGCTAAATTTACTGTTTATTCACTAAGTAGATTCCAAAGTCGGTTGTTCCATTATTATTATTTTCTTGCTTTTTAATTTTACTAAAATTATAGTGGGTCTACTCTCCAAGGGTCTCTCTGGCCCTCCTAAGCACGCTTAGATATTTTTACAAGCATAAATGAGACTTTGTGCTACTGCAAACCCAGCAAAAATGGAAGCTACACTTGACTCCACTGTTAAATATTCCAGGGAAGGCATGTGTGACCCCAAATATTTTCATTGTTGTCGAATTGCTCTAAGAAATTCATTAAGATTTTTTTCCAAGTTGTTGACGAAGAAGGGAAAGGAGAGGAAAGAGAAGGAAAGGAAAATAAAGGAGAGAAGGGGGAAAGGGAGGAAAGAAGGAAGGAAGGAAGGAAGGAAGGAAGGAAAGGAGTGGAAGGAGGAAGGGGAGAGGAGGGAGAAAGGACGACAAGAAAGAGAGGAAAGAAGGAGAAGGAAGTAAGAACAGGACTACCCACAGATCTTTAGTAAGTTTTGGTAACCGCTCCATTAACATGATAATATATCTAAAGAGGGAATTCAAAGAACTATTAGCCTCCCCTCAATTTTTTCATTTTAAATTTCATTCTTTCAACTGGCATGGCAGGCAACTAACTGAATAAGATAAATAAAAACAATAAGAATTTTCATTTAAAAAGACCAAGAAGAGCCTCTCCTGCTTGGAAGTACCTACAGCAGGGCCACTTGTAAGAGGATGCTTAAAAAGCGCCCTCTCTGGGGCACCTGGGTGGCTCAGTGGGTTAATCATGATCTCAGGGTCCTGGGATCGAGTCCCGCATCGGGCTCTCTGCTCAGCAGGGAGCCTGCTTCCCCCTCTCTCTCTGCCTGCTTCTCTGCCTACTTGTGAACTCTCTCTGTCTCAAATAAATAAATAAAGTATTTTAAAAAAAAAAAGCGCCCTCTCTGCCATGTTGGGAAAGAAGGTGACAGAAGCCTGTCAGGTCACCTGAGCCTCTAAGTTACTTATAGCCACACCAAGGCTGAGCACATCAAGTGACTGCTGACCAACTTCTCAGGCGACTCTCCTTCAGAGAAGCCGTCATCTTGTGGCAAGTTGTTTCTCAATCTTAGACTCCCTTATGTTGGGTTTTTCTCTTCAACTGCCTGCCTCCTTGAAGTCCTCAAGATGGGAAGACCTTAAAGGTCGGCTCTTTTACCTCTTCCTTGTTATCTACCCAACTCCAGTGAGAAAATCAAGATATAACTCCATAAAAAATGCCAATTGCTCTTTAACTAAGCCCACGCCTGTTGTGCCCAAATGGCAGAGAAGAAAGAACATTATAGAAACTTCGTTGTTTCGAAGGAGCATGTGTGTGTGAAACCGGTGATCTGCATTAAGCAAAGAGCCCTAGGACAAAGGCATGGGATGGTCTCTGCAAAGAAAGTCTGGGAAATGATTCCATTGTGTCAGGAAGAGTTAGGGGAGACGTGCATTGAAACAGAGCAGGTAGCCAGGTCTGTTTGCTTTTCCAAGGCCTTTGAACTGCAAGCTCGCCTATCCAGATTCTGAAGAAAAACAATGCCATATTCCTATCCCGGCTCTCACGGCAGATTCCTCGGCCCTGTTGCTTCTCCTAGAAACTTTCAGGGCAGGGCTTCGGGGCGAACGCACCGGGAATGGCTATGCCCAGGCCTCACCTCTCCCTTGGAGTTGTGCAAGAATTTGGCTGGGTCAGCTCTTGTCTTGTGCATCCTGGAAGCCCAGTTCGATGATTTCTCGAGTCGGATCCGGGGTCCCTCCAGAGCAAAGGTAGAACTTTCCTGTAGCATGTGGGCCTTCCCGCCCAAGACTGCTTCGGCCACCGCATTACCTGCTACTGCCAGTCCGAGGAGCAAGAGGATGGCATGAGGAATCAATTCCCTTCTTTTCCCCCTAAAGAAAAAAACCTGCCTTGCAAAGCTATCCTCAGTGTTTCAGTACCAAAAAAAAAAAAAAAAAAAGCATACCCTTTCCTCGCTTACAGCTTTGAGTCTAGTTTTACTGCATTATATAATCTAATAATCCATTTAATTTCTTTAGAGAGATGTTTTATATATATACAGGTGGCATTTGGATGGAATCACATATGCCATAAAGCTGTCCGCTCCTATCCGGCTTCAGAATACAGAAGAAGGATCTGTTTTACAGACATTCCAGAATTTTTACATGGTCAATTGGCTGGTTTTGTACTCTGGAACATATCAGAGCGTCTGCAGGAAAATATACAGATAAATTCTATAAAATGGTGGCAGGATTTCTGATTTACTGGCAGTGCTGGTTTGAATTTTCGCAAAAATATTTAGCGATAGGACAATGTATTAGGCGTATTCTTAAAGGTAAATAACTGCAGCCAATAAAAGTTCGGCCTATAAAGGGTCCCATCTTCTACTAGTTTTCTGCACTGAGAATTACTACCAGTATAATCATGGCTCCCTGCACACTAATATTTCCTCCGATACAGTATGATCAATGTTGTGGAAAAACATTTATTATATTTCTTCTAGCTACTTAAAGGCATTACTGAATTATGGGCATCGCAAAACGAATCCACTGTGCATTTTTTCTTTATGTGACATTTTTACAATCTTCATTTTCTGCTTTGCAACCACTGAGCTATAGAGATCCACACTTTGTCCCTCTTACAACTGCCACTGGGACCACCCTCTCCTTTCTGCTTTATTACATCTGAAATGCACTTCATATGATAACATTCCTTTTCATTCCGTGCCAGACTCTTATTTGAAAGGAAGAAGTTATGAAAGAAATTAAACAATCAGTGTTGTTAATAATAGTTCTTAATCTCCTTACTTAATAAAGGTTATGAAGTTTAGACTGAGGAAAGGACAAGGGGAGGAGATGGTATTTTACAGAATCATTCCAGAAGAGCCAATGGACTTGGAATGGGTGTGGGGTTCGCGGTTTTGACATTTACCAATTTTATTAACATCTTTGCTTATTACGCACCTTGATCCACAGGATCTGCATCTGGGAGAGAGTGTCCAGCTAACAGCCCGTGTCTCAGGCCCTGCCAGGGGATGAATCAATTAGCAAGAGAAGCAATGATGCAAATGGTCCGGGGTCACTCGGGATGCTGTTTGCCTTTTTGATAGAGAAAGCACGCCATAAATAACATCACACCTCAGGAAATCATTCCGGGAGGCCCAGATGCCGGCAGGGCTGCTGCCGGGGACGGAAGGAATCATTTGCTCATTGTGTGTATTTCCCCCATCTCAGTCAATGGAGGATTTGTAGTAAAATCAAAGTATTTAAAAGGAGGACAGTATGTGGTAACAGAGGCCTGTTTGGTAATTTTTTTTAGTACCAGAACCTGTGATTTATGACCCAGAGTTACAGCCAACTTTATTACAAAAATGACTTCACCCATAATAACCTTATTCAGGGCTCTCTGGAGAATGATGTAGTACCCAACAGCATTATAATCTAGCAAATATTCACAAACAATTCCCCGCCTCAGTCTCCTTTCCCCCCTCCCATCTCCACCCCAGAGGCAGGCTTCCCCCTTCACTGCCTGGAAGAAGTTGCCTCCCAGGAAAGATTCTGTGCTCCTTCTGTGGGGATTTGCCTGGATCAAGGATTTATAAGAAGCCCGGGACAGAAAGCTGCCTCCTGGGTCTGGGTCACACCTTCCCCAACCTTCTGCCCTGAGGAACAGTGAACAGAACACACCCACTCACCTTTCATTTCCTCCCCACACAGACCTTGCCTTGCCCCCGCACCCCAGGCTACTCTGCCAGAGCTCTGATCCCCACCACCTGAGAAGGGCTCACTGCAGCTGCCCCCCCCCCATTTAAATTGCCATGGTAACCACCAGCTGCACTAAAACCGCCCGGGCTGGGTGTCCAAGCAGGGTCCCCTGGGCGTACCGGGATCTAGGAACTGGCCCTCCATCTTATTAAACTCTGGTGTCAGTTCCTAGCAATTGTTTTAAATTTACACCCTCAGAGTGGCTTAGTGGGATTACATGTCCATTTGCATTAAAACAGGTTTCTGTCATTAAACTGCCATACAATAAGCTTCCTCGGGATGAATTAATGAGCTCTAAATATCATCAAGTAGAAGTTCACTTCACCAAGAGGGCCACCAAGGGGGACAGAAGGAAGTGGCTGCTCAGAAATCTCAGCCCAGGAGAAATATAAGTGCCAAGTGAGAAGGAGTCTTGTCCTGGTTCTTGGCTGTGAGATAAATGGTTTCTGATTTAGGGCCGATCTGGGGGAGCTGGTGACATTCTCCCTGTTCACCAAAACCCCACACTTCACCATCTACTCCTTATTCCAAATACGCCTTTACTCTTGACCTTGGCTGCTGAAATTGGCTGATGGACTGTCAGCCCCTTTACTCTGTGACATGTCTCAATCTGTTGTCTATCTGTCCTTGAGGAACTTGTCTGCATCTGAAGCCTCCCGACTCTAAAATGCAGGGAAGTTGTTAAGGGAATATCCCCACAGTCCGTCAGGAAGCCGGATCCCAGAGCACTAGTCTCTGATTAGGAGCACCTTACTCGGGTCACCTAGAAGCAGAACAGGAACAGGGGACAGTTTTTAAGGCTGGCTTGTCCCTGCTCACAACGACCGCCAACACTTGCCCTGACAAATACAGATGTATGTCTAAGGAGCCATTTTTCATCAAAAACAAGTAAATCAATCTCGACTTTCTTCTATGGAAAGGAGTGAGACTGGGTGCTAGACAGACTTCCTGATCCACAGGAGCTGTGATCTCATTTCTGTGCAGTCTTAACAGGGGACAGTAATGTATGATTGAGACCCTGGTATATTTAGGAATGACAAGATAGGCATTATTAATAGCTTAATTGACATTAAGGCAATTACCCCTACCCTTATTACAGTTTGTAGAATTACACAGAAAATATTGGCTGAGGCCTTTTTCTCCCTAGAGCTACCCAAGGATACAGCATTTTATTTCATGCCAGATCCCAGCTTTGACATTAGATACTTAGCCATAGAATGATTCCAGTAAATCATTATAAATGCATTATAATAAAGATGTTATGAGCTATCAGATATTAACCCCCAACCCCTAAAGAGAGATAAATAGTCCAGTTGCATGATTCTCACTTTTGTTTCACAAGAAATAAGCTTTTGCAAAGAGCAACTGACTAATGAATTATAAAATGGTGTGTTGAGCTCAGATAATTAAACAATGCATTTTAGTGTCTAGTGCAGGATGAACACTAAATCATACACAAATAAAAAGGGAAAAACCTAACCCCCAAGCCCAGCTCCTATTTTCAAATAACATTAGAGGTTGGTCTATACTCCAGAAATGCTTCAACTCTTTTCTTATCTGATTAGAAGGGCATATCGAGTGTAAGATCAAGACGCGAGGAGGTAAACTAAACCAATACTCAGAACAAGAATTCTGGAGGTACTAATTTCAGATAAGCCCACAAGGTGATTTTAATGGAGATTTTACATGGAGATAACTTCCGTTCCCAAAGTGTTTACTGGGGCAAAAGTCTAGAAGAGTCTTGAAGTTTCCACGTTTCCTTAAACTTTTCTGTTTTGTCTGAACTCATGGTAATAACATATGGGAGGGGTGTTAAAAACTGTGGCTTTGACCTTGTAGTAGAAGACTAACAGGAGATGCAAGAGGCAGAGAGGTTGGTTTGTTTGGGTTCTCACCACTGTCCTGAGGGGGTCACCATCCCTGGCAGGGCTCCATCTAGTGGTCAACTTTGGATCACCAAGAAGTTTTATCCTCAGGGGGCTGGCATGTGGGACTGGTTTGCTATCGGCTGTTGTTTCGGGCATGTCTTGAATTGGCCACAAGATTTGAGCCACGCTTAAGCCCGTCCTGAACAAGTGTTTTAGTCTTCCAGCTTCTCAAAGGTGTGGTGACTGCCTCAAGGCCGTCTTCTGTTTCTTGGTCGAACAGCACACCGCTAATGACCGCGTGGCCAAAATTAGAGATGACCTTGGACTCCACGTGGGCAATGAGCACCTGTGCTGGTGTGGAGCTTCCCTGGAACACCAGGTACATCCTGTTCCACTTAGCCATTCCTCTCCTGTGCTCCAGTCCAACCGGACCACACAGCCCAGTCTTTCCTCCATTTGTCCAGGCAGCTTCAGTATTGCCCAAATCAACTGACTTCAACCCTCCCCAGAGGGTTGGGTGAACATTAAATGAGATCAGTTCTATAAAGATCTAGCTATGAGAAGTACCTCTTAGAGAGTAAGCCCACAATGAAATGCGAATATTTTTATATTAGTTATCTTGTATTCTTTGTCTCTCGCTCTTCTCATTGTTCTGCCCTTACATCTCAGGGTCCAGCACAGTACTTTAAGGCACCAACGTCATACATGCTGGCTATCCTGAACAATATTGACGGTAACAAGTACCAGTAAGAGTTAACATTTTCTGACCACTTGATAGCAGCCAGCCACTAGGCTAAGGATCATCATCATCTCAATCAATTCTTTCAACAAGGCTGTTTGACAAGTACTATTTTCATTCTCATTTTATGGGAAACTAAAGTTTAAAGACATACAACTTGCTCAAGGTCACACAAGCTCATAGGTTGGCCACCAAGATGTAAACCCAGAATGGGCCTAGACGCGGAGTCTCAGCTCTCTGCCACTGCACTGGGCTGATTTTGTCATCTTTTTCTCTTTCATTTAGACTGGGCTCCATCAAGGATCAGTCAAGGGGACGTATCCACTCTTAGAAGGACGACCCACAGGACTTTGATCTTTGACGTCCCAGGAAGTCCAGAACCACAGGCTAACTCTAGTTTACAGCTGCTCAAAAGGCACTTGTCTGAAAACTCCTGGGTCATTACATAAAACCATCCAAATAGACTTTACAATTGCGCACCCCATAAAGTTAATTTCACTTTGAGAGAATGTGTCTGAGGGAGGTGATGCACTCTGTTATATATTCAGATTGGTGGCTACAATAGATGGAGCTGTCCTGTCATCCTTGACACCCTGGCTTACTGGGAGCCTCGCTCCATCACGCTGTCACAGGCGAGGAATGGCCTCCCCGTCTTGGCTCAGAACAGTTATGCTTCCTAATGGTCCAAGCCTCACAAACCCCACACCTCCCTTAATTAAAGAAGTAAATTAAGAGGAATATTTCAACCTCAGGGATGAATTATCTTAGTCATTTAAGACTGACATTTTATTGGATAAAAGGACATACATGGGTATTTATTAAAAATGCTGCCTTCACATACAAGGATCTGTGGAAGAGGATGTGTGAGGTGGTGAGGCATTTGGGAACCAGAGGGGCTAGGAATGAGCTCTCCTGCTTTAGAACACAGTTTGACTATTTGTTCTACATTTGTCCTTCAGACACGGCAGCCGGACATTTGGGATTTTCCACAGTCTTGATTTCAAACTTGCTGACTCTGCATGATATGGTAGACACTACTAATCTCACAGGGTCAGGCACCCTCTCCTCTCAAGCACACGAAGGCTGCACGGCTCAGCTCATTGGCAGTTGGAGAGGGCATGTGATGTGTCTGGTTGCTGCAAGTGGGAGAACTGTGGGTCCCTTCCAGGCTGAAGCATCTATTGGTGGATGACCCTCCAGTGCTCTCCTCCCCTGAGGAAATTATCTTAAAAGCACATGCTGAGATGACAGCGTGCCCAATATCCCAGATTCCTGAATGATTTGGTGGGGCTGTATCCTCCACAGGCCCATGTTGGACATGGAGCTTCAGCAAGAAGTAAACTTCTGTTGGGTGAAGTCACTGACATTTGGAGATTATTTATTACTACCACAAACCCAGCCAATCCTGACTAATCCAGAAGTTGACGTTTTGTTCAGAAATATGGACTTTCTTTCCAATTCATAAACCCTTATCCTTTTTCCGATAGCCTTATTCACTTTTACCGTAGTTCACACATTTTTCTTCAATCTTTCAGATGCCTAAAATTGTCAAGTGACCCTGAACCGGTCAGAGCAGTGCTTTGCCCTTCAACTATTGATAAATATCGGTACTATGAAATAAGTGAGCGAAATCGAAGACAAAGTTGGCCTTTTGAAAATAACAAGGCATATTATGATAATAAAAAAGAAGGAAAAATAGAGAAAAGGAAAGAAGAATGAGAGATAAGCAATGAAAAATAAAATAAAGACAAGACAAAGGAAGAAAAATAGAGAAAAGAACACAAAAGATGGGCAATTTGTTTCAAGTTAGTGATAGCCACTTGTTGGTCGTTGAGTTCCCCTCTGGAAGGCATCTCTCAGGATATCGTGGATCCTCAGAACCAACACCTGTGCCTAGCATGCCAAGGTACTCAAGAAATGTTGGCTGAATGGATAAGTCAAGGAATGAATGAACCTTCATTTTGTAATCTTGAAAATGCATATTACTTGAATAGTCTATAACTATGAATGGGCACTCACTCCATCACACATTGAAAAGCAGTGCAAAAAGTGAGAGGGTACTGGAAATCATTGAGTTTGAATAGCTCTTCATAAACTCTAAATCTGAGTCCTTGAAAAGAGCAACTATGAGGTCAGAGCAATTATTTCCTGTCCTTGAAACAGGACATCACTGGTGACTCAGAGCAGTCTGTTTAAAATAGTGTTTCGAATAAACGGGGTAGAAATGTCCTTGTTTTGTTTGCTTCCAGCTGGGCTGAGCAGAGAATACAGTCAGCACGGAGACATCTGTGGCCTTTATTGCAGTGGGAGATTAAAGTAGGGGAATGCAATAACATTTGCTGAGTAATTTATTTTTTAAAAACTTCAAATGGGGCAAGGAGTAACCATATACCACGGGGATAAGAAGGTGGAGCTGGGAGTCCTTCTACTGCCAAAACCAACTGAGGACCACCAGTTGAATATTCACCTGGTCATGGGGTCATTCACTTTCCCCAGGATGCACCCAAGCACTGTGATGTGGCTGCCCCATTGGAAATGCTCACAGCTGAAGTCAATAGAAACCAGTTCTAAGGACGAGGAAGGAAGTTAGCTTTCCCTCTGGGGAAAAGTGTGCATCCGGGGTCTCTCATCTTATTTGTGTGTGTGTGTGTGTGCGCATGCTCATACACACTCCAGCAAAGTTCAGCTGTGAAGGACCTGTAATGAGAACGAAAGCCCCAAGTGAGCAGAAAGCTGATGTGTGTCATGTGAAGTGGGGGTCACTATAATGTGGAGTAGGCAGGAATGGGCGCACACGGGAGGAGGGCATCCTTGCAGATCCCATGGAAATCCGGCAGAGGTGTTGTTCTGTCCTGCCTGCAGTTTTAAAGGAAAAGATCTCTTGGAATGATCACCTCCAATAGATGCTCACACTCCCTATATCCCAATTCAAATTCATCAACTTCCACCTGTCATCCCCAGCTACATTCTCCTCCCATTTCTTATCAAAGGAACACACATTCTTCTGGTGTCCCTGGCTACACTCCTCAAAATCAGGAGCTTTTCCTCCTGACTTTTCCCTTCTTTCAATCTCTTCCCCTTTAAAAATGTTTTTTTGGATTCTCTCTTTTCTTCTCCCTGCCTGGGCATCTATCTAGCTGGTCTAATTATACATCGTTGCTTTCCTCTAGGAAATATAAGACCCAGACACAAATAACGGAATGCTATCCCGTAATCCAAGCAGAAATGATGAGTGTCATAGTAACCATGGCCCCAAGTGTTAGATTTCCCAGATAGTTCAGAGTCCATGTAATTTTATAATTTTCAATAAAGGCCATTTGTTTGCAATGCCTATGTTGAAAAATGGAATTTTTAAATATGACCTGATTTTCTTCTCTAGCATGTCTTTTTCCCCCTTTGACCTCTCTCTTCCCCTAATCACGCAGCTGGACATGTCTCTGCTCTGTAACTCAAGGAAGGGATGAGCCGGCATTAAACAGAATAATTCTCTTTCTGACCTGCCTATTTCAAAGTGTAACTATGGGAAAGAAAGACTTATTATTAAGGCAGAGGTGAAAGAGTTGGGAGCAAACATGGATATAAGGAGGCGCTGCCCCCTCACCTCTTATACAATAAAAGAGCCTCGGGGTTGGTGGAGGGAGAGTAGTGGAGGAATAAATGGGAACAGGGATGTTGGGGACATATATCCATCAGAAAAGGAACTTCATGTCCTGCTAGCTGGTTTTAGATATGATAAGGTGTCAAAACCCCTGCAGCCATTGTGGGAACAGAGGTGGAGGGAGTGAAGATGGGTAAACTGGTATAACCACTTTGGAGGCTAACTCAGCAGCGTTCGGTAAATTTGAAAATCTGGAGAAATTTTCACACACACATATATAAAGAGATTGGTACAAAAACGTTTACTGCAGCATTACTTCCAGTGGGAAAAAAAGCACCCAACAAACTAAGTGCCCATTAATAGAAGAGGGAATAAATGAAATGTGGAATGGTGTCAACCACAGACCATTAGACTATTGCACAGCAATTAAGAGGAATGGGTAAAACAATAGGAAGAAATGACAGGGGAATTTAGACCTTAGAATCCCACTGGTCTAATAAGACTTGAGGGTTAAAATATAAGTGCCTCGTTTTACAGATAAGAAGAAATGGGGGCCCAAAGGTTAAATGGTTTCTGAAAATCAGGCCAATGTTTATAGACTTCCAACATGGCCTTTCGTCTATGAAATTATCTGGTACCTCAAGCCACCACTGAAGTAGAAAGTTGTCTGCTCTGATCTCCCCAGTACACTAGCATGGAAGGAAGACAAGAAGAAGAGAGGGAAAGGGGAAGAAGAAGGGAAAGAAGAGATATTGCCCAGTTCTTGAGATCAGTCCAGATGAAGACCAGAATCATAGCAGGAAACCAGGAAAGCCAGTTCTCATATTTCCCATCTTCATAGCTGAAGTGTCTCCTGATTCTCTCTGGATCTCCATTATCTTATTAGGAAAACAAGGAGTGCAAGTAGAAGGAATTCTACTGACCCCTTATGTTCAAAAAACATGGTTCTTGCCGCAATCTACCTTTTCGCTATCGAATCCAAGGGGTCTGGATGTCACTATTGAACTCCATATCCATAAAATAAGTCTTCATCTACAACTCCCAAATCTTTTGTCTATACCTTAACATTTTCTGCTGGATAGTCACACCTAGAGAGCACATCTGATGCCTTTTTCCCACTATACTATTTAGTTCTCAACACACCTATAAACTTTTGGGAAGACTCTTTTACCTACGCTTTTAAGATAAGTACCAAATAAAAATCTCAACACTAAATGGCAATCCAGGCTGCGGAGGGGGGGGGCGCAGATTGGGAACCCAATGTCAGTGAAGCGGCCACGGCTTCATCTCCATGAAAGCCTGAGGCGGGAGGGGAAGTCAGACGGGACCAGCACTGGCCTCCCTGAGTGGTCTGGCCAGCTGGATGGGAGTGGGAGTCAGGAACGCCACGCTAAGTCCTGACTGTGTCACCCACTTGGGCTGTCACACCGGAGAAAACTATTCTGCCTCCAGGCTTCTTTTGCAAAGGAAGAAAAGGTTGTAAGGAGAGAAAGTTCTCTGAAAAGTACAGCATGTTCTAGAGGCCAAATGTTACAGTGATCCGGGAAGTGAAAGGAGACTCATCTTCTTCCTCAGCCACGACTACACTCCAAGTGGCCAGATTTTCAAAGTGTCTCAGCCGGGCCATCAGAAACCCAGAAACCTGCATGCACCTGGCTCAAATTCTCTTTTCATTTTTAAAGTAACACAGTTTTTTGTAATTATTAATGGTTTATTCGTGTGACCACCCATGAGTGAAGGGCATTTCCCTCTTCCACATCTTTAATGGAAATAATTAATGAGGTGTTAGAAATTAACAACAATTAACAGTGCATAGGAACAGGAGCAGAAGGTCAGAGACTCCAAAATGCGATGGTTAGCTTCTCGGGTGGAAGCCTGCCATTTCAAGGAGGGACGGGACGTACCAGGAGAATTTTTCCTGTTAAATATCTTGCCATTGTACTGACTTTTCAAATGGGGAAATACACCAACAATGGCTCTACTACTCTTATTTCTTAAGAGCACAGGTTTCACTGACAGGGCACGAGAATTCCTCGCCCTGGAGTGCACAAACACTGCTGCGAAATAGGGGCCACAACACCATCCTTTCGTAAGATGGAGCATGTTAATGGAAGGAAGTTGTTACCTGGTGCTTCTTTCAAGTTTATTCATTTTGCCAAACAAATAAAATCGTACAACAGATTACACTTTTGGCTTAGTAAATACTGCTTGATATAGAGATCAAACAACTGCATGACCATCTTAGATTTTATTAGATTTTAGTGGATTTCTGGAAGGAACTGGTACTTGGAGTAATGCATGAATATACACAGATATATACTCTATGTGTATATGTCTGTTTAACTACAGTGGCTGTGCAAGTATCATTGTTGTATCTAGGCAAATTAATAAACGAGTTGCCTTAAATTTATCTCCCTGATAGCTAAGTGCTAAGGAACCTTGAGGTATTGGGTCTCCCATCCTCAGTCCATGCAATTTTTCCCCCATTTTCTAAAACACAACTGAAAGTCCTCAAGCCAAAGTTTTACCTATGTCTCAATGCTGAAAATGAAGTTAGAGAAAGTGAGTCAAGCTCAACAAACTGATGATCTCACCAAGGATATCCACCAAGGATATCCTACTACAGAACGGGCATGGGATTTATATATATTCTGCTTCCACCCACAAAGTAATTACAATTATAATTACATTACCTGTAATTATAAACATAATTAATTATACTCCTGCAGTGCTTTAGAGCTTATAAAGTACATCACATACATTAATTATTTAACCTCATCAGTACCCTGTGAGGCGGGCATAGCAGAAAACCCTCAGGACAATACCAAGGACTTCTCACGGAAGCCAGGTCTGTTGTTTTCAGGAAGCCACTTCCCCTTTCTCATTCGTGATTATCTCCTTAAACAAAGCTTGTGCAGAAAATTAAAAAAGGATCCAATTTCTAGAGGCAGTGATGTTTCTGGATTCTTGGTCAAGCAACTTCCAGAACACCACAAATGGTTTTCAGAGAAGGAATGGGCCAGAATTTGTGGGAGTTGGGACCTCCCAACAAGGCCCTCAAGGTTCTGGTTTGGCCCAGGTATGCAGGATGGCTTGGCTTGCCTTGAGCCTCAGTCCATGTTTTCGTGGCTAAGAGTCACTCACAGAATGACAGACTTTGGGAGCTAGGAGAGCAGACATCTCTTGTGCACCAAGGATGTGCACGTTACTGGGAATACAGAGCCCAGCCAAGCTCTGAGGCAGCTCATGACCAGGGGAAAGGAACTGTCATCACAACATCAGGCATTCAGCCCTTGCATTTCCCAGATCAGAGGTCAAAATGTACACTCCTCTGCCTGCCTTTCAAGGTTCTTCCCCACACCTGCTGAAATCCAGCCTGACACCTCTCTCAAGACTGCTTTCCTACTATACGTTAGTAACCCACCCAGTCACCCTCACCTCCCTCCTCCTGTTACCCCCAGGCCACTGTCTGGTCCTGGCCCTGGGTTTCTCATTTGCAGTGCTCTCTATCCTTCTTCAAGTCCCAGCCCAGGTCTCCTCTGGATAGAAGGGAAGGTAGATTTGGGCCCTTTCACTGAGAACTTAATCTTCTTGGAGAAGGAATTTGTACTCAAATAACTAAAACAGAAGTCATAAAGTGTTCAGGGCCCTAAAACAGTGCTGCTCAAAGTGTGGACCTCAGACCAAGCAGACTAGTAGCCCCCAGGAACTTGGCAGCAATGTGAGTTCTTGGGCCCTACTCTGGACCTATGGAATTAGGATTTCCAGGGTTGGGCCCAGCAATTAGAGTTTTAAGAAGCTCTCCAGGTGAATCTGGTGTCCATTAAAGTTTGAGAAAGCCTCTCTTCAAAGAAAGACTTTTAAACAAAGTCTGAAGATGGAGTGATTTACATCCTTGAAAGACTGACAGGATTCGGGCACTTGGAGAGGCGTCATGGGCATTCCTAAGGCAAGGACCGTGGGAAAAGAGGCCTGATCCAGAGCGTGGTCTGGGGGCAGCAAGAACTTCTATATGGCCAGAACCTAGGATGGCTAGAGAGCTGCTGGCAGGCAATTTTCAAGTAATAATAGTAATGGCAATAGTTAGCATTTGTGGGGCCCTTATTATGTGCCACATAGATTTCTAAATTATTTATTCACAGGAATTTTCTCATTCTATTCTTACAACAACACTACTGAGTAGAAAGTGATCTCTAGTTACATGTGAGGAAAAGCAGCATTGGGAAGAGTAACTAAACCACCCCAGGCACTCAGCTTGCATTTGAATTTTCGTAACAGTGAGGATCTAGGCTGAGTTTTCAGACTGGCAGCACTAAGATCACAACTTGACCTTGGGGCTATTTGGGAGCCGTGATTCAGGAGACAGAGGAAGGAGCCTGAGGACTGGATTTGGGGCAGTGGGAATGAAAAGGAAGAGGCAGATACAAGGACTAAGACTTGGTATGGGATGAGAGGGAAGGAGCAAAGGGGAGGCTGGAGCCAAAAACAGTCCTGGGAGCTCAGTCTAGGAGGAGGCTGGAGTCATTAACCAAAGAGGAGAACAACAGTAACCATAAACACATCACCCTGTTCTTCATACTGGATTTTCTTACCAGCTACTTATAGGCCAGATAATGTTCTCTAAGAGTTGTATGTAGGTTGGGTCATTTAATTTTTACAACAATCTTAAGAGATAGTGCTAATCTTTCTAATTTACAGAGGAGGAAACTGAGGCACAGAGAGTCCAAGGGGCTCATCAAGGACCACAGAGGTTGGCCAGCCCTTCTTGCTCTCCTCTCGCTACAATATAGCACTAGCATCTTCCCAGTCATTGGGATATTTGTTTCTCAAAGGAATACATATAGTTTTCTTCTAAACTTGGAAGCAAACAGAATGTAGCCGATTAAAGCAGCAGGCTAATTAATCCAGTAGCTCTCAACTTTCTCCCTGCATGAGAATCATCTGCAGAGCTTTACAAATGCTCCAGGGCTGGGGATCCATGCCCAGACATCCTGGTCCAGTGGGTTTGGGGCGAGGCCAGTGCAGTGTGTGTTGATTGTGTATTGTGTCAAGCTCCCCCATGTGTTTAATGTGGATGCAGCACCAAGACTACTGAATTAACCAGCTGACAAGCATGTACTGCTTACCTCCCAGGAGTACATGCTGTGCTCCATACAGTAGCAGACCCCAACGGAGATCAAGACGCTGCACCAACCCTCAGAGTTAGTATCTTCCCAGATCTCCATGAGACCAAGAAAGAAGAAGATGGAAACAATACTGGGGAGCAGAGCAGAAGTGGTGAATTCAGCCAATGCCCCAGAATTAATCCTTGGAGCCTGCTTGGAGAATCAGGGAGGACCCAAAAAGGACAGTGTTTATACTAAATAAAACAGATAAGGAAACCATCCGAGATTGTGGAGCAAAGTTATGCTTCCCCTTGAGAGGTCAACTGGCATAGACCAATTTGTCCATGTTCTGCTTCCTTTCTCCACAAGAGGAGCTCTGAATGGTTTACGTATCTGGCCCCGGGTCAGGGCCTGGCGCCTATACCACTGACGGTGGGGCACATCTTCTTCTTTTTTCTTGGCCAATGGGAAAAGAAGGAAAACATTCAGCAGCTGCTAAATCCCAGGGTCTTTATTTGAACTTCCCTGGACCAGGCAAGTGAGTGGTATTTATGGCTTGAAAGAATTTCCATCTGTAAGTTTATCTTCTTGTTAAAAATCAGCCATCCCCTTACCCAAAACAACCAAAGACAATAAATCAAGGCTTAAGTAAAAAGTAAAGACTTGTTTCTACAAATAGGAATCCCTATGTTTAATAACATACTTTTATTTTTCTTTTTAGTATGGGGCATCATAGGAAGTTAAGTGATTGGCAGGTGGGGGCAAGCTTCCTTCAACTACGCAGAAGGCACAGAAATGAGACAGATGCTGTCCAAGCTAAGGGAGGAAAAGCTGCGCTAACATTTCCCCGTGAATTCCAGCACTTCATCAGGGCGTTCTTTACCTCTCCCAAATGACGCACGCTGGTGCTGTTGTTATTCTTAACTAATTCTGCCAACTCATGACTATCCCTTCCACCCTTCCAACCTGGTTCCTTTCTCTTTCACAGAAACAATGGTATCAAAACAAGCAAGTCTCCTTTCTGAAGTACTGAACGGATGTGTAGTTCTACCACTGTCATGGAAGGAATGAGAGCAGAGTTCAGAGGCAGCCAACTGGTGCAATAAGTTACTACTATTCTATCAAAATGTAAAAAAGATACTATTTAATGCCCACGGACTCCAAAATCTGCTCTCCCAAGAGGACTCTGTGGACCTCTTGTCCACATGGGTTCAGTAGCAGTCATGGGGCCCAGACAAAGGCCCTTCTACCCTACCACTCAAGTTGCTCCCACTCCCAACCCACATTGTATCACATGAGTTAGGAGGTCCTTTTCTTGCTAATTAAGGTCAGCCTCATTCATAGGTACAATAGAAAGAGCCCTTGTAAGCAGAAGGCCTGTGACCACCAAATAAGCCTACCGATAATTGGTCACATTGAAATATTGTCTCTTCTGAAAAATTTCTGAAGAGTTTTTGGCATTTTTCTTTCTTTTGGAGAAACTTGGGAAGATTGTTTGGACCTTCAGAATGTCATTTGAAATGCATATTATCTTTGGAATTGGGGTTCCACATCTTAAGCCACTTTCTATTATTTCTATATTTCTATGCCCCATGTACAGCAGGTTTTCTAATAATATATAATAGTAATAATGTACACACAATGTAGAATTTAAAACCTACAAACCATGTTCATGGAAACTTATTCTCAAATACAATCTCACTTGGGCAGATTGGCCCTTAACCAACCTTCCAGAATTAGAAGTAGCTGCCCTTCCTAGGAGCGCTCTTGGTGTTGTCTCTGGTATAGGGCAGGGTGAAAAGTTGAGAGGAAAGAAGCCATCATCAGCAAAACTTTCTTCCAGAGGAAACCAAGCATTCACTCTGGATTTCTTTCTCTCATAAAGGGAAAGGCATATTGCTTGGGGTCTCCTAAGCTCAAGGGAAACTATAGGATTCTTTTCCCCTGACAAAGTCTGCACTCGCCCTACCTTTTTTTTTCCTTCTTTTTGAGAAATTTAAGAGACACAAAAAGGTGGGTCAGTCAGTTAAGCATCTGCCTTCAGCTCAGGTCATGATCCCAGGGTCCTGGGCTCAAGTCCTGCATTGGGCTCTCTGCTCAGCAGGGAGTTTGCTTCTCCCTCTTCCCCAACCTCCTGCTTGTGATCTCTTTCTCAAATAAATAAATAAAATCTTTTCTTTTTAAAAAGATACACGAAGTTAAACTCTTACATTCATACTTACCAAAGTTAATAACTGTTAACATCTGGTATTTTCCTCCAATTTTTGTTTTTTTAAGAAATAATGTTTCAGATTCCAAACTGCATCCCCTTCAACCTCAACCAGCTCACCCCCCACACACACACATCCAAGAGAAACCACTTTCATGAGTTGGTGTGGACCTTTCCAGCCTATCAAAAATATACATGTTTTATACACTTACATATGCAGGAAGCAAATAGTATTACCTTCTATATGTATTTTGTATTTATTTATTTATTTATTTTTTATGTATTTTGTATTTAAATAAATGATATCATTCTTTATATTTTCTGAAATCTGCTTTTTCTTCCTATTTAATATTAGGTTTTGGGTGATCTGAGTTAAAATATGCAGATCTAGTTAATTAACCCCTATTCTTGATGTATACATCATATTTTTAAATCCACTATTGAGAGATATTTAGGTTCTTTCCAGTTTTTCACTATTTTTTATAATGCTGCAACAAACATTCCTGTACATGTCCCTTTGTACACACCTCAAGGGTTTTCAAAGGAAATACACTCAGTAGTAGAATCTATGGGTCTATGTTATGCACAGTTTCACTCATGTGCTGCCATAGACTCCCAAAGTGACTATACTGATTTACATTCCCCAGCAGAAGGTGATGGGACCACTTCCTCTGCATGCTGGCCAATACATGACACTACTGGACATTTAACTTTTTTTCCAATTTGACAGTTTAAAAATAATGGCTAAGTATTGGTTATAATTATTTCTCATTTCTATGACTATTCATAGGCTTAACTATCTTCACAGGTTTATTGTCAATAACAGTTTTCTTTTATCATATCCTTTGCTTATTTTTCTATTAGATTATTTCATTTTCATTACCAGTTTATAAGGATCCTACATGTTCTGTGCATAGTAGTCTTTTGCATATTATATATATCACAAATAAATCTTCTTTTTTCAATTGTAATATATTCATAGGGTAAGATGCACGAGTGCATAGTGAAAATTTCTCTCTCTCTCATCTATTCTCTCCTCTCCCATTCAGTTTGCCTTCTTGGAGAAAACCAATATGCTAGTGTACCTTCCAAAAGTTCTATACATATGCAAAAAATAGTTTCTATGTTCCTTTACAGTAACATTAGTTCTGCATCTTGCTTTTTTCACTTTAAGATCATTCTCTATTAGCTTATACTTCTTTTCTTTTTATTAATGCAGAATCTTCCTTTGTATTAATGGATCAGGATTTATTTAACCAGTTTCCTACTGAATGACAATTAGGTTACTTTGAATTTCTTGTTGTTAAAAGTTGTGCTTCAGTGACTTTTTTATACATATATTATTTCATACACGTACAAATGCCTACACAATAAATCCTCCAAAGTGGAAATGCCAGTTAAAACTAAGTGCTTTTCCTAAAATCAAAAACACAAGAAACAACAGATGCTGGCAAGGATCTTGCACTCTTGGCAGAAATACCAATTGGTGCAGTCACTGTAGAAAATGGTATGGAGTTTCCTCAAAAAGTTAAAAACAGAACTAACCAATGATCCAGCATTCAACTACTAAGTATTTACCCAAAGAATACAAAAACACTAATTCAGAGGGATACCTGCACCCTTATGTTTATAGCAGCATTGTTTACAATGGCCAAGACATGGAAGCAGCCCAGGCGTCCAATTGATTGATGAACAGATAAAGAAGCAATATAGATGAATGGAATGTTATTCAGCCATAAAAAAAGAAATCTTGCCATTTGCCACGACATGGATGGAGCTAGAGAGTATAATGCTGAGATAAGTCAGTCAGAGAAAGACAAACACCAAATGATTTCACTCATATGTGGAACTTAAGAAATAAAACAAACGAGCAAAAGGGAAAAAGAGAGAGAGACCAAGAAATAGACTCCACTATGGAGAACGAACTGATGACTACCAGAGGAGAAGTGGGTGGGGGATGGGTCAAAGAGGTGATAGTGATTGAGGAGGGCAATTGCTGTGATGAGCACCCGGTGTTATGTGGAAGTATTGAATCACTATGCTGTACACCTGAAACTATTTAACACTGTATGTTAGTTGACTGGAATTTAAATAAAAACTTTTCTTAAAAGTGTCATTTGTTCTGTTCAATTGTACTTAAACTTTGTTTATAATGGGTTTTGTTTGTCTGTTGCCAAATAAAAGAGTTAAATTTTGCTATATCAAATTTAAGTACCTTTTTTGCTATAGTGTATGTTTTTTGTATCCTGTTAAAGAAAACCTCTCCTACTTCAAGGATGTTTTTTTCACATAGGTTTAGAGTTATGTGATTTATACCTTAGGCACTTAATCCATTTGGAATTTATATTTGTGCATGGAATAAAATTGGACTCTCATTTTATTTTCTCCCATGAGATGGCTCCATCTACTCCTTCTTCATTGATTACCAATGTAATCTCTGCCACAAACTAAATTTTAGCATATGTATGGCTCCGTTTTCAGGCTGTCCTGTTTGATCTACTTATCTGACCTACTCCAATATCAGACTATTTCAATGACAATAGTTTGTAATATGCCAGGCCATTGTTAAGACAAAATTTTTTTTTCAAATGTTTTAATGTGCAATAACATCAGGCTAATCAGAGCCCTCATACGTCTAAGTAATAATGGAACTTTGGTTTTGGAGAAAAATTACATTTTACAGCCTGTTGAAACTGAGGTGGGAGTCCGCGTTGTGCCAAAAGATAAAATTTAAAATCTAGATTTACTGTGTTTGGAAAGGTTTCATACAGTTCTTTTGTAAGCACAGTACTTTCAAAATGTCTTTGAGATCACGATGGATTTTGCCTCTCTTCCCTCATCCCTATCCATGTGTGTGGGCAGAGAGAAAAAGAGAGAGAAAGTCCATGAGTCCAGGTTAAACATACAAATCTTTGGTTTACAGATTAAGAAAAAGACACCCCAGAAGTGGGAGGAGGTCAAGCCACAAGTCACAGAACCCTTGTTATTTGCTATCCTGCCAACCACTCAATTTAGTAGATTTCAATGCCTCAAAGAGCCAATAGCTGACAGCTCATGATTAATTCATCAGACACCTACTGCTTGACCAGTCTTGAAATGGTGGGAGGGATGGCAGCAGTGAATGTACTGATCAGCAATCAAGTGAGAAAGGACCGTTCTTGCTACAGGGAAAGAACATGTAGAGCTCCAGAAATAGGCCTGTCTCATTTCCTCAAGGCTGGTGAAGGGGCCAACTTCCACTCTGCTTCCATGGGAACATCACTCCACAAATGCTAACTCTGCTTTCTTTTCTGCTAGGCTTTGAAGACTTTTGTACATCTTCCTCAGGCTAAGTCAATAATGTGTTCATGGTAAAGCATATATAGAACCAGAGTCAAAGAAAATACACTCAATAAAAATGAATTCAGGGCTGGGGTACCTGGGTGGCTCAGTGGGTTAAAGCCTCTGCCTTTGGCTCAGGTCATGGTCCCAGGGTCTTGGGATCGAGCCCCACATCGGGCTCTCTGCTCAGCGGGGAGCCTGCTTCCTCCTCTCGCTGCCTGCCTCTCTGCCTACTTGTGATCTCTCTCTCTCTGTCAAATAAATAAATAAAATCTTTAAAGAAAATGAATTCAGGGCACAACAAAGCATTTGAAACATAGTTTTTCTGTTATGTGGGGAAAAAGATCTGGTTGAATTTTCTAGCCTCTGATTTGGTGAAGCCCAAAAGATAATGGGCAATTCACAGCCAAGGTGGGTAAAGGGGATGCTCTCTCTTTGGAGGCTTAAAAAGAAGAGTAAAAGTAGAAAAATCAACTGTCATATTCTATACATGATATATAGCAAAGAGCAAGTGATTCACTGCCATAGAGAAATGAGACTTTTATTTGGGAATAAGACCAATGAGTTGAACTCTCAATTATCCAACAAATACTCCTCCTTATGAATACTGAGAAATCCATAGGGGACAAGACATCCATGTGCCGTCTTTCACAGTATTTCCATTCTAAAGCAGAAAAGGCAAACAACAAGTCAAAATTAAATAGCAAGCTGTAATGACTGGTATGAAGGAAACAAAAGTCTGAGCTAGAGGCCAAATACAGGAGATCCATGTTCCATAGGGGGTCAAGGAATGCTTATCTGAGAACACTTATGTTGAGACATGAGGGAGGCAAGGGAGCAGGCTAAGCAAAGACCGGGGGAAGAAATTCCTGGCAGGTGAACAGGTCCTGAAATGGGCAGAAACTTGGCATGGTCAGATTGCTGAAAGGGAAACAGTGGTGAAGCCCTTGGAGAGGGCAGGTGTGGGATAGGTGGCTGGGAACAGACCCCAGCCAGGTGATGCAGAGCCTTGTGGACAGGAGGAACTCACTCACATTTTTATCCTAAAGCCCACAGAAAGCCTGGAGTACTGCTTAAGCAGGAAAGTGACCAATCTGATTTACATGTGCCAAAAACCTATCTGCTACATGGAGAATAGATGAGAGTGCAGATGTTTAAGTGAGAAGAGATGGTGGACTAAGGTAGGAAAGTGAAAAGGAAGAAACGTGAACTGTTTCGATGTGGACGTGGATTCAGCAAAGCTTGTTGGCAGACTGTATTGAGAGGGTGAGGAAAAGGACAGAATCCAAAATAACTTTAAGGTTCTTCCTTTGAGTAGCTGGATGGATGGAAGTGCCTTTTATCGCCCATATGGGAAAGACTGGATGAGGGAGGGCATTAACTGGAAATGGAAATTAAGTATTCCATTTGAACAAGTTAGATCAGCACATATATGATTTTGAAACTCAGAGGAAATAAAAATTGGGGAATTGCTAGCATTTAAAGATACTGAACATGGGAAGAAATGAGATCGTCTAAGGAGAGGGTTTGGAGATGCACAAGAAGAGGGACCAGATTCAAAGCCTGAGAAGCATCAGTACTCAAGGTAAAGAAAAAACTGAAGCTCACACAATGGCCCATGAAGGAGGAGGAGAAACAGTGGAGTGTGCTGTTGTGGAAATCAAAGAGAACAGCAGGTCAAGAAGGATGGAGGGATTAAGGAGAACATGCCTGGGATTGTAGCTCTCAGCAGCCAGTTTCTCAGAAGGCACCTACTCCTGGTTACCTCTGCACCAGAAGTTCAGGGATTTACTATTCAAGAAGATGTGTTGGCCAAAAGACTATTAATGTCCCTCTGGGGGCTAATGGCTTTGAGGCAAACTCTGATAGAGCCCATCATGAGAGATCAGGAACTCAGTACCTCATCCCTGCATCATGGTACCAGCTCCTCACTGGCTGCCATAACTCCTGACTTCCTAACTCTGGTATTATATGCTAACTCAAGATCATACCTTGAAATACTACTTGCATTTTTCAGGAAAATTTACCCTCATCTATTAAAATTTAAAATGCTTGTACACTCTGACTGGGCATTTGTATTTCTGTGCATCTCATAAGAATGAAGATAAGTGTTCAAGAATGTTCCAATTTGTAGTGTAATAGGAAAAAATTGGAGCAACCTAAATGTCCACTCTTAGGGAGGTGGTAAATATTGAAGAATGATCTAGCAATACAGTTGAATGTTATGTAGCCATTGAGAAAAATGTAGTCTTTCCAGATGGGCTGACATGGAAAGGAGGCCATAATCTATCACATTGCTGTGTGCACTTCCCTCTCCTTACCTTCTAATGGAACTCCAGTTTTGTTCTGTTCTCTACTCCCACCCCAAGGCAGCTCATGTGACTCAGACTTTAGCCAATTGATGCATTCACCTAGAAACTCTAAATGTGAAGATCCTCTTTGAATCTATTCTCAACTCTGTAGCCGAAGAGGTTTTTAAAAACCTAATCAATGTCACCTTCTTCTCATCACCCTTGGAACAAAGACTAAAATCTGTACAAAAGTCTATGAGGCGTTGTATGAGCTGACCATTGACTGACCACCCATCAGCACTCTCCTGCTTATTCTCTGGGCTCCAGCCACAATGACTTTCTTTCTATTCTTGAATCATAATGTTTCTTCCTTCCACAGGACTTTGGGTGTGATGTTCTCTTTGCCATCATCTCTCAGTTAGCTCAAATGTCATCTTCTCAGGGAAGCCTTACTGACTATTCAAGCTGGATTAGATCCATCCATTCTTAAGTTCAAAACTACTGCGTACTTACCCTTTTCCTCTTGACACTTCTTACGATGTATAGTCATGCAATCACAGGGTGATTATTTGATAGTTTTCTGCCTCCCGCATCTCTAAGCCCTCTGAGAGGACTGTGCCTGTCTTGCCCCAGATTTTATAAGTATCACCGTGCACAGTACATGGGCACAGTAGGTGCTCCACAAATGTCTATCAAACGAATGAATCTGGAACACACATAGTAGGGCTCCACTGATATTCATTTAGTCAAACTGAGTTGGAGACAGAGATCTAAATTTATTCTATTATTTCCATCAACTAATGTGACTTTAAGATTTAAACGTAATATATTCCTTCTTCTTCTATCCAATCCATCAGTATATCCCATCAACTCTACCCCCAAAACACATCCCAATTTCTGCCCCTCCCTCCCATCTCCACCATCACCACCATGCTTCCCTTTCATTGGCTTCTCCTGTTCTAACGTTTATTTATTTATTTTTAAAAGACTTTATTTATTTGACAGAGAGAGATATCACAAGTAGGCAGAGAGGCAGGCAGAGAGAGAGGAGGAAGCAGGCTCCCCGCTGGGCAGAGAGCCCAATGTGTGGCTCGATCCCAGGACTCTGAGATCATGACCTGACCCGAAGGCAGATGCTTAACCCACTAAGCCATCCAGGTGCCCCTGTTTCATGTTTAGAATATCCTCCATGGTTTGACTTTCTCTTCTTCTCCCTCTCTTAGAAACACCCTGTCCCATAACCCAGGAGTTAAATTATAGTTAATTCTTATTTTCCCTTTGGCCTAACAGCCAAGCTGTCATCATGGCCTTCTGAGTCTTCTCTGGAACATTTCTTAGATTCAACACTTTTCCATTCCCCTTCCAGGCTCTGTCTGTTTTTACCTACAATCACACAAACTCTTCCTACACTTGTAAATATCTCTTTAAATTCCAAAAGCTCAGAATCACAAGAGAGTAGGATTGGAAGTACCCCTTGAAGTAACCTGCTCAACCCTCCTCATTTTTTTTAGATGAGAAACTGAATCCCCAAGACAATCCCCTGGTTTGCTCAATACCTGAGTTAGGCGTTCACTTTAGAGATCTTACCAGCTCTCCCTTTACACTGTCTTCTTTTTGTCTCCAAATGTTCTTCCCAGCTTGGCTCTCTTTCCTGCACCGTTGTTGTGACTTCCTCAAGACAGAAATAATCCCAACCTTCTCCTACTCAAAAAACTTTAGGGGCTTCTAGTGCTTCAGTGAAACTAAGGAATTACTCACTGCTCCAGGCTCACAGATTTAAGCTCGAACTCCTCAGCCTGGCACCTGGCACTCAGGTTTCTCCTGTAAGCCTCAAAGTCAGAAGGGAGACCCACAGAAGCAAGATATTGAAAGACAAGTTTCATATCAACATCAAGATGAGTTTTCCTGTTATTAGAATTGTTCTCCAATGGCATGGGTTCTCTTGGGAGAAGGTGAGTTTCCTCTGAGCAAGCCTCCATGTTCAAAATAGGCTAGACATAAAATAAACATTGGAAAGAGGGCTCCTATCATGGAGATGAGGAGGAAAAGTGGATGAAATTACATCTGATTAATTACAACTTGGCTCCAACATCCAGACTCCTCCCCACATTAACATACTCTACGGTTCCTTTTTGCACACACACCCCCAAACAAACTGAACTTCTAGCTATTCTCCATATGGCCCCATACTTTCCAATCCTTCTATGACTTTGTTTATGCTGTTCTTGCTGTGTGAAATGTTTCTTCCAACCATCTCCATGAAACCAACTTAGATATCATCTCTTCTTAGATATTTCCAATTAAGTCTGTCTGTCTGTCTGTCTCTCTTTGCATAAAATCATATAATTATTTTCTCTGAGGTGGATCATAAGGAGTGTTAATTAATATTAATGTTAAGGTTCATGTTAATCTGGTCCAATACTTATGATTCTGTTCCCTTGCTATCTTCTCTTCCAGGAAGTCTTGCACACTATTGCTAGATAAATCCACATATTCTTCCTTCCATTGCATTTCTGTCTATATTAAATTATTATTAGAACCTCCAGTGCCACTGCCTCAAATCTGTGCCCCTCAGCCCTCCAGTGGAAGGTTTCTGTAAGTAGCATCCACATCTGACTTTCCCAGCAAAGAAGTTCCTCCCCTTTAGTCAGATGAGCCCCATCTACACCCTATCCATGTTTCTTTTTTTTTTTTTTTAAGATTTTATTTATTTATTTGACAGACAGAAATCACAAGCAGGCAGAGAGGCAGGCAGAGAGAGAGGAGGAAGCATGCTCCCTGTGGAGCAGAGAGCCCGATGCAAGGCTTGACCCCAGGACCCCGGGATCATGACCTGAGCCGAAGGCAGAGGCTTTAACCCACTGAGCCACCCAGGCGCCCCCCTATCCATGTTTCTTGGTCCTTCTTCTTGTGTGCTCAGGCCATTCTCTCAATCCCAAATGCTTTCCCTTTTCTTCTGTGCTAAGAAATGTGTTATACTTCCCTCCAGAAAGACTGTTTTAACTAAAGGGACTGGTTTTTTGTTTGTTTGTTTGTTTGTTTGCTTGCTTGCTTTAAATTTCCTGATTATCTAGCCATATAGAAATCAAACATCTAGCTTTATACTGACAGAGAATTGTTTTCTCGATGTTGAGTGGTGATATCTCCTCTCCCCACTGGGAACACGACCCACCTCATACTTCCTTTGCCCACTCCCACCTGTCCAATATATCAAATACACAGGAAACAAATAAACACTTGGTATTCACTAAATAAGTTATATCTTACCAGCAGCCATCTTATCAAACAATAACTCAAACTATATTTTGTGTTGAGAAGCAGAGCCAGATAAAGAAGGAAGGAAGGAAGGAAGGAAGGAAGGAAGGTAGGAAGGAAGATAGATGTATTGGAAAGGGGAGACCAAGAAGAGAAATTGAATACCAGCAGTGAAACAAAGAGGTAATAAACCCTTAATAGTTTCCTAAAAGAGCAGACGTGATTGCTTTAATTGAAGCAGAAAGACAGGAACACCGGAGATGTGCTCATTTAACACCAGGAAGATGAATTAGAAAAGCCACCCCAAATATTTTTTCTCTGAGTGATGTATTATGTGATGAAAAGCTTGTAATATGTTATAGTTGTACCTTTGACATAGGATTTAACCCATTGGTGCAGTGTCTGGATTTCTTGGTTTGCCTCTGTCTGCCTTTAGCTTTTAGAAAGGAGATTGAACTGAGAGGGAAAATGGAGCCTCCTAAGGGTTTGACATGCAGGGTGAAGTCTTTCTGCAGATTTATGCTGAGAATTTACAGTAGCTTAAGAAGAATTGCAAAACCGAAGAGTACAATATGAAAGGTATTCCTTAGAGACAGATCACTCTGAAGTCTGTCTACAAGTGGTCTTCGTGCTTAAGCTTCCAGGCCAAAGGATGGCAGATGAATATGTTGCTAGAAATTGGAGATGTGGCATTTCACTCTTTCAGATGTTTCCAGAAAGGCAAAATCTCCAGAACAGAACCAAGCCATCTGGTAGACCTTCACCCCGGCCCAGGCCCAGTGCCTAACTGGGCCATCAGAGGAAGGAAGCTTCTGACATAGCCTCAGTGAGTTCAGGTCAGGAGTGGAAAAACAGATCCTCAGAGCCTCTCTCCATGCCCTTTGTGTCCCATAGAACCCATGGGCATGCTCTTCAAAAGCAATGAGGACTGCTGACAAAGCTACTAGCTTGTACCTTACTGTCTTTCACAATAAAAGTATTTTTAAAAATTTAACAGAATGCATGGTTTTAGTGCTATGTTGCTAGATCATTAAAAAAAAAAAAGTGTACTATGACCTCTAAATGTTCTTCTGCCGTGCTTGCATAGAGCCAGCCCAGCTACATCTCATATTAGGCAAGTTTATTGAGTTTCCCCTCCTATCTCTCTTTTCCATCATTAAGATAATTCTTCAAACATTTAAACAAGAGTGGACTCCGCCTAATACTCATAAACCTCGCTTTCCTTGGCCTTCTGGGTCATGCTGACACAGTCTTGGGCAACCGCTCGGGCCAGATCCTGTTAGCTCGTCGAACACCCACCTAATGGTCATATGGTTTATGTAACCACAGACCAGATTTCCTCCAGCTTACTGATGACGGCGACATGTGGGGGAGCACCAAAAAAACAGGGTACAATAGAAATAGAGCAGACAATCTGCTTCCTTTCAACCCATCCTGCCTGTGCCACAATCCTAAATGCAGACTAACTGCTACCCTGACTGCTACCCTAGTCTCCAAAATATGCTACTATTCTTTTGCTGAGTTTGGAATAATGCCTCCTTGCATTTGCTAGGCCTCTGAATTTTATCTGTGGCCATTAGCCTTAGCATTCTCTTTTATGTCAACCAATGCCACAATCCCACTATGGATTCCATATCTCGATTTCATCCTCAACATGATTCCAGCCTCCTCCTCCCCCCACCCCCCATCTCCTTGCTCCAGGTTGCAGTCTGAGAAAGAACAAATAGCAGATTTTATTTTTTTAAGGTTTTATTTATGTATTTGACAGAGATCACAAGTAGGCAGAGAGCAGGCACAGAGAGAGAAGGGGAAGCAGGCTCCCCACGGAGCACAGAGCCTGATGCGGGGCTCGATCCCAGGACCCTGAGATCATGACCTGAGCTGAAGGCAGAGGCTTAACCCACTGAGCCACCCAGGTGCCCCACATAGCAGGTTTTAAATGCTAGGAATGACTATTTCTGTGCCGTGGCCTCTTTTCCCAGCCGTTTGGCAAATGCAGAGCCTGTCTTTTCTTCTAGGGTTGTTCCTCATAGGAAAGTATATGGATTAAATAAGAACATTCCTCACCATCGGGCTTGGGGAGGTGTGGTGGGACACAAAGTGCCTGACCCAGGTTTTCCCACAAGTCTGAGAAATGAATCTAGAGGGTTCTGTTACTCTTTAACAGATGGCTTCGAAAGGAAAAAGATGGAGAGAGAGCATATGTTCTGGGTTCACCTAACAAGGTTGATCTTTGAGTCAGGTGTGAAGCCAGACGGACCCACAGCGGAGTGGGCAGACATGACAGAACAACTCGATCTAAAACTTCCACCCCAAGAATTGACAAACTGGGTGTTTCCTTTCATACTTTTGAAGTGGGCGTTCCAACCACATGTGGGACCCTACAACTCAGAGCGGGAATCTGCTTTGTGTTTAAAGTCAGGAATTCCACTGAAGAGAAAGAGAAGATTACCAATGCCAGGTTACGATATTCTACGGGTCTAGCGTGAAAACTGCAAGAACACTTCAGACTTTTGACCCACTTAGGATTGAAATGACAAGCCTTAAACTCCCAGAGATTTCACCGAGGGAAAAGCAAGTTAGCTTATTTAAAACCTTTCTTATTAACACCAATAACAATTAATTACAAACATTTATTCTGATTTATGGACACCTGCTTAGCATCAACATCACAGACCCACCCCACCAATTATTCAGTGATACAATGGCACATTCATTTTGCTCAGAGGAGTCAAGACTTTTCTAATTTCCTGTGTAGCCACCTTCAGCTCTGTGTATATCTTCCTAGTTTAAATTACCACCAGGCCTCAAACATATTTGCCTGGTTTTTGAAAGCAGCAGGAGGTGCTTTTTGAAGTTTCTGAAACGTGTACACATGCATACATGTCCTTGCACGCACACAGAGGTCACTCAGTCCACAGGCGAGATCATAAGATCCCTTTTGTGTCTAAGTGTTCCAAGGACTTACTATCACTCAGATGTATAAAACTTCTGTTTTTTCCCCTTATTTTCATGATCGATCACAATTAGAAGTGTTTCTTATTTATAACACTGTTTTTCCAACAACAAAGAAACGTGAGATAAGTGATGACCAAAATGACTTTGGAAGTCAGCGTAGGACATTATTTTCTGCTATTAGTCCTTACCAATGTCAAGTGCAAAATTTAAATTAACAACACTTCCCTTATTGGAATGACTTCAGCACTTTTGCCGCCTTCCATTGATTTCTATTTACT
Organism: Mellivora capensis; assembly: GCA_004024625.1. Classification (NCBI taxonomy): domain Eukaryota; kingdom Metazoa; phylum Chordata; class Mammalia; order Carnivora; family Mustelidae; genus Mellivora; species Mellivora capensis. The sequence goes on along the minus strand of PISX010000251.1, from coordinate 16,611 downwards.
TTGGCAGCCACAGGCAAGAAGAACATATTTCTGTGCCTGATGAAGCAACCTAAGACGTCGCGAGGGGAGAGAGATGCAAATGTCACAATGAAATGTTGCTGCGAGGTTATTCTAAGAATTAACATAATACAGGAGGAACACTATTTATGTAGTGTTCCTGCAGGCCTTAACTTCCCGTTAGGGTGATGTTAGAGCAGTCTCCAGCCGTATTTCTCATATTAACAACTGGTCTATGGTACTTTAACCTAGCAGTAAATATGATGTCAAAGCCATTTTAAAACTAAACAGCCTACCTGCAAATATGTCATATGCCAGATATTCCCAACCAGGGGTAACCTTGACCCCATGTCAGCTCCTAGGGAAGAGGCGGATGCTTCCCCCATACCGCTAAAGTTACTGTGGGCGACTGGCATCTATAAAGGGTTGTTCTTCATTAGAAATACCAATAATAAATATTTCTAAGGTCCAAGTTGGCTTCAGAAGGAACAAAGGTCTACAGAAGGGCCAAAAGAAGCTTTGGACTCATTCTCCAAGTTTTTTTCTTTTTCTTTTAAACTGTTGGCCTCAGAGTTGAAAGCTAGTGGTATCAAAATCACCAAGAGATGCTCCCTCTCCTCTTTCCCACCATATCATCTGCAATAAAAATCCAGTCACACGATGGCATATTCAATTCATCTACAAAGGTAATGAGGCAGAAATGGGAATCACCATGCTTTTCTTGAACCCTGTCTTCCACAGCCTGGCGCTTCAAACATCTGCCAACAGTGAGTGGCTCCATGGGCTTTATCAATAATACAGAAATAAATAATGTTAAGCTGTGTGTTTTAAAAATGAGATCGAGGGCATCTAGGGGGCTCGGTTGGTTAAAGCCTCTGCCTTCGGCTCAGCTCATGGTCTCAGGGTCCTGGGATTGAGTCAGGCTCTGCTCAGCAGGGAGCCTGCTTCCCTTCTCTCTCTCTCTGCCTCTCTGCCTACTTGTGATCTCTGTCAAATAAATAAATAAAATCTTAAAAAAAAAAAAGTAAGATCGACCAGAGATGACTAAAGAAGACATTCTTCTCACTCTGCTTTTCGATGAAAAAAGACTCTGTGGATCCCATGTCAACCTCAGTCCTATCTTCTAGGCCTGGAGGTGACACCAGGAAGCTGGCCTGGTGGGAGGAGTGAGTACCCGGAGGACACATCCGGAGCCCCGGGGGAAAGCCAGACGGGAAGGGGGCCATGTCGATAAGCAGTTCGAAGCAGCTGTGCGGCCACAGGCCCATTCCCCACGAGGGGCTGCCCCTGCAGATCTCACCTGCCCTGGCACTAGCCACCCCTGACCTGGGCCAGGTCCATTTCCCTGAGGCAATTCTGTAGAGAAGTCACCGCTCGGCAACCCTGCATTCCTTCTGAATGATGCTACTACATACTTCCTCATCACTTCCTGGGAACATGAGCTAATGAGAGTCAGAAAAAAAATCACCCTGTCCCCTGTGGAAGTGGAAAACTCCCGATGAGAAAGTTCCCACAGCAGAAAACTTGTCAGGTTGTCTTCTGCCGTTTAGATGTGCAACTGCGTCAGAGGTCTAGCCTGAGCACCTGCCCTGGTCAGCTGCCCGTGGTCATTGCGCGGCCAGGGCCATCCTCGGATGCACCTTAACTCACACTTAGCCATTCAACAAACCTGTCCTGACTCCTCTGTGCCACATGTTGGGAACAAGCCACGAGCAATTCTGACGGGGTCTAGCACTCGTTTGGCTTCTAAGTCAAGGGACAGTGAATCACAGTGAAGCGGGGTGAGTGGCGGGAAATGAGAACAAAATCCATATTCATGGTGACTGTGGTGCTTCTCGCACGATCCACACAAAGTCCACCTTCCCTTGGTGAGCCCAACTTTAAAGGGGGCAAAGAGGACTCCTGAACCACTCTGGCTAAAAAGGAATGCCTAGGATTCCAGGCCCAGATCTGATCTCTATCTATATCTTTCAAAGTTTTTCAGGTTACAAAAATAAATTTAAATGGGAACTTCTGCCGTCTTAGACTACGAGCAAAGACTGGATTTTGTTAGGTCCTGCATCCAGTGACCATATATTCATGAGTTACATTTCTAAAATGTATCGGGAGGTAGTAACTGGGGATTTAAAAATGTATTTACCCGTGAATGCATGCAGCAACCGTCAGTGTTATTTGTTCAGCAATCAGTTATTTAAGCTTCACTATGTACCAGGTACAGTTCCAAGCACCCCTAATTTTAATACGCAAAAGTCTCATTGGAGCCCTCCGAGAGAGGGGTGCTGTTACTACTTCCATTTGTGATGAGGAAACTAAGTATTGAGAGGTTAAGTGACTTCCACAAGGTCATACAACAGCTGGGAGTAGCAGCTTCCACGGGATCCCTTCTGAGCTGTCTGGGTATGTTTCAGGGAAGCTCTCTGAGGATAACAGTCTGAACCGGCCATCCTCAACCACAAGCCTCCCCCTTTTCTGCTGCCCATTGCAAGTGTCCTCCCTTGGTTCCTGTGTCTGGGAAAAAGTGTGCTCAGTGTGAGGAGAAATAGGAGATCTTCCCTGCTGGCATCTGCAGGCTCCTGATAATAAAAGCTTTCAGAGATGCCAGGCAGAACCTGCCGCCCAAGATTTTTTCGCCCAAGATCTGCAAGAGCTGGTGCTCCAGGGCTGGGGGACTGGACAGATGGAGCAGGCAGGAGGTAGAGGGGCAGCTGGACTCATATCGATCTTGGCAGTCAAATGCTAGGGCCCTTTGGACCACAGTGCCCTCCCTGCACCAGACGATCCAGAGTTTTTGACCAGGAAAGGGGAAGCATTGGTTTCTTTCCCCAAAATCTAGATGTAATGTGTAACCTTGACCATGTCAGTGTGATAGATCCCATCAGTCTAATTCCCCAAGCATTTCACAGAGAACCGCCCAGGCACACAGGCAGGAGGCATTTGGAATCTCACCCCACAAAATCAAAAACCTACAGTTAACAACAGAACAGAAGGAATCGACACGCAGAACAAAACTATTTTCAAAAGTAACAGAGTGAGTTCCCCAACACTGGCAGTATTCAAGCATCACTTGGCCCAGATGTTACCAAGGGAATTCAGACATCTAGATGGTTCAGCTAGATCGGTGGTATCCAAATCTAGACATTCACCAAGATGTCCTAGAGAATTTTGAAAAAATACACACAGCCCGGCTCAATGCCATATGGTCAGATTCATTAGGTCTGGAATGGGACCCAAGGAATTTGTAATTTTCACAAAAGTTGCAGCTATTTTGTGCCCTCCCAACCCCAGCCGAGGACTGGGAATCTTTGGACGGGATAACTTCCATGGTTCCTTTAAACTGGAGAGGCTAGGATTCCTTCCCAAGACCATGAGCCTCACCCACCACATATTTACAGGTAGAAAAATGCCAGTGTAGATTGCTTGTCATTGGGGAATGGTTTTCCCCACACACAATGCAGTGGTTTGCATATTTGCTGATGTTTCCCCCCAAAAGCACACGGGAATGAATCATTATTGAAACAATTTACTTTCAGTTAGTGCATGAATGCCTTCCCATGGTGCTCTGATGCTTTGTTTGTCCTCCTATAAAAATTATTTATGACCCAAGTGTGATCTTTTAAATCAGAATACTTATTCCTGAAATCAAAGCTCTAGCATGCTAATGCAAGTAGAAACCTTGATAATGTTTCAAAGCCATGTTGAATATTCAAAAGCTGGAACTGAAAGAAAGGAGTTAACATTAATTAATATTTGAAGCAGTAAAATAAAAGCAACAGTGAAGCTAATTTTGCAGGACAATTAATCATGAGTCTTGCTAATTACACATGGGATTTTGCAAATGATTTTTTTCTCAGGTAGCAAAGTAAAAATGATAATCCGCTACCCATCAAAATCATTGCTTCTCACCAATGTCCCCAGCAAGAGCAATTAGTGGGAACAGCAGAGCCCTAGTAATTGCATGTCAAGAGAGGAGAATGTGCGAATTTTAATTGCTCTAAATAAAGACCACTTGCTCATATGTACACCTGATTGTCCAAAACAGCTCTGCAAGCTGGAGCAAGTAAGCCACCACTTCCAGGTGCCCACATAAAAATGGCTCTGGGGGAGCAGTATGTTCCCAGCAACGCATGTAAGTTGCTGGAAGAAAATATCAATAAGCTTCACATTCTGAACTGCAGTGTCATCACTTGACTATAAGAACTACAAAAAAAAAAAAAAAAAAAGCCCAACCACCCACTTGGGAAAATGTGCATATTCTTTATATTTGCCAAATATTTATTGCTGACATTTTTTTGAGGAACTTTAACTATCTACAAGGTGCCAAGGGCTTCAAATGTACTGAATTTTAGGATCGCCAATAAAATGTTTTTAACAAGACATCTCAAGAGGGCATAAAATTAAAAATTACCATATTCATGAGAGTAAGCCTCTAAGATTGCAATGCTATAAACTGGATGTTTATAATTTGCTTGTGGCTTTCTTAATTAAAAACTGGTAATTAGAAACTCAAGTACTATTTTTATACTTCATCTTCTACACTTTCCATGCTACTGTTACTTTTCAGTTTAATATATGTACACATGGATGCACACAATTGCAAATGATCAATAATATTTAACTGCGTGTCTAAAACCTAAATGATGATGGATACATTTAAATATTGCTTTCCAAGAGATTATTATTCCAATGGCCATGTCGTGGCTTAAACATTTAGTTTAAACAAGACAGCTACCATTTCTTGCTCTTCCAAACATGCATCATTTACTCTCATTTTTAAGTTGAATTGCTGAATTGCCTTCCAAGTACTACTGTCATCTATTGTCTGCATGCCTAGCCTTGCGTCTTTAAGTACACCATATTGAGGTGCTAAAACACTGCACACTTCCTGCTATTGGCTTTGTTGACTGGGCATTAAGCTTGGAGCTTCAACCTTAGCTTGCCACCGTATCTTTGCACGTCCAAAATGGTGCACCAGAACTACTTAAAAGCAACACGGGAGGGCCGCTTCTTTCACTGAATTACCAGCAGATCACAGGTGTGTATCTGACTCCCAGAGGTGATTCAGGTAGTAACACCAGGATGGTGATTTAAATGGTTAGAAACTTTTCCAGGGAAGGCAGTCCTCACAGTCCTATCGTTTTGGAGATACTGCTCACAAATGGCAAATTATTTACCCAGCCTCCTTAAGCAATTGCTTTTGATTTTTATTATGTTTTAAAACAGAAACCTTTGAAGCTGGGTGCTTACCTACCAAGGCATAACCATGATACCACCTTAAATTAGAAGTTCTTCTTCGGGTCATTTTTCGTCTATACCCATTCTCATGAGACCTCAATCCAACCTCCACTTTTGTTCTTCAAACATCAATTTGGGACCAAAAAGGATCGAAGTCAGAACAATAATTATTTACTTAGGAGCATTTTACCAAGACACAAAGAACATGCTGTTCACTTTTGTAGGAGGATTTTTCAGAGGGTCTAGAATGAAATGACAAAAAAAAAAAAAAAAAAAAGAAAGCCGTGAGTGAAACAAAGCTTGCTGGGAAAGGAGCCGGATGGCTATGTCTTAGCTGGCTCTAAAAAGTCTGATGCGAATTATAAGATGATTACTTAGAAAATGTATCGTTTTTACAGATCAAGATTACAAATACTTACTGCTTTTCTGAATTTCTTAAAGAGCATGGGAGTGAACTGTGCAACTCTCCAAGTTTCTTCCATGAGCTGTTCAAGTTCTTTTAGAACTTGAGCAGCATTTAGAATGCTCACATATACTTTTTATTTCCTGGGTTGTCTGGCATTAATAACATCAGGGGATTGCTAAAGTGCTATTTATATTGCTACTCATTACTGGGCAAAAGAAGGACAAGGAAGCTTTTTGATCAAAATGGGTCATTTCCCAACATTAAATGTTTATAAAAGGGTGTTACAGTAATAAGGGGTTAGTTGTGCCAGAAGTTTCCAAATCAAGGGCCAAACCGCTTCAGAGTCAACTTGGCATAAGTATTCCTAGATTCTAGCTACCCATTAAGGCAACAGAGCAGAGCATGGCTTGACCTTTGCCCCACACAACCCCCAGGACCTTCTACGGTTTTTCTTGACATCAGGGGCTTTTGCGATTTTTCTTGACATCTGCAGAATATTGGTAATTTCTAACACCACAGCTAACTTCCTTTGTAGCAAAGCAGACCTGTTATATTGGCCCTTTGATGGAGTTTATGGTGCCACATCAATTAAATGAAGCAGAGAGAGACAGTGAGCAGACTTCCTATCACCCATCATTTGAGAAGAGATGTGCAATAAAAAAAATACATTTTCTGCACCCATATCAGTTTAGCGAAGAAAAAATGTATATACAAGCAACATAAAGAAAGGGAAAGGAGAACAACGACAACAAATGATGACGCTGAAGAATCCAGGATGGGTCACTAATCCTCTTGGGCTTCAGTTGCCTCCCTTGGTTTTAGACCAGATTAGGGGTTCTTAGTCTGGATCATCTAGATCCCCCAGGGGACCCACTAATGGGTTTGATGATACCCACGAATCCCTGAAATCCCAGACCAAATGTTATTAGTGTTTGCATCTATACATATTTTTGGGCTTCAGCTTTATAGCTTTTATGAGATTCTCAAAAAAAGATAATAATCCAGATAAAATCTACTGGAATAAAAATGGTTGCTCAGGCCTCTTGAGGTACTAGTTTTCTATAGCAAGAGACTCTCTGATGATCCTGTTTCTAAGTGAAGCTGCTCCAAAAAGGCTCTCTCGTGTCTAAAGAAGCCCAGAGCTCAAAATCTTATTCTAATTGTATGGTTTCATATCATTGCCTTCCCTGTGGTCTGCATACATCTAGAAATTTGAGATCCTTCTGCAAATACTTGAAAAGATTTCACTTTAATCTTGGTGGTCTAATGCTCTTTCAATGATGCGGTACTTAATTGAGCTGTATTAATTGCCAGGAAAGAAGAAAAAGGAGATGAGCACTTTCCTTCATTGGTGGCCAGAGCCCCTTGAACATGTTGATAGCCTGAGTAGTAACAAATCCTGTGATTCACTAATACCAATGGGTTGGTGAGCTGGCCGACGTGAGCTATACCGCTATTACAACAGCACAGCAAGTTTTGTTTGTCTAGTCAGTTGTTGGAAACGAACTCTTACTGTGGCCTCCACACTGGGCATCTTGCTATGTTCTTTCCAGGTTCTTAAGATTTCTTTAGCTTGCATGTCACAGACTTTGAAAGGACTGCTAAAACCAACACAACAGCTGTCCATGTTCAAAAATAAAGGGAAAGGAAATTCAAGAAGCTGAAAAAGGCTGATCAGTTTGTGGATGGATGGGCAGATGGGATTCACCGGAACGAACCCTTCAAACACATGAAAGCACACACCACAGATTATTTAAAACAACTGAAGAGCTCTAAGTGTGTTTGCTCTGATATGACAGAAGTAGAATTTGAAGGGGAATCAAGGCAGCCAGAGAGAAACGGGTAATTAAAAAAACAATACAAAACAAAACAAAAAAACACCTGGATTCTAAAATGGTAGGTGATAATCCTTGAAATGTAAACATGGAAGTGTCCATCTCTTGAACTGTAAATGGGAGGGGCGACCTCAATGGCTTTCTTTGGCATTACTAACATGGAAGTAAATCGCTAAAGACAATAAAGAAGACATTATTCTTGGGTTAGAAAGATGGTAAAATGAGAAGTCACGGCAGGAGGACAGCAACAGGAAGTTACGGGGCGTGGAAGCAGAGTGGTCTTCCCACCTCTCATGCTGTGCTCCTGCAATGCCCTGGCTAGTCGGGGCTGGCCGCGGTCACTGTGCGATTTGGCATTCAACAAAAACTTAGGTATTGCTGGGAAGAATTGCTGTCTAGTATATGGGTTAGTACACCCTGCATGGAAGGAGATACAAGATGGTATCTCTTGTGCGAGACTTTATACCTGCTGACCTGAAGAAAATAAAGCTATTGGGCTTTTATTCAAATGGCTGGTCTCCAAGATAAGTTTCCAACACGGAGAGAAGTTCACGGTGTGTATTGAGGCAAAGGCAGTTCCTCTGTAAGCTGAGGCATGGTGGGTCAATGAGACTCTAGCGCACAGGCGTAGGCCCTCCCCACTAGAACTGAGAAGTGCCTTGGGCCACCCACAAGGCAGCCCTGGCAGGGCACAGGCCCGTGCTGCCCCCACCCCCTCTCTCTTCCTGCCTTCCAGATGATTCCGCAAGGGCCATAAGCAAAAGCTCGGCTGCCTTTAGAGTCACCGGACTCTGCATTTAAAGGAAAACAGCGTCTGTTCATAACTCCAGGGAATGATGAAGGGGAAAGAGAAGAGAGAAACAACAAAGTCAGAGTTGTCTGGACCCTAATAATCCAGCCTTCTTTGTCTCTTCATTTCCGAAAGGTATCATCTTCACAATCAAGAAACCTCCTCCTTATGCAGTCAAGCAGGTCAGCCTGAGCCCAGTCATCATCTTTCCGGGCCATCATTCACTCCCTTTCCTTCTGCTCCTTGAACATACATGTCTTCTCCTTTCCTATGTCAACTTGTCCTTTTTGGGAGCTCTCATGTCAGAACAGCTGTTTCATGTTTCCACCCATATTTCTGTTTCTCTTCTCCTTGACCTTTTTTAAACAAGCTGCTGGCCTGTGTTCAGATGGGAAACCCTCAGAAGGCATGGTAAGAGGAGACATGCCACGGTGCTCGGGGCACTGAGAAGAGGCAGCCAAAAAACTGTGCTTCCCCTCCGGGGGTGGGGGTCTGCTGACACCCTCAGAGGCCCAGCTCCAAAAAGAGCCTGATTGGCATTGCTCCACAGATTTGAAGGTCAGGATCGAATACTCTCTCTTCCCTCTCACAAAGTAAAACTGGTGGAGAGTCCTCAGAGTGTTATGTGCAATTCTTCATTAGGAATATGGAACAAAAAGGCAAATTTATTCTCTGATATAAAAGGCACATTTTCTTTTTTCCTTTTTGGTTTTCTAGATATTGGATTACATTTTCATACGTTCCCACCTCACTTGCCGAAGAGTAGCTGGTCAGTGAAGTCTTTGGAAAACATATCAAATAGTGCAGAACTCTGCAAACAAATTTGCATCCTATGAGGTCCACTGGCAATTAGTGAAAATAAAAAAATGTCTTGTCAAGGATAAAGAGACTTGCAAGAATCTCAGAGCATTTTGTAATGATTATACTCTGAGATGGAAAGTAAATATATATATATATATATATATATATATATATATATATATATATATATATCTTAGCGACTTGCACCAAAATTTTTCTTAGGGAGTAAATTATCTTTGTTTAGGAACATATCTTGGTAAGCTTTGAGGGGGAGATAGCGAAACCCAGAGGACCCAAGGTTTGTGGGAACTAAGGTGGCAAAAGAGAGGTCAAACTGCTCTTCAGAGGGAGGGACGGAGAGAGAAGAGGAAGCAAAGCAATGGACAGAGAAGCCAAGAAGATGACATGAGATGAGGCGCTTGGCGATGGAGTCACTGTGATGGCGGGAGGCACAGAGGGACTCTTAAGAAGGAAATGAAGAGGGGCCCCTTCGTGGCTCAATGGGTTAAGCCTCTGCCTTCAGCTCAGGTCATGATCCCAGGGTCCTGGGATCGAACCCTGCATCCGGCTCTCTGCTCAGCGGGGAGCCTGATTCCCCCCTCTCTCTGCCTGCCTCTCTGCCTACTTGCGATCTCTCTCTCTCTGTCAAATAAATGAAATCTTAAAAAAAAAAAAAGAAAGAAAAAAGAAGGAAATGAAGAAATTCAACTTGAGGTTATTCACTTTGCTGAGATGTAAACCTCTCTTGTGTTCCCAAGAGTCTTATGGAGGGCACACATTGCATGGAGCACTGGGTGTGGTGTAAAACTATGAATTCTGTTACGCTGGAAAGAAATGAAATAAAAAAAATACATTATATGTTTATTAAAAAGAAAAAAAGAAAAAAAAAACAAAAGTCTTACGTGTACTGAACAGTCATGGATTTCTTTTCTTTTGGTTAGAAGTCAAGGAAGGGATCCCATCTGTGTCCCATGCGGAGGTGCTGGGGTGAGGATTTCAGGAAAAGGAGCCGGGGAGGGGCTCACAATTCAGCCCTGAACACTACCGTTACAGGCAACAATGCAGGAGAACCCAAATGCGCTGGGCAGGGTAAGAGAAGCCAGTCTCAAAGGCTTCACACTGTGTAATTCCATTTACGTGGTACTCTCGAAAAACAAAGCTTCAAGGACAAACAGCAGATGAGAGGTTGCAGGAGGCTGAAGATGGGGAGGGGTTGAAAACAAAGGGGTAGCCTCAGGTAATCAGAGGGGAAGGGGTAATGAAACCACTTGGTAACTTGTGTGGTGGTTAAAAAGGTGATCCTTTTTAACAAAAGGATCCACACTTTTGTTAAAGCTGATAGGAGAGGAGGCCAGATAGTGGATATTCCTGATGTAAATAAAAAATTCATCTTAAAAGTACGAGTTCTAAATCAGAAAGAGAATCGGTTTTTATTTAACGGTCTATTTGGAAAAAGACACAAAAGCAGAGACCCGAGAGCGGTGTGCGGGGTTTGCCCCTGCCACCAGGCACAACCTCCAACTCTCCTCTCACCCCTTCGCAACACCCCCAAACCGGACACGTGAAGAAATCATGATCACAGAAACAGGGTTTATTTTTTACGTTCAGGGCTTCCTCCTAACATGAATTCCTTTGAGGAAGTCAGGGTCTCCCGGGTTCCACAGGTACCGGGGCTCTGCAGCGCCGGTTCTGATGCCCGGGCTCGGGGGCAGAGAAGCTATTTGGAATCCCGATGGGCAGACGCGCCACACCTCATGACCCTCCACTTCTCCTCTCCACTGAGGAGAGGTCCTGAGAGACTCTCACTCCCTGTGCCAGCTGCTGTCTTCTCCCCATGTGCTTGTTTCCCCAAGCCCCGCCAGGCCCATACTCTGCCACACGGGAGGAAACAGGGTCTCGGTCGTGCTGATATCATGGCCATCTGTCATGAAGCATTATGAGTTCGTACAAAGCACCGGCAGGGCAGTCTCTGATTTGTATTTCTTTGTTCATTTATACTTTATCCACTACCAAAAAAAAAAAAAAAAAAAATGAGGGTGGTTTTGGTTCAATTTCATTAAATAAATAAATACTTATTGAGTTCTCACTATGTGCTAAGCAATAGGGCTATGGAAAGAGATCATGATCCCTGATCTAGGCCCACAGACTAATGCAGACAGAAGAGAGAAAAAAATGGTTGTAAGGCACTGCGGTAAATGCCAGGCAGAGGCGAACATGGGCTTCTCGGGAATTCAGAGATGGGGTAGATACGCTGGTCTGGGCATCAGGGAGCCTCAGAGAGCTGGATCCTGAAACATGAGCTGGAGTTAAAACCAAGCAGAGAGCAGTGAAAAAGGGTACGGAAAACATTGAATTCTTCAATATGGCTGGGACACGATGTGGTACAAATGGGAGAGCAGATGCTGGAGAAGAAGGCAAAAACCAGATGAGAAAAGGCCTTACACTCTCTCAGAAGTTTATCCAGCAAGCAGGTGCTGGGCAAGATCTGATTTTAAAAGGTCCCCCGGTATTATGGAGGGTATTGCAGGGAGCACTGGGTGTGGTGCATAAACAGTGAATTCTGGAACACTGAAAAGAAATTTTTAAAAAATAAAAATAAATAAATAAAAGATAAAAAGGTCCCCCTGGAAGCACAATGTGAGATGGGTCTGGCTGAGAAAGGCCTGGAGGTTTGGAGATGGGGAAACACATTTCTGCAGCATTCCAAGTAAGAGGAAGTGAGGGACTGGATCCAGACAGAAGTCAGGGAGAGGAAGTGGAGAGAGAGAGTCAGGGTACGTTTGAAATCAATTGTCCACTAAGTGCTAAACAGAGCCCAGATAAAGCATGGCCCCTCTTCCTGAACTTCTGATCTAAATACGGAAGTGATGATGATATGGGTAGTCCCCACCTTCTCATGGCTCACCGTGTTCACTGTTTCATTCATTCAGCGTTGGTAATAAACATGTGTGCTCATTGATGCCAACCACTCATTTGAAGATTTCTAAGTATCAGTTAGTATCTAGCAGTTTAAAAATGTGAACTCTGGAGTCAGACAAATCTTAGACAAATACTTTTTTAAAACGTGTGTTTCCTAAATTATCATAAAGTTGACCTTTTGGCGTAGATTTCTGTGAATTTGAATACATGTCTAGATTTGGGTAACCACCACCACAATCAGGAGACAATTCCATCCCCTAAAAAAAAACCCTTGTGCTGTCGTGCCCTCCCCGTAACCCTTGGCAACCTTCGATTTGGTTTACTTCATCACTCCAGCTTTATTTTCTCGAGAACGTTATATAAGTGGAATTATACAACATGCAGCCTTCGGCGACTGACTTCTTTCATTCAGTGTACTGCCTTCGAGATTCACCCACCTGTCACAGGTATCAATAGGTTCGTTCCTTTTTAGGGCCGAGTGGTACTCTGTTACATGGTTGTGCCACACTTTGCCCATCTCCTGTTCGAGGGCTATATTTGTGTTGTCTCCAGTTTGGGGTGATTATGCATGGAGGTGGGTTTTGTGTGGACCTAACTTTTCATTCTTTAAATATCCAGGAGTGGGATTCCCAGGCTACACAATTAGTGTATTAACTTTAAGAACCTCCCAAACCGTTCTCCAGAGTACATTCTAAATTCCCACCAGCCACATAGGACAGAGTTTGTCACTCTTCATCCTCTCCAGGACTTGATGTTGCTGGAATTCTTTTCTGAGCCCCATGGATAGGTGTACTTGTTTAACCCAGCTTGCAAATATTTCCTCCCATGTGGTTTTCTGAGTTTCATAATTTGAGGTTTTACACTTAAATCTGTTACTCACTTAGATGCAGGTTCTTTATCGAGGTGGTGGATGTCCAATTTTTTTCCTCATTTGTTGAAAAGACTATCCTTTCTCCATTCAATTGCCTTTCGATTTGTCAGAAACCACGTGTTCGTGTGTGAGTGGGTCTATCTCTGCGCCTGCATTTTGTTCCAGGGCTGTGTGTCCATCCTCTTGTGGTCCCCCAGTCTTCATGACTACGGCTTGAGAGGAAATCTTCAACTGGGATAGCAGGATTACTCCAAAAGTATTTATTCTCTGAAACCATCTTAGCTTTCCTACCTCTTTTGCCTTTCCGCATATTTTAAAAATTATTTATGGATATCTATACTACTCTTGCCAGAATTTTCACTGGAAGTACATTGTGTCTGTACAACAATCTGGAGAGAATTATCATCTTGACTATGTTGAGCCTTCCAACCCATAAACATATGTCTCTCCATTTATTTAGGTCCTCTTTTATTTTTATTGTCAGTATTTTAATATTTTCAGCATATGGATCCTGCATGTATTTTGCTAGACTTACACCACATTTGTGCTGTTGTAAATGGTGTTGTTTTTTAAATTGTTATTTCTAATTGCTCATTGTTAATAAAGAGAAAAGAGAGTTAATTTTTATATATTGACTTTGTAGCTGCATCCTTGTTAAATTCACTCATTAGTTCTTGGATTTATCTACAGATTTCTTGGGATTTTCTACATGAACAAACATGCTGTCCTTGAATAGGGGCAGTTTTATTTCTTCCTTCCCAATCTGCATGGCTTTTACTTTTTTCTTGCTTTATTACACTAGCTAGGACCTCCAGGATAATGTTTAGTAAGAGTGGTGTGAGTGAACATCCTTGACTTTTTCCCAATCTTAAAGAGAAAGAATTCTGTCTTTTATGATTAAATATGTTAGCTATAGGGTTTATAGATAGATAGATATTATTTTTTTAATTTCTTTTCAGCGTAACAGTATTCATTGTTTTTGCACCACACCCAGTCCTCCATGCAATATATGCTCTCCCTAATACCCACCACCAGGCTCCCCTAACCTCCCACCCCCTGCCCCTTCACTTTTTCAGAGTCCATAGTATTATATATCATTTTATATATATATATATATATATATATATATATATATCCCTCAATTAAACTGAGAAAGTTTCTTTCTATTTCTAGTTTGCTCAGAGCTTTTGTCATGAATGCAGGTTGAATTTTGTCACACGCTTTTTCTGCACCAATTAATGGGACCATGTGGTGCTTCTTCTTTAAACTTTTAATATGGTGAGTTACATTGGTTTTGAATTTTGAATATTGTCTCTGCCTTACATCTTTAGATAAATCCCACTCCGTCACTGCTTACTACTATTTTTACATATTGCTGGATTCATTTTGTTAATTTTTAACTGAGTATTTCTGTGTCTATGTTCATGAGGAGTATTGGTCTGCAGTGAGGTTTTTTTGGACTGTATTTATTGGACTTTAGTATCTTGGTAATACTGGCCTTGTAAAACAACTTGGAAAGTGTTACTCTCTCTTCTATTATCTGGAACTCACTGTGTAGAATAGCTTTCATTTCTTCTTTAAATGTTTGGTAGAATTGACCAGCAAAACCATCTGAGCCTGGAGATTTATTTTATGGAAGGTTAGTTGTTTGTTTTATTACAAATTCAATTCTTTAAATAGTTATAGTTCAATATAATCATTCAGCTACAGGATTGAATAGTTAAGTTTAGGTCATCTATTTCATCTTGGATGAACCATGCTAATTTGTGATTTATGAGGAATTGATTCATCTCCTAAAAGTTGATGACTTTACGTATCTAGGGTTGTTTGTAGCATTCCTTATTACCTGTTAAGGTCTGTGGGGTTTGTAATTATATTCTCTCTTTCATTCCTGCTATCAGTAGCTTATATCTTCTCTTTTTCTTTGGCAGTCTTACTAGAGGTATCCCAATTTTATAGATCTTAAAAAAAAAAACAGATTTCATTTGGTTAGTGTTTGAATGGTATACCTTTTTCTTCCTTCTTTTAACCTACCTATATTGTCATTATACTTGAAGTCAGTTTCTTATAAACAGCATATAGTTGGATCATGTCATTTTCATCCGTTCTGATTATTTCTTTTTATTGATGTGTTTTGACTATTTATATCTATTGATATTATTGGTATGTCTGGATTTAAATGTGCCATTTTATGACCTGTTTTCTATTTGTTCCCTCAGTTTTTTGTTCCTGTTCTACCTTTCCTGTACTCTTGGATTATTTTAACAGTCTTGGTATTCCATTTTAATTTATCTTTTTTTTTCCCACTATATCTCTTTGTGTGTTTTAGAGGTTATTCTAGGGATTACAATATACATATCTAACTTTTCAAAGCTGACTCAGCATCAGTATTTTACCACTTCTGCATTACAGGAACTTGGCACCACATGGGCCTTCTGCCCTCTCCACCTTATGTTATGCTTGTCTAACATACTACACTTATATACTTAAAAACCTTACTCGAGAATGTTGTAATTTCTGTTTTCAGTGGTGAAAGATATTTTAACAACTTAAGTGGATAAAATAGTTTATTATATTTATCCAGATACTTACCATTTTTACTGCTCTTTTTTCATTCCTGATGTTCCCAGTGTCTTTCAGCCTTATGGCCCCTGTCCATTAGCAATTCTTTTAAAGCAGGTCTGCTAGCAATGCATTCTCTCAGTTTGCCTTATTCTAAGATCTTTATTCACCTGTATCCCTAAAAGATATTTTCACCTGATACAGAATTCTGGGCTGACAGCTCTTTATTTTCAGCACATTATGAAATGTTCTGTCACTTTCTTTTGTCATTGCTGGCTTCTGATGGGAAACACACATTCTAATTGTTGTTTTCATAACAAATGCATTATTTTTCTCTGGATGCCTTCCAATATTTTTTATTTGTCTTCAGTTTTCAGCAGTTTGATTATGATATGTGTGGGCATTTATTTCCTTGGGTTTATCGCACTTGGGGGTTCCTGAGCTTTTTGAATTTGTAGGTTTTTGTCTTTTGCCAAATTGAGGAAGTACTCAGTCACTATTTCTCTTAATTATTCAGCAACACACTTTTTCTCTTCTCTGAGACTCTGGTAACATAAATGCTAAAATCTTTTGTTATTGTCCTGCAGGTGTCTGACTTTCTGTTCATTTTTTAAGTTATTGTTTATGTGGTTGTATTAATATCTGCCATATTGTAACTGTCTTCTATTCATTGTATTTGCTCCTTGCTTCTTTTTCCCCCATCTGTCATCTGTCTGCCTTCTCTGGTTGTGAGCATTTTACATGATTCCATTTTATATCTTCTCAACATATCTCAGCATAAAGTATGCTTTAAAAATTAACTTTACCATTTTTTGATATGATTATTTGTTTTGTGTGTATTGAGTTTGAGAAGTTCTTTATAGATACTGGATATCAACCTTTTGTCTGTACTGTCATTTGCAAATATCTTCTCCCATTCTGTGGGTTGCCTCTTTGTTTGTTTTTTGTTTTGTTTTGTTTTTAATTTTTATTTTTTATAAACAAATTTTTATCCCCAGGCTACATGTCTGTGAATCGCCAGGTTTACAGCACTAACCATAGCACATACCCTCCCCAATGTCCATTACCCCACCCCCCTTTCCCGACCCCCTCCCCCCCGCAACCCTCAGTTTGTTTTGTGAGATTAAGAGTCACTTATGGTTTGTCTCCCTCCCAATCCCATCTTGTTTCTTTTCTTCTTTTTCTGCCCCCCTAGTCC